>WAAB01005843.1:82836-94372 GCA_013389865.1 Piaya cayana | reverse complement strand
TAAATAAAATATTTTTTTTAATCGAGGATCAAGTACTCATTGTGTCACTTTTGTCATGCCTTCTGTCATAACAAATTTAGCATTTACTATGAGACACATTTGCTACTGTCACAGGAGATAACAAAATTGATTTAAAAGAGGGACAGCATATGAAAAAATACCACTTTGGTAAAGGACATAACACTACAGTAATTAATAAAAGAAGTAAATGATATTCTGCTATATAGAAATATAATACATTTGAAGTACATCCCTGGGGTTATTTTCTGTGCTTCCAAGCCTAGGTGAATTCTCCTTGGTGCAGTAAACTTCAGCACAATCTCTTTATCAGAACCATGTCAAGCAGTAACACATAGCAGATGTAGCATAGAACATACAAGCTAGAACATTTTCCTCCCTCTGAAACCTGACATTTTGTCTTGATGAAATTCTGTACAGAAGTTTTTCTTCCTTGAAAAAGAAAGTGGTATAAATACTTTAGCTGGACTGTCAGACTTCTACGCTGCTCCATCACAGGAAAATAAAAGACTAGATTTCAAGATTGGACTGTATCTAATGGCATATATTGACTTCTCTGAATTCTGTCTTGCCTAGAAGTAAAGTTGAAAGGTGACTGAAGAATTCCAGCTCTTTAATCTGGGAAGAGGAAAAAACCTGATGTACCTGAATTCAATTAAAAAAATGACTAAAATTTCCATCTTAGAAAGCCCAATGGCTGTTGCAAGTTCTCTTAGATGGCTACTCTAAAAGCTATAGCAAGTAAAAAAAAAAAAACCAAAGAAAAGACTCCAGAAGAAGTGTGTGTTATCTATTTTTCCAGGAGAGAAGGAGAGGTTAATTCAGTTCTAAGAGAAAAGATAGTTGATCTGCTAGATAATTGCCATGGATTTTAAGGACTTTTACTTTCTGGAGAACAAGAATGTGAGGTGGGATAGGAGTGAACACTTCACTTTGTAAAGCTCTGAAGAGTGAGTTTGGCATATGGCAAACAAATGAGAGGTACATCCCTAGAGCAGTTTGCTGGCAGGCAAGAGAGCTCTCAGGCAGTAAATAGAATTTGTTAAAGTGAGTGGCTCAAATAGTCTAATCTGTACTGATTTCAATGGATGAACTGCAGTGAGTCCTTCAGATACCTTTAAATAACATTGTTTGTGCAAGGTCATGTCTTTCACATAGCATTAGCCACAGGTGGCACTGAACAAAATTCACCTACTAAGTCATGCAGACTGAGAAATACAGAAAAGGTGCTATGCAAAAATGTGCAAATCATCTGCAGTTCCTCAGCTTTGCATTGAGGACTCCTAAACAACAAAAAATATTCTTATGAGAAGTAAGCAACATGGTATAGTTTTACAAAGGAATGCATTGTCTAAAAGATATGACGTTGTCTAAATGTTGTCTAAAGGATAAGGAAGAATTTGTTCATCATGAGAGTGGTGAGACACTGGAAAAGGTTGCTGGGGAAAGCTGTGGATGCCCCATTCCTGAGAGTGTTCAAGACCAGTTTGGGTGGGGCCTTGGGCAGCCTGATCTAGTAGGATGTCCCTGCCCATGGCAGGGGGGTTGGAGCTAGATTATCTTTAACGTCCCTTCCAACCCAAACTATTCTATGATTCTATGATTCTACTTATATGGTCAGGTTACCTGTGGGTGTTCTCCTAAAACACCTGTAGAAAGGAAGTGAGCATACCTGGTAGCAACTTCTCTATTCCTGACATAAATCTCCTCTTAGCTTGCAAGCACTTAATTTTGCAACTAGTTCTCTGAAAAAATGATAAGCTTTTAAAGAAGAAATCAGGAGAGTGAAGAATGATAACTGTATGTAAATATATTTTCTCTGTGCTTCATAGAAAATAACATAAAGCCAGGTAAGAGTGAGTTCTAGTTAACTAGGCCATAATAATAAGAATCGAGTCCCTCAGTTTACTATGTCATGTTCTGGCCAGCCTGATAAATACACTTAAAATTTCTGGAGTTTGTGCATAGTACTCAGTTGAAAGAAAATTTAATTTATTCTCCTTTGTAACATTCACATGAAAATTTTATTTTTGAGATTTGAAAAACTGCAAGGTATTTTCCAATGGTTTAATTTATAGAGTGTTGTTTTGCTTGTTACTTGCTTTGTGACAACAAAAGGAACAGTGACTTCATCCTCCAAAATGTATTTCTTCTAACTTAATCCTCTTTAGAAGCAAACATCTCACAAAGATTCTTGCAATAACAAATAAGCCATTGGGAGCTCAAGAGCACCTGGTTGCTTCTAGCTGTCCAGTGCTTACATCTTCAAAGCAAAACCCACAGAGACAGCCCTGCTTTACATAGCAGTCTTCTAGTCTAGCAGGAACAGCCTGAGCACAGAGAAGGAACAAGGATAATAGGAAAAAAGGGATTTTCATGAGTATTTATGGAAACTTCCATATTGGTTTGTACCAATTATGTCACTGACACCTGAAAGCACAAATTGGCAACAGAAAATGGAATCAAGTTTGTAAAGACTTGGTGTTAACATTTTCTTACTTTTCAAGAGAGATATGAAACATAGAGCTATGTATACACCAAATAATGCCTGACCTCTTTTGTAAATAATCTCCTTCAATAGAGTAAGACAAATCTGTATGAACTCTCACCAGAATGAAGACAACAAACTACCAGCAGGAAATCTTAATAATAATATTTTTTCTCATTAATAATATTTTTTCCCCCAGAATCAAAACTCACTGAGAGGCCATGGATTTTTGCTGTCTCAGGGGACAATTTCAATGACAGTCAGCTAATGGAGTCTGTTCAAGGCTGCTGTACCTAGAGGCATGACAGCATTACAGCTGAAAGCTGCTAGTAACTTCTATGTTTTGCTCCATGACTTCTCACTGCTGCAAACTGCCAGAGCATCCTGGGCAAGGAGAAGATTGCTGAGGAGTTACTGTAGCCATATAGGAATAGAACTGAATAGAAAAATACGAGAAAGATCTCTGATTTGATCCACAAACACTGCTCTTTCAGTAGGTACACAATTTTGGGAGAGGCAGTAAATATTGAAAAAGTGTATCTCATAGAGGAACTTGTTCACATAGCCACAGCTAATTAGCATGCTTGAAGATGATGGAAAAGAACACATTATTATGAAGGGGTGAAAAAATTGAATCTGTTTCCTTTCCTTTGACAGAGAACTCAGATTATTTTTTGTATCTGTGTTTCGATTAAATGTTCCTGCCATTTGTGCAGTCTAGTGATAACTGCAAAGCATTCTGAATATTTGGCTATGTGCAGCAATATTTTGTGTCATAAATTATGGATCACATAAGGCAGGCCATCCATAGACTCAGTAAGGAATGACAAACGGAAAGCCATATTTGGCTTTCAGTTATGCTGGTGCAAATCTGTAGTAGTTTTGAGATGCATTGTTTTAGAAGAAACTTTTTTTCAATAGTTATAAAAGGCATGAAAATTGAAGGGCCACTTTCAGAGTGCTAAGAGCAGCACATAATTTAAGATAAAAGTTTAAGACATCTAGAGATTTTGTGACAGAGAAACCTGTTTTCTAAATTTGCATGTTCCAATAAATGTTGCCATAGTTAAATAAATGGTGGAAAAAGTTTTTATTAGCAACTCTTAAACCTGAAGAGGCTACAGAAGGCAATAAACTGAAGCAGCATAGGAACTGCATTGGTTTGGACATGTTCTAAGATCAATTTGTGTGGATGTACTGATATCTCCTCATTCCTCTGCTCAGGGCTCTGGTTAATTTTTCAGCTGTGTTGCATTCTGTGGAAAAGTGTTCCTCACTTCAGCTGGGAGGTTGCTGTAGCTGCTGGTCCAACCTCTATCTGAAGACCCAGTTCTGTGTAAACGTTTTCCCCTTGATTTTCCACAGTGGTCTAATCAGATCTTAATGGAGATCTGATTATTATGGTGCTAGTTGGCAACTCTAGTTGGCAGGGAGACTAGGAATGACTAAAATGAGATAGAGAAGTCTGTGCAGAGTTACATATGAGTTTGTGGTACTTTTGGGATGAGCTCAGAATACTGATGTCTAAACTCCCTTCAGATTTGGATTAGCATTTCTGTCACCTAATTTGTAGGGGACTGGAGATGTAAAGCTGCAGGTGCCTAGAACTAGTTCTCTGTGAGGAAGTCTTCAAAGTCTGCTCTAATACTGAGCAATTTTGGAGGGAAGACAGTGGACTGTCTGTATTTGATATATCTAAGCTCGTTCACATTCTTCCTTTGGTGTGTGAATATATATGAGACACAATGCCTCCATTGCTGTGTGCAGAAGGTAGGGATGAAGTTACCAAGACTCAGGTATAAGCAGTTAAACTGCTATACTTCAGGCATACTTGGTTCCAAAGCAGAGGAGAAATGGAGAGGTATTTCAGTTATGCCTACTGGCAGTCTGTATAACTGAAGAAGCAATCCAAGCTATTTTCATTATCCTTTGCTTGCTTTTTGCTAATCCTTCACTAGTCAGAAAAAAAGCAGCAATATTTTGAAGGCTTATATTTATCCACATCTGTTCTGAAAACTTGCAGGTACTGAGGAGTACATGCTTAGTATACTATACGTCCAGGTGTTGCATATGTTCTTCTAATTGAAGACCACCTGATTGCCTGAATGAATGCCTATTATATTTGAACTGTTACCTCCGTTTGTTTCCTCTCCTGCTACTAGATAACATGGAAAAAGAGCAATTTCTCAGATAGTCAGCCAGAATTTTTTATCAGTTTTGAGCTCTAGCACAGACTCTCACTTGTTGCCATGTTCCATGTGAACTCATAGCAATAATTAAAAAACCCCAAACATACACTAACATCTACATCCTTGTAATACTTGCCTTCTACTGAGTCCAAATCACCTATCATCTCCAGTTTGCCCAGCTGCAAACAAAAGATTAGTGATTTGCTTGAGATAACCTGAATAATCACTTAGTATTCTTCCCCCGCTTTTCCAGCATTATAGCAATTAATCATCTGACGTATTGCCTTTTTTTAGACATTACTAGAATTCTATTCAATTTGATTCTAGCATAGTGATACAAAGTAATATTTGGCAAAAAAATTCAAGTTCAAGGCAAAAGTCACAAACCTTTGGACATATCTACATTGTGTTATATTTTTAATTAATTGAATCCTTCTTGCCATCATCTAGCTAAGTACATCTTTTTCTAGCTTCTCGTGTATGTGTTTTGAGTTGAACAAGTTAATTTGTAAAGCTTGTTAGCTGATGATTGGTGATTCTGTTCTTTTTCTGACTTAAAATAACATTGAAATCCCAGGGTTTTTCTTATAATGTGTGGGAAGGAATGTGAGCATGCACATTGAACAGAAAAAGTGAAAGTCTCCATGCAGTTTAAAAGTACATGGGGTTCAGAAAACTTGTATAAGATCTCTACATTTAAACAAAATATTTTAATCCTGCAGAATTTGAATTCTGCTGGCAGTAATCTCAGAGTATCATAAAATATCTGTATTGTCACATCAGAAAAATATTTGACCCAAGTAGCTGATTTATAGATGTTTACTATATCAGAATCAAAATAAAATTCTTACTGAATAATATGGTGACAATTACATGCAGTGGAAAAGGAAAATCAGTTGAAATACACAGAAAGGTGAATAAAGGAATGAAATAATAAAACAATAATTGGTTACAGTGACACAGATGGACTTTGAGGTCAGCTTTGACTGGTCTTATAAGGAATAAAAAAATGTCCTTTCCCCCAGCTTTCTCTTGGTCAAACTGATTCATCACACTATTTCTATTTTTCTGGTCTGAGATAAATTTCATCTTCAGAATATTTGGAGGAATCCCCTCTAGTGAGGTTTTGAAACATGTATTCCTTTTTTTGTTGCAAAAGGCTATTCTGTCCTGCTGTCAGGCCTGCCTTCTTTCCTCAGGCTCTATATGTCTGACAGAAGAATTTGTTTGCTAGAAATTGTCAAGTTTCTGCAATTGCTAGGATAGCCTGACCTGCTTTTGTGCGCCAAGAAAGCCTTTTTACTCCATGGACTAATGGAGGTCCATTCCGAATGGATAAGTAATTTATTATGACTTCCCTGTGTTGTGTAGATTCTCTAGGAGCATTAAACACTTATACAAGTGTGTTTTAATCTAACACACTTCCATATTTTTAATTAATTGAATCCTTCTTGCCATTGTCTAGCTAAATACATCTTTTTCTAGCTTCTCATGCATGTCTTTTGAATTGAAGGAGTTTGTAAAGCTTGTTAGCCAATGACTGGCGATTCTGTTCTTTTTCCTGGTGCTTTAAGATTAGGTAATTTTCTCAGTCTTCTTTGAACTTCCTCTTCTATGATCTCCACTTCACTTTGATTAATCACATCACTCAATTCGTATGTTCTTTTCTATCTGCTTTGTCAAAGGGTTATATGATGCCTCTCTTTCCCATTGTTCTTTTCAGAAAACAGTCATTCTTAGTTCATTTGTCACTGTTTTCTTCTCATCTTTTTGTCTGCCAGTTTGAAAGATTTCCTCCGGTCATCTCCACTTCACCGGTAATGGTGTTTTTTGTGTGTATATTCCTTAAGTTCTCCTGTCTATATCAATAAGTTCTCCTTTAACTCCACTTCAACTTCTACAATGTTATGAATCAAGACTAAGATTTTTTTTTCCTGTCATTGCCTTAGTATTGATCTACTTTCAATTTCCCCTTTCTCATGTCACCCTAAGTCAATCTACTGTCTTTACGATGTTCCTCTAAACACAGTGGGACAAGTACAGGGGGGATACAGAACGAAGCCACAGCATATATACATCAGTGAGTGTAATTTTATAGACACAAAAGTTTTGAAAATGCCAATGGTGCAACATCATGCTTATTTGAGTCTGCTTCTTACCATGGTGACATCTTTCAAAGTAACAGTGTGCTATAGGAATTTTCATGATTTCTTACTGATTTCATGATTTTGTGAGATATTGACATTCCCCCCCCAGATGAAGTACTTACTGCATAAATGCCTAAATAATGTTATATATGCAATTAAGACAAAATTATCCAGTATATTCTGTTTTTCTCTCTCTTTCTCTGTGTTTGGCTCTGCAATCCTAATGAGTGAAATAGAAAAGAAACATGGCAGAATTCTTATGACTTACCATTCACAACTTTGTCAGCAGGAAGTTGAGACTTCTCAGAGTGGACATTCTCAAACTGTCTGAAGAAAAGTTTCAGAATTTGAAGAATAAATGATGTAGTGTTTGATTGTCCCCTCTTCTGGACATCAGTAGGTTTGGTTTTTTTTCATTTTGTAAAATCAGTATTTTCACTGTGCTTTCTTTCTGATGTAGTTAACACCTATTATAGTGAGTGACTGACCATGTGTTTTAGTTCAGGATTACCAACATTATGATCTGTCACATGTCAGGGAATCAGTTACAGTAAATGTCTTAATTTCTGGTAGATCAGTGAGGGAGAGAACTGTGTGTGTTCTTTTATCACGGTGAGTTTCTATGCTTTTTTGTAAGTGTTACCCCTACCTGCATGACTGTAAAGGATAATTTTAAATGATCACTCACAAGTCATTGGAGATAGAATGTATTTTCTGAGACCTGTGCCTTGATAGATATCATGGGAATCTATCCTGCCTGCAAAAAATTAGTTGACTGGGATACAACACAGAGACGTTAATTTAAATTTTAAATCTGCTAACTGGAGAGAGGAACATGTTTTGAAGTTACAATTTCATAATTTGGAACTAGCTAGAGCATCTGTTCTTTTGTAGATAAAGGTCAATTGTAGTCTGAATTGAATAACATCAACCATTATTTTATCTGTGTTGTTGATATCCTTATCCTTGCACTTATCCACATATTTTCTGTCTAAACTTTGAAATTATGGAAGTGACTTAGTGAGAAGTATTTTATTCCCACCTTAGCACTTAATTTGTTTTACATTCTTTATTCTTCCCACTGTCACACTGCCGTTGTCACCTCTTTTGAAAGTGTATATTGTGAAGCACATGATTAAATAGAAATAATTCTACAAAGTACTAGTACTTCAGAAGTAGACTCTGTTAAAAGAATTATGTTCTGTCCTGTACTGCTTCCTTTCCCTTTCCCTCTGCATTGACTCTGTACATGGAGGTATGCAAATCATAACAATCACAGTGTTTAAAAGCTTCTGCCTTACATAGCATAAGAAGCACTGCATAAAAATGCAACATGTTTACATGACAATAATTCTTTGATTTTGTAGGGTTAGTAGGAGACTTTCCTATGAATTCTTGTCCATTGAAATTATGGAGTGCCAAAACCTTTGTTTTGTGTGCCCTCTAAACACCGTTTCTCATAAGCTAGGAATCTTTCCTGCATAAATTTGATTTGAGTAGTGATACCTGGACTAGCTTCAATGATAATACTAATAATGAAGTAAAACTTTCACAACACCCTTGTGAACCCCCTTAGTAAATTCTTGGGATTTTTAAACACCATAGTGGTAATTTCTGGATAAAGAAAACATTAGAATTTAGCTAAATATTTATAGTCCCTGGGTAAATCCTAGTATGAATAGTTCCACTTCTAAAATATCCAACTGAATAGCAGTCAGCCACGGCAAGCAAACTACAGCCGGATAGTTCAGTGGGTAAGATACTTAAGAATAGCTTAGAGCTGATGTTGGCTGTGTAGTCCTTTCTTAATTTTCTTTAAAAAATGCAGTAAACCCTCTCTGGCTCAGTTCTTTCAGGGTAAAATGGGATTTTTAGTGCTTCCTGATCAGGTGTGTCTATATACAAACAAACATACGCACACACGGCTGTGTCCATCATTGTCCTTATGTTGTGAAAAGACTGGTAAAGCTCTTAAATATCTAGCATCCATGAATAAAAGTGATATTCATATCACCCAGTAATAGTCTTCTGAAAAATAAGGCAACTAGGATCTCCCGATAATTAAGAGAGAATGAAAGACTGCCTGCCTTGGACACCTATCAGAAGATGGAATGAATTACTACTCTGAGGGTGCATATGTCTCCCCAGACATGACAGAGATCACCAGATTAAACTACATTTCCTACTATTAAAGGCTATATTTGATCAAGATTCATATTCTAAATGGAAATCTCTACGATGACTGTAACAGAAATTACTGTTTGTTACCTTAAAGTGAACCTGGCATCATCAGAAAAGATAACTGGAAACAGTCCTATCAGAAAATTCTAAATGCATAGATTTTCTAAACCTGAAGAAAAAAGCCCCACAATGTCTTCAGAAACTGAAGTTAAAGGGAAAAGAATCAACTGGATGAAGTTCATTGTTTCTTTTGTTCCTGGTCTTTCTGTGTTTTCATGCTTTCTAGGATGTGATAGCAGTCCAGAGAAATCTGGCTAAATATTTCATTATGGACAATATTTAAATTAAGTATGATGAAATCTCTGTCCTGGAG
Organism: Piaya cayana; assembly: GCA_013389865.1. Taxonomy (NCBI): domain Eukaryota; kingdom Metazoa; phylum Chordata; class Aves; order Cuculiformes; family Coccyzidae; genus Piaya; species Piaya cayana. The sequence goes on along the minus strand of WAAB01005843.1, from coordinate 84,976 downwards.
AGGAGGCAAGTCCACACAATTTTACCACATTTCCTCATTAAGGACTGAGGATCTTAAAGGACTTCCAGCTACAAAAATTTCCAACAGGTCTATAGCACCCATGGTCAAGCAACTGGTGGTACGTAGGGGACAATGTTTGTACATTCAGATGGAGAAGCTTGAGGCATAAAAGAAACACCTACCCAGGCTGTGTGTTGCCTTCTTTTTACTACCTGAGACACTTGTTAGCTTGATTCTGCATCATATTTTATTACCAGTACTATGTAGACTAAATAGGAAATCCTCACTGGAACACTCGTGAGTCTGAGGTAGGTGCTAGTGAATTGCTGTGAATATAAAAGGAGTATCATTCACATTTATATCACTTTAAATACTTACTTCTATGCAACAGCGTGCATGCAGAAGCTGTGGCATCATGTCAGAGCACCACTTGAATCTTCAAGCCCACATTTATTCAGCAAAAGCATGGTTATAATTTCACAAACCAGATATGGCATGTAGACACACTTCTTCCTTTGAGATTAGAACAAAATCCATTGCATTACTGAGCAAGTGTCAACTTTTTATTCTTTACCTGTTTCTCCAGAGAGCTAAGAGCTGTTAGAGGAATGGTTAGGGACATATTTTGACCAAGATGCACAAGAATAGAGCTTAATATTTTTCAAAATTTTTCATTAGTGCTCAGCACAGTTTCTGAATATGCCTGGAAATATGACTAAAATACATAAACAATAGGTCACAAAAAGAAATAGGTAATGAAAGAAAAACACTATGAAACTAACTTAAATGATCCCAAGTTGTGTCTGCAATCACAACACTATTTGCCAATTGGAATAATAATGATTTTGTCACCTAAGGCTGAATAAATAGAGAAATTCACTTGATTCAGTCCTGCATATTCAAAACTCTTTACTATGAAATTATTAAAAATATTCTGCCTACATGTACTGAAGTATATTCTCTTTAGAAGCTGGACTGCTTAAAGGTCTGGACTGGATGAATAACAGGATCTGAAGATCTATTTATCATAAGAAAAGGTATTGTATGAAAGAAGAGGATGGTAACATTCCCTTTCAAAACATCTGTGCTGCAACACTGCATTTTGAACACCTTTTTTCTATGTGAATTATTGGTAGGTGATCTGAGAAAAGAAATTATAATGATGAGGAGACAAAGAGACAAAGGGACTGACTTCCTAGAGAAGATGAAGAGACACACATGTATATGGTATCTTGAACAAGTGATTAATAGCTACTGAAACTGTGAAAGAGGCCCTCCAATATTTAATGAGCATGAACACAGAGAAGTAACGGAACTTTCTAGGAAAATGAAAGTGAAGAAAAGAGTAAATCTCTTGGGATAGAAGATTGTTGTGTAGGAGACAGACAATTAACTCTTAAAATAATCACCATATAACATTGTCCTTGTATTGTTTTTTTTATTTTTGCATTACTGCTAGAAACTTGCTTCAATAACAATAAAGTTATTGATAAATAAATAAAACAATGCAGTCAAAGTAACAAAAAACCAATAACTATATTTTGACAGGAAAATCTTCCTGACTGGTAAGTTTTTGATGAGGTCTAGAACTTTTGAAATATAGTAAATCCCTGCCTCCTGGGACTTTCATAGGAGAATGGTAAATACGTAAGCAAATGCATAATGACAAATGCTGTCAGATTGACAAAAAGCAGGACAAAATTTGTGGCATTTTATTCATTTTAAATTGCAACAGTTATGTAATTATGCTTTGATGCATCTATAATTCGGAAGACTGTAGAAAAGCCAAGCACAGAATCATTGAATCACAGAATCATAGAATCACCAGGTTGAAAAGATCTCTTGGATCATTGAATGCAACCATTCGTATCTGCCACTAAACCATGTCCTTGAGCACCTCATCTGCTCGTCTTTTAAACACCTCCAGGGGAGGTGAATCAACCACCTCCCTGGGCAGCCTGTTCCAGTGTCCAATGACTCTTTCCCTGAAATTTTTTTCCTGATATCTAGTCTGAACCTCCCCTGGCAAAGCTTGAGGCCATTCCCTCTTGTCCTATCACCTGTCACTTGGGAGAAGAGGCCAACTTCCTCCAGCAATAAGGTGTCCACTCAGCCTCCTCTTCTCCAGGCTGAACAACCC
>WAAB01005843.1:49911-82731 GCA_013389865.1 Piaya cayana | reverse complement strand
TCAGATCCCTTTGCAGAGCCTCCCTACCCTCCAGCAGACCGACACTTCCACCCAGCTTAGTGTCATCTGCAAACTTGCTAAGGGTGCACTCAATGTCTTCATCCAGGTCATTGATGAAGACATTGAACAGGGATGGACCCAGCACTGAGCCCTGGGGAACACCACTTGTGACATATATGACATGGCATCTCAGACGCTCAGCTCTAGAAAGTGTGGGCCAGTTGCTGATGTCACCATGCCTGAGATGGTCACCCACAGCATGTTGCCATGGTACTTTGGTCATCCATATTGGTAGTCTTTGGTTTTCCTGATGGAGAAATTTACCTTCCCAACCTGTCCTCATGACTGCAGAGACATATTCAACTCATATCAGTTGTTCAGAATAGTGGGTTTGATTTTGTTTTCCTGCTCTGGCTGTGGTGATCAAGTACAGAACTGCTTGAAAGATACCCTTGGACAACACTGGTTGTGTAATTTGTATACCTTATTACCCCCTTTTTTGTTACTTCCTTTCTCCACACTTGCATCTACATTTCTCTACTCCAGTCTTCTCCCAGATAAACAACCTCTCCCTAACGATTTTTTTCCCTATTTGTTCCAATTTTGGGACATTCATACCCATATTTGGTATTTCTGTTACCATTACTTAGATAATTTTCACCTTGTATGACGTTACTGGGCTGGTAATCCTGCCACTGTAGACCTTGCAAAACTTGACTACCCAAGAGGTTGCCAGTGCTCCTCTCCAGTTATCTGTTAAATTTAGCCATTTCACAAGTCACTCCCCCTTAACAATCTGTGAAATTCAGACCTCTCCTGCAGCACACTCTAACTTTTCATAGCATCTCACACTGTTATCTGTCACATCCAAGGACTTCTCAGGTCTAATTCATCCAGTTGGTTTTCATGCCCTGTCCAAATTGCTCAGCCTATTAATTGCTAATATTAATATACCATAGATCAATGTTTTTAATATGTTATTAGTGTCCTTATTATCTCACAGATGTGTTTCAGATTTGTCTTCTGGAAGACTTGTGATTAGTCTACTCCCAAATTCCCCCAAAAGCCTGCAGCTCCTTATATCTTCCCAAATAAAAATTTGTAGCACTCTTAAAACCTGAGCTCAGTCATGAATTCTTGTCCCTGAAAAATTACATCTGTGCTCAGTTTTAAGTTATTGTTCCATAGAGTATACATACATTAATAATTAGCCCATTTTTTGTCAGAAGAATATCTAAGCTTTTTTTTATGCTCATAAGAATATCATAAGCAAAGATTTAACTGCTTGATATATCATTCCTATTTCACATAATTTTTATCAGTCTTGCCAAATGCATTTTAAATTTAAGAAGTCTCTTTGATAAAACAAAACACACACACACACACTTGCCCTTGCTTTTATCTATTAAAAATAAGTTATATGTACTTGTATGTGCATGTATGTGCATGCCCTCTTCTATTCTACCACAAAATCCTGACTTCAGGACAATTGTAGCCATTTACCAAGCAGGCCATAGGATGGATTACACCCTTAATACTAAGACAACATTTGCCAGTTGGGTGGTATTTTTTTTTTTTTGGCCTTAATCGCTAAAAGACTTTCTATAATAGAGCTGACTTCCAGTTTACAGAGTACTAATGTGTTAATCCTTATGATAAAATCCCATTACACTAAAAATCACTTGTGTTCCATTTCTGATTTCCATCTCCCATTTTTTCTCCAATTCGTCTCTCTACTGATTTTTACTGCTCAATACGTTCAGCACTTTCAATATGATAAGGATTTTTTGCTATTGCCACATCTGATCTTCTTACATTTATTCCAACTCCATTAACAGCAATGTTTGAAAAATTTGGTAATGCTTTTTCATGAAGATAATAGTCCTTTTTTTGCTGCACATTACTGGCACCTTTCTAATGTAAGAATTTATACTCATCTCCAGACAGCTGATTTACAGTTAATGAGGCCAGGTGACACATTTTATTGTCTGAATTCCATTTTTCCCTGTCATCAGTCTTCTGTCTTTGTATTAATGTATCTCATGCAAATGACCTATTTTGAGCAGCCGCACTTAAAATTTCAGACTGTTCTGTCCCCCTTTCTTTGTCAGCTCACTTGTAAATTTCTATTTTATTCAATGAAGTTTCATAAAAGATATTCCATGTGGGTTTTTTTCTTCATCTCTTTCTGCTCGGGTATCTCTTCCTGTTCTCTAATGACTTACTGTCAGAAATAGTATATTACTCAGGTAGTTTTGGTTTTGATCCAGTAAGTCCATCTCTCATAGTTTCTTGTCATTACTCACTGACTTCCTTCACTGATCTCATCTTCTGTAAACTTTATGCCAGCATAAAGTCACATCAGGTCAGGGTTCATACACTGCTAACTTCCTTCTGCTGCTCCTGTCAGATTCCCTTAAATCCACTTTTCACCAAGTCACTAATCCCAGTCATATGACTTAATTGGGTGACTCTTGCAGTTCCTTAAGCGATTCTAAGCATTAATCTATTTCCCTTAAAATACTCTTAATTTTCTTCTTTTCCTTAGCATAACATGATTCTCTGACTCCTGTCCAAAGTCGTCTACATCTACATTACTGGACTGCCCATGCTCTTGTATTTGTGTAATTCCCTTCAGTATTTTAAATATTGTAATTAGATAAATCATAATACTAGTCTCAAATCTCAGAAAGTTTTCACTGAGGAAGTAAGATCAAGGAAAACCTACACATTTTCAAGACCTATAAAAAATATGGATGAAAACCTGACTGAGCGGTTATGGATTAGGACAGGGACAGGTGACATTATAGCGGGGTTCTGCTATAGGCTGCCTGACCAGGAAGACTGAGGGGATCAGGACCTCTAGAGACAGATAGGAGAAGCCTCACATTTGCAAGTCCTGGTCCTCATTGGGGAGATTCAACCACCCTAATATATGTTGGATGGATAACACAGCAAGGCATAAACAAACAAGGAGGTTCTTAGAATGTGTTCCCAAAGGAACAGATCCTTCTGGAAAGTATGCTAAGGCACAGAGAAAATCAGATGATTTGAGATAGCCAACATAACTTCATTAAGTAGCCCTGAAGAGAAGGATCTGGGGGTCTTTGTGGATGAGAAGCTCAACATGACCCAACAGTGTTCTCTTGCTGCCCAGAAAGTCAACTGTATCCTGGGCCTGGGATGCATCAAAAGAAGTGTGACCAGCAGCTTGAGAGAGGTGACTCTGCTACTCTATTCTGGTGAGATTCCTTCTGGAGTAGTGTATCCAGATCTGGGACCCCAACATTAGAAGGACATGGATCTGTTGGAGTGAGTCCAGAGGAGGGCCATGAAAATCATCAGAGGGTTGAAGCACTTCTTCTATGAAGAGAGGCTGTGAGAGGTGGTGGTGGTGGGGGGGTTGTTCAGCGCTGGGGTACCTTACTGCAAACTTTCAGTAGCAAAAAGGGACCTGAAAGAAGGATGAGGATGGACTTTTTAAAAGGGCATGTGATGATAAGACATGCAGTAATGGCTTTAAACTGAAAGGGGGTATGTTTAGAACAAATATAAGGAAGAAAATTTTTATTGCTAGAGTGGTGAGGCACTGGAACAGGTTGTCCAGAGAAGTTGGGTACTATTCTTGGTAGTGTTCAAGGCCAATCTGGATGAGTCTTCAAGCAATCTAGTCTAGTGGAAGGTACCCCTACCCATGGCAGGGGGATTGGAACTAAATGAGCTTTAAGGTCGCTTCCAGCCCAAACAATTCTATGGTGCTATGAAATTGGTCTTTTCTTTTAGTTTTCCGGTGACATTTCCTATAAATTTCAGTAATTGCAACCTAAAAAAAACCCCCAAGGATCTAAGCAAGAACACACTAGGCTTTTCTTAAACCCTTTTCTTCCTGTTGTATCAGGCCATTCCATGTACAGTCTGTTTTAAGTTCTAATAGTTGGTACCATTAAAAGATTCAAATGCAGCCTTGGAAATTTCTGTCAGTGTGATACTGCTGTATACTGCAATGTAATTTACCTGACTAAACCACATGCATTTCCTCATTTGTTTGGCATAGCTTTTCTCTCTGTGCCATCTATGTCTCCTACCTGATGGCTCTTTACAACCTAAAAAATTATCATCTTTCTTGTTTTCGAGGAATTCTGTCATTACTTTCAGTGTGCTTGATGATTTATTGATATTAATATAGTTAATGCAATTCATTTACTCTCAAATCCTGGGAAAACAGACTTAAGTTTTTAGCTGGAACTCTTTATAACTATATTTTTGTTAACAAACTCTTAATCTTGACAGCATTCAGTTAAATGCATCTTTTCTGAATTGTTTGCGTACCTTTTCTGAGCAGAAGATTAACATTTGCAAACCTCTAACCGATGATTTTAGATTCTCTTATCTCGCAGCTGCTTTCCAGCTAGGTAATTCTCCCAAAATATCCTCATCTGTGATCTGCACTTTATTTTGATTATCATACTACATTATTCACAATTGGTTTTTTTTCTATCCACTTCTCAAAGAAGTCCTTGTTTCCCTTCAATGAGGAAACCAAGCATATTTTTTCTTCATTAATAGTCGTATTCTTATCTTTGATTCCATTGTCTCCCTAGTTTCCTCTTTTCATTTACAAATAACTTGTTTTGGTGGAATCATTATAAGCAATGTTAGCAGGAGTCTGGATTATTGTCCCACACAGAAGGTGACCCTCAGTAAGATTGCAGATGACACCGAGTTGTTATGGGAGTGTTAATCTGCTTCAGGGTAGGAAGGCTCTACAGAGGGATCTGGACTAGGACAATTGTATGGGGTTTAACAAGGTCCTTGGGCCACAACAACCCCATGCAGTACTACAGGCCTGGGGACAAATTGTTGGAAAGCTGTCTGACAGAAAAGGTCCTAGGGCTGTTGGTTGACAGCCAGCTGAATATGAGCAGCCCTGGTGGCCAAGAAGGTCATTAGCATCCTGGCTTGCATGGGAAATATCATGGCCAACAGGACTAGAAAAGTGATTTTCCTTTTCCCTGTAATTGGTGTTGGAGAGGCTGCACCTTAAACACTGTGTTCAGTTTTGCAACCCCCCTCCCACCCACACCCAGAAAGATATTGAGGTGCTTGAGTGTGTGTGAAGAAGGGTCATGAAGCTGGTGAAGGATTTAGAGAACAAGTTATATGAGAGGTGGCTGAAGAATTTGAGACTGTTTACCCTAGAGAAAAGGAAGCTGAGGAGAGACCTTATCACTCTTTACCACTGCCTGGAAGGAGGTTGTAGTGAGATGGATATTGGTCTCTTTCCCCAAGTAACAAGTGGTAGAATGAGAGGAGATGGCTTCAGGTTGTGCCAGAGGAGGTTTAGACTGGATGTTAGGAAATATTACTTCACTGAAGGGGTTGCCAAGTAGTGGAACAGGCTGCCCAGGGAAGTGGTGAAGTCATCATCACTGAGGGCATTTAAAAGGTGTGTAGATGTGGCACTCAGTGATATGGTTTAGGGATGGAATTTGGAATATTAGGTTTATGGTTGAACTCAATGACCTCAAAGGTATATTCCAACCTAAAGAATTCCATGACTCTGTGAATAAAAATAATGTTACTGACTTTACATATGACCCTCTTTAAACAAATTTGATTCTTTAAATTTGATTTTGTGATGAAAGCTCTGTGGTAGGAAAAACACATATCAATTTTTAACTAGGAATTGATAAGGACTTGCCAAATTACTTACCAAGTAATGATTTGTTCAAGTTAATACGGAAAAATACCTTCTACCACTGCTTGTAAAGGAAGTAAACATGCATCGAAGGGGTGATGTTTCTATACATGCTGTTTAAAGGAAGACACACACAAAATCCAAAGTTTTTTTTTCTGCAAGTAAAGGCATATGAGAGGCTTTCAGGCTCTGAGTGCTAGAAAGTTTTGTTCTTCTGCCAGTCTCACAACTGCCAAAAAGGACTGGCTGCTATCCTGCTGTGTTAGTACACAAAAAAACCTGCATGACCTGCTATCATGCCTGACTGCTTTTGCTTAATGAAGAAAGTAGCCTGGCAAGAAGCCCTAGATAAAGTTACCATCTGCTGGGCCTTTGCGCTTTCTCAGCGAGGCTCCTGCCCTCCATAGCCAAGCCTCTGTTGAGAAATCATCATCGAACTACGCCATGCTTTGGCTGTCCATGTCGATGTCACAAAATGATACCACTGATGACAAGAAAAGGAATTGGGATTTTGGCAGCTACATAGGAACACATGATGCTTGGCACCAAAGGATGTAATGAGGAGTGCATAATTCAACTCAAAACCTCTTAGTAGTGTAATAACTGGCTCAGAATTTGCTGACTGCTTGTTAATTATCCAACAATCCCAAACTGTCTGACGAAAAACCTATCCTAAGTGTCCTCAACTGCTTGTCCCAGATGACTAATAGCAGCTGTTTTTGAAAGGGGTCCAGGAACATCTTTGTAGTGCCTTTATATTTCCACAACTCTAGCCAAAATCTATGTACCAAGAACCCTGAAACTCCAAGCCAAAACCTCTCCCTCCTTGTACTTCTTCCATAAACAAGTTCTCAGTTAGATTTGAAATACAGCTGACACTGAAATATGCCAAAAAGGAAGCTTGAACAGAAGGATTCTTTGATTAGAAATTCTCTTAACATCTTAAAATAAAAGTGATTGCTTCATTGTTACCATTAGTGCAAGTAATATGGGGAGGAAGGGAAAAATTACAAAATATTAACTCCTTAGACAAGCAACAAGAAGCAGCAGTCTCAAAATTCACCTGTGAATAACAACAAGAACAAAGGGTGTTCTGTACACACAGTGTCTGCTCCTGTATCTCTCTAAGTTTCCAGAGGAATTTGTGGAACAGAGTAGATATTCTAACCTGACTTTTCAGAGGTGATACCTTTAAAAATTTCTTTTTCAAATGTTTTTCATTAGAGACTTGTACTTACTTTTGACAACCTGTCAAGACCAGCTGTACTAATTTGAGAGACTTACGCTCTAAGTTTACATCATTGTTTATAAAACTGAGCTAAAAATTAAGATGATTAAAAAAAATAAACCAGACATCTGTCTTGGCTTTTCTTTTTATGGGTGTCCAGTCTCTCATCTCAATAGTTTCTTTGTTTTAATGTCACCACACACAAACTAGTGGTTGAAATGCCAATGAGGTTATTTGGAGATTCTTCAGACTAAAAACAGTGTAGTTATCATGCAAACTGAATCTGCAAAAATGATCCTGAACTTTTCTAAATGTAACTCTGCTAAGACTAGTCCATTGATTAGGGGCTGTGTTTTGTGCTAAATAGCCACATCTTGTCTGCTTCCCAGAGTGACTGAAAGGTTGCTGCACTCACACATGACTGTCACATCTCGGGCTGGCAAGATGGGCACTAATGCTACAGGTTTAATGTATACAGGAGGTTTCACAGACCAGAGTGAGGTATCAGCTGAGATATTTTTTTTTCAGTGCATTCATTAGGTTAGGCACAACATAGTATTATCTTCAGTATTTTCACTAGGTGATGGGCATCTAATTAACTTTGAAAAACCAAGTAACCATGTGTTTAGCATCTAAATGTTTCTGAATATTTTGTCCTTTTGTTCAGCATACATAATACAGCCTCTATTTGATATGGTATTTTTATATGCCGTTTTTATAAGCCATCTTTTGTATACTGTATCCGTTAGGGTTTTGTTCAATAGAGTTGATTTTGCATATTTTTAATGTACATATAGTTTCCACCATGATGATAGAATTATTGACTTGTCCTTGTTCCAAAGCAGGGTGTTGGAAGCATGCACTAAATGACAATGTTTTAAAACATAAAAAAGAATTTCCATTGTCAGAAAAAAAGTATTTTTTTAAAAAAATCATCTGTGACTAGGCACTAGTGAATTTTGGGATTGTGTACAAGTATTCTGTGCAATACATAAACTTCCTGTCTATTTTGTCACTGCTCATTTTTAGACTTGCACTGATCCATTCAGTATTGTGATTCAAAATGTTTTTCGATCGTGTTTCTTCATATAACACTTAGAAATGAGCGAATATTGAGATACTTTCTCTTTTTGGTTCAATGCAGCTAGTGCAAATGGGAGAGTTCTGATGGAACAAGTCAGTCACCTGGGATTTATTAACTTTCCATGCCAGAAACTGGATCAGCTCAGAAAACTGTTGATATTTTTAGATGTTTATGCATGCTCTCCAAATAAGCTAATAACTTGGTGAGCTTTGTATTTCTTTATGCATTTTAATGAGCAGGCATTATAAATAATATTTCAATTCCTGTAATTGTAGATACATTTCAGAAATTGAGTATGCAGCTCTTACGATGTCTAGACCTAAAAATGAAGACAACTAAGAGAGTTCCATTAAAAGACTCCTGTTAATATTCTTCAATGAAAGGAAGTAAATACGCAGAAGAACTAAGAGTTTAGCAATGTCTGCCATTGAAGTGAAAATTAAGTGTCTAAACAGAAGCTTATGTGAAAAAAGGGCAATAAGGACTATCCAGATGGATTTGACATGCTAAATCATGTCATGAGCTCTATGGACTCACTGGTGTAAAAGAATACTTCAAGATACATGAAAGTGATTTTGATGCTTATGAAACTACATTCAAACAGGAGGAAGTAAATTGCAGATTGGAACACATTTGGTCCAATTTATACATGAATAATTTACTGTGGTCATTTGCTCTAGGTGATAAAGTGCATGCCACTTCTCCAGGTTTTTTCTGTTTAAGCACACAAGTCATATACGATACAGGTAGAGCTATATTAGGGGTTAAAGATTTCCAGTGCATATGTGGTTGTATATTTTACTCTGCTAGTATTTCCAGTATTCAAAGGGTTGGAAAGAAACTCTATACATTTGATATTTCTTTCAAGGTAACTGAGAAAGAAATGAAAAAATGCAAGTAAATGACCTTCCCCTCTTGTTTTTTTCTTTGATCATTCCATAAATCTACTCACATAAATTCTTTTGATTTTGATGTTTCACCTGTTGACTGCAATAAGAATGAACACCTTAGAGATAGGCAATAAGTCACTTACATTTTCAGACTGAGAGTGACTCTATACAAACAGGGACTAACGAGCAATCTGAACAACTCAGGTTCTGAAAGCATCGGTCTTGCTCAGTTGCACATCGCTTTACAAACAAATCTTCAAAGAGGCTGCATGTGGTGCAAGGATCGATTTGGCAGCAGTGAGCTTATCATCTTTTATTTACATCATGAGCTTTAGAGGTTGTTTTATGTGTTTCTACTAATGCTAGTTTCAATCTTACTACTTTGCATTTTTTCTTTAAAGAAACTTGCAGTACTTACTGGCTGCAGAACGAGATGCTTGTTATTACTTTTTGACATTTGTTTTTTGTCAAGAAAGAAATTAATATTTTAAGAAGTTTGGACATGCAGCAAAAAGCAAGTTATTCCCATCGCTTCATTTTAAGGTTGTTCTTCACCACATCCAGTACTGTCCCAGAGGTACATTCTCATTCATTTGAACCTATGTGTGGTAGTTTCCGAATCCTCATTTGTAATACCATTACTTAGTCTAAGAGAAGAAATTGTGCATAACTTTCATGTAAAATATCTAGCTGTGTCTTTTATATAAACCGAAACATGACAGCAATAATAAGTAGGATGCAATGTAGATTAAAATAAATAATTTAAAAAATCATATATTGGCTACACACTATCAAAACCCATCCACTTTCTTCCTGACTACATTCCCAGAGCACTACACACACAAAGAGGAGTTGTAGCTCCAGCCTGCTGTTCAGTAGGCGCTAAGCTCTCAAAGTCAGTAGTGTACCACTGATAAATAGTATGTAGATAGAAGGAATCCATATACATGGTGTAGACATTTAAATGTATAATATCCTGAAGTTAATAAGTTATTCATAAGAGTACAAACCTTTTGCAAATATTTTTCCTTTCTCCAGGAAATATCTGCTATCTATGTTTATAAGGAAATATCTGTTATCTGTGTTTATTTTCCTCCATAAACCCACAACTCCTTCAGGCAGACTGGATTATTTTTCCACTGTAAGGGTAATGGCATCAGGTCTGCTGGAGAAAGAGTATTTAGTCAATCCTTCTTATTAAAGAATTCAAACACATTCTGATAAAGGTGATGTCTGAACTGAAACAGAAATGTGGATTTCAAAAAGCAACAGAAGTCTGAAAGTAGAAGCTCATAATAAGCAAACAAAATTTATCAGAAGTTACTATGATATTTCATCTGTGACTAACAATTTGCTAGAGGGAAATGGAAGAGCTTTGCTTGCTCTTAGTTTTCTTTTTAATCATGTTTCCTTTCAGTGAAAACGAAGCCTTATACATCACTGTCCAGTTGATCATGAATAAAACAAATTGAAACTCTGAAATATGATCTCAAAGTTAGAAAAACATGGTGGCTTTTATATTTATTTCAAAGCACAGAACAATGTAATTGAAAGAATACAGTATTTTAGAGTTTAAAAATATGCAATTTTTCAGTCCAGTTGCTAAGCTTCAAGCTGTTTGTACATGAACCTCTGTCTAAATGGAGGCCACAACAGCACATTTTTGCAGTATTCTCAGATAATAATATTCTACATGATAGAATTATAAATTTTTCCTTGATGCTAGAAATATTTTTCAATTTGGGCGCATAACTATTTACACAGTTAATTCAGGACATCAAATTGTCCCAGCAGGATTGCAGGCTGGCTTAAAGCACACTTATTTTAAAAAAACAGCTCTGTTCAACTCTTTCAACTCTGTTTTAACAAAACAACTCTGTTCCAAATAATATCTTCTACTCCTTGGTTGAAGAACACGTCACATCTCTCTCAAGACTTCCCTCTCCCCTTGTGATTTTTATAGGTTCTATACTTTCTATTTTCTAGATTACTTTTTTTTTCTGGATGTGAGTTTTTGGATGTAATAAACCTCTCTCTCCCTGAGACTTTCGGTGGGATCTGTGGATGCTCAGAATGCGTACACAGGCATATTGGTGTCCATAGCCACCCTCAGTTTACACTTCTGTGTAAACCAAAATTGTCAGTTATCACAAGTTTTTATAGTTGCCCCAGTGATCTTTAGTAATTGATGTTAATGAAGAGTTTTGATTTCTTTTGCTCAAACTTGGACTATGAGATCCTTGTGTGAATCAGCAGAATCACCTACGTAAAAAGGATACTACTGACTTCTAAAGCCGAAAATCTGATATGCAATACATTTCCCATCTTCTCCCTCTCAAAGCTGATGGAACAAAGCTCACTTAGAGAACTAGAGAAAAAGATCTAGAAAACTTCTCTGCCTCCACCTTTAATTTAACAGTACAAACCTAGGTATTTTCTTCTTCATGGTGTTATGGTCTGACAAGTGTCCTAGTGGGAGTCTGCCCTGTAGGCTGATAGTATAAACATCGAATATCTCCTTTCTAAAACTAGTGGGTGGCCTTATTACTGATCTATCTGTTTGAAGGTTGTGCATATTAGTTGAGGCTAAACTTCTATTTGCATTGAATTAACACAGCTCAGAGGAAAATCTCATGCTATGTTACTGTCCCAGGACTGCATATGGATGAGAGAGAAGTTTAACCTTTCTAGTTTCTTGGAAGTTAACATTTGTCTTTCAGTATACTACTATCATAATTTGCATTGTTATTCTCGCAAAATAATGAAATTATTTTTGCTTTCTTTTATAGGATCCTTTACAAGGACTGAGGATTTCAATTACATCTTATTTAGATTTACCACAAATCTTAGTTAAATACCTTTTGATTAATGACGCTATTCATATTAACTATGTAATTTAAGGTGTTTCATAAGGTCATGAATAACTTTGTCACTTTCATCAATATAGCTGATGTCAGACTAACTCTAAATAAGTGTAACAGATTGCAACAATAGATCAGGAAATAGTAACAGTGAAAGAGAAGAGACATGCAAAATCATAGAACATTTTGAGTTGGAGACGATCCATTAAGGCCATTGAGTCTCTCCAGCCATCCAATAAAATGGAAGATTGGAGTCCAAAGTGTATCATGGACATTAGATCTCGTAAGAACACTGTTTATTCAACCTTGACAGACATCTTTCTGTACCCTTTTCTTCTCTTGGATAAAGTGTTATTTTGCCGAGGGAAAGCGGCAGTTTACAGTTCACCTTGATGGAGGTGCACCGTCTGCTGACATAGAGTTGCACCTCCTAGCTCCCAGAAAGCTGATCCCTTCAGAGCTTGGCTACAACCAGAAAATCACCACTACTCTCAACAATGTCTTTGCAGATCAGCTGTCCAATAGAGCAACAGATCTGCTTTTGACCTACCCTCCTAATGCATCAGCAGTCATGGACCCTGTCAATTCAGACCTACTCCATCAGTGAGAGCCTCTAAATGAAGTTACCAGTCCACAAGCCAAGACTGATGGTTGACAGCTAATGCCTGTTGCAATGCCTTTACCTAGGGGCATATGTGCACAGAAAGAATCCAGTGACCATTACTTAACTGCTCTTGTGTCTAGATTACATCCTTCATTCATGTATTCTTCCTCCATTCATGTATTCTTTTAAAGCAGACTATATGAACCACAAATGAACACAGCTTCCTGATATGCACTTATGGGAAAATAGCTTTTATGGTAGCCATTCATCATTTTATTTGAGGAATGTGGTGTAGCAATGATAAATATAGTTGTCTATAAGCAACACTTTCAACTGAACTGGTGGTTTGGATGATTTTATTACATTGTGTTTGGTTAATATTGAAATTACAGAAGTTATTTGGTAAGTCAGCCTAAAGCTTCCTTTATTTACAGTGATCTGCAATAAAAAACTGTGCTGCTACTGCTGTAATTCTTTTCATGTTCTGTTCTGTGCAGTATGGTCTTTTGGCTTTGTGTACCCAGCCTGTGCAGAAGACCATAAACCAATTACTTAATTGCTGTGTTGACGTTTTCTTGGATCCCATTGATTTCTTGGCAGCTTATAAGACAGGGGAAGTCTACAGGCTCCTATGGGGAGCCTGTGAGAATGTAGGCATTTGACATACTCTAAGTGTGTGAAATCTTCAGGGGCAAGAGAAGTACAGGATGAACATGTGGAGCTATTGGAACCAAAAAGGATCAATTCAACAGCTTGAAAACAAAGTTGATGTACTAACTGACAACAGCTGAAGTGCTCTGTAAATAGTTTTAACTAATCCAAATAACCATCAAATAAGCAAGCAAGCCTTAGTATTGACAAATACTGAGGGAGGAATACTTATTTTTAGTAGGAAGGAATGGGTAAGTGCACCAAGTGTAGAGAGGGGCAGAGAAAGGATGACTTATGTCTCTCCATCCTTGCTTTGGACTCTTGGCTGATTCTGTTCCACAGATAATAGACAGTACCTCAGCTGAGAGAAACTGAGAATGCAGAAGAAATGAACACCTATTGTAATAGCAAGAAAGTCAAGACCGAGCTTCCAGAGATTTTACTACTTTTTACAGGTGGTTGAAACTGCTTGGCTTGCAGCCCTTCATGCCTTACACCTGTGTCAAGGGAGATATAATTGCCTACAGACTTACTGCCAGTCTTATGACTTCATTATAGCTTGTCTTTCCTAGCTACTTCTCTGCACTTTGTTTTGTTTATTTTTAAATTCATTTAGCATTCCCTATATTTGTACTGATGGATAGGAAAAGTAGGATATCAGTTTGTTAACTCTATTTGCTAAATTATTGCAAATATTTGTTAAATGAGTACTCCTGATATGATATTTACAGGTAATGATAAATGCAATGTAATTTGTGCTCTCTTGGAAATTGTTTCCATAAAAACTAAAAGGATTAGAAAGATGCTTGTTTTAATTGGGAATGGACAGGTTTTTTTCATGTGGAATTTTTTTTGAAATTTACAGGAATGAATTCCTAAATTATTAGGAATTTGTATATACGAAATTAGGCTGAATTTTAGCAATTATTCACCATACTTCTGATGTTGCTTATAGTCAAACCAGCAGGGTCAATGCAATTCCAGACCAGAAGCAATAACATCAAGAGGGACTGTAAAACTGCAAACATTGGTTCATGAGTTTAAAATATAAACTACAATATCCAATGCTTTATTTCTGTAATTCCCTCAGAAAATAAAGCCAAAACAACCAAGGACACCACTACTTGAGGGCACTGAATTCTCCAAGGAAAATATGTTATGTTCTGTGTACAGGCCAAACTTAATCACAACTTGAATTAGAATTTAAGCACTTTACTACGTAAAAGATAGTAGGTACCAGACAGGTTTTTGCATTCTTTTTGTTTTTATTTATTTTAAAAAATTGTCATAATTATAAGAATGTTATACAAACAGGATACCTGTTATATGTTTTCAGGGATAGTTTTAAGTTTTTTTGTTTCACATTGAGTGTCCTGAGGACAGCAAGATTATCCAGATAAATTGGATGGTATTCATCCCATTTAACTAGGAAAAGATGGGTTTCTAACTATGACAATAACTTCAGGGCCCCCTAGAGTGATTGTTGAGAGACTGATGCCTCCAGAGTCTGTTTAAACTTATTCTAAGTCACACAGGGAGAATCTTCCTCTGTAAGTGCCATTTTCTGTTCAGTAGCCACACTTTGGCCCTAGAGAGCTGCACTTTCAGAATGCAAAAAAGTGGTGTGAGATAAATCCTTCCCTTCCCATCTAGGACTTGCTTTTACATTTCTGCATGGCTATCCATTTGCAAATGAGGTTTCTCATGTGTTTTAAGATCATCTGAAGTGGTAACTTAGTGGGTAAATGCCCTAATCCTTCTCCATTAACAGGCAAAATAAATTAATTTAAGGTGCCTTTGTGTTTTTGATATATATAAAGTTCAGTTTTATAATAGTCTGAAAAATTAAGCAAAAGGATTAAACTTATAGTAAGACCTTTCATGTGATTACGTCTACTGCAATGGTAGGAATACTACCTTATCTTGCTGAAGCAGCTGATCTTCAAGACCTGTTACACTTGCGAGCTGAGACCCTTGTGTTATACTGCTTGTAAAAAAAACAGGTAGGAACATTTCATTGCCCTTGATGTCAAAATGTTAAGTTATCTAGTCATCCACTTCAAACTCCTCATGAACATAGGGAATTAAAATGTGTTGGAGACAACATGCAGACCACAATTTTAGGGTTCAGTGCTATCAAGAAGTGCCCAGTTTAAAGATATTTATCTTCATAATTTACCCTGTCTTTATCTATACTGTTTCAATTCCTATATCACCAATAGAAGAGGAATGATAGCATTAAGAAAAAGACAGTACTTGCTACTGTTACTGACTCTATTTCATGCTAAATTGCATATTTGAATGTTCTCATTTACTAAGAACACACTGTGACAATTTAACAAGTCCATGATTTTTCTATCTGTCTATGAATTCATATTTTCAAGACAGTTGCAGTAGTATTTTTGTCAGCATAGTGATTTTCATTCAGGGGTAAGCGTTTTAAAATCAGCAGAGACAGTCTGAATCTCACTAACAGTAAGAAAATAACAGTTAGTCATTATTTAGGGTTGATTACTGTACACAGGTCACCAATAGAAAATAACTTCTTTTCTGAACATTGCAGAATTATATTAGAGTTGACCACAATGACTCCAAAATACAGCTTCTGGGCTCATTCCAACTTTGTGCAGTCATCTGGACCATCCACCAGCAAGGCTTAAATAGGGATTCAACTCTTCCTCTGTACCTTTAAAAGAAATTGAATCAACTCTACCCGTGTGACACATCTAGGATATCTAAGCTCTGTCTCATAGTTCCTAAAGGAATCATAATTAATACTACTAACTAATGAAATAATGTTAAAATATGTGTATGTCCAGTGGGAGCCAGCTGGCCTGTAAACAGTGGAGCTAGGAAGCCTCTCTTTGGATTTTCTTCAAAGATGCTAAGATTTCCTGCAGTCCAGAGAACAAAAAGAGGACTTAATATTTCTAATCTAGAAGGAAGACAGTGCTTTAAGAAAAAATGTCATAGAATCATAGAATAGTTTAGACTGGAAAGAACCTTAGCCTGGAATGAGCATGGACATCTTCGACTAGACCAGGTTATTCAGAGCCCTGTTCAACTTGACCTTGAATGTTTCCACAGATGGGGCATCTACCACCTCTCTGGGCAACGTGTTCCAGTGTTTCACCATCCTCACTTAAAAAAAATTTCTTCCTTGTATCTAGCCTAAAACTATCTTCTTTTAGTTTAAAACCATTAACTATAAGTCTAATTACTTTGAAAAATAAATTCTTTAATGCTCTTTATACATGATAATAAGCATTAAATAATGGAAAATAGACCTCTTCTGCTTTGTAGGAGAGTAGTCTTTGTAGTCACCTTTAAGACTTTCAGCTCTTAAAGATAATTTTGCCTAAAGCTATCACAAATCTACTGCTTCCTAATGGCTTGCTTTCAAACAATTTTTTTAAATTTTATTTTAATACAGTTTAGAATGCACTAATTTTACCAGACAAAGACAGCAAGGAGAAACAGTATTTAGCAAAGTTATGTGCTGAAATAAGTTATTCAAGGGGTCATTTAAGTACATGAGGGAAGATAAGAGGGTTTAAAGTTTCTTTTTTTCCATTAGGTGTCTGCCCAGAGATGTACTAGGTATACTGCCAAAATGGTATGTTTCAGACAGAGTCCTCTCCTCAGCTTCCCAAGTGGGAAGTTTAAGCCTTAAGCAATTAGGGAATTTCCTGGAAACCTCCTGGATCTGTAGTGGCCACTAAACATACTTCTTCTTGTCATTTGACTATTTTTAGCAGCTATATGTGACTCTCCAGGGTGGATACACCATGTTAATCACACTATTAGTCCTAACAAAAGTAAAGAGCAACCTTCTAGCAAATTCCTGTACTTTTTTTAAACAAAGGCAGATCCGTCTTTGCCTTATGCAGAAGAAGCTGATAAGTATGTCTTCTCTTTCACTCTGCTTATTCAGAAATACATAGGCAATGAAATGATTTCTGTCTCTTGTGTTCTAATATAACTTTTGAGGACAGAGTAAAAAAGAACAAGGACAAAACCCCAATTTCCTTCAGTCACTCATAACAGCATTGATGACTTTAATAGAAGGAATACTGTTTCTGCCTGTTGAAGCAGAAAGGATATATTGCTAAAAAAATCAATGTAAATTATTTTAAATGTTCTGTGTTATATTACTCTAAGTTTTACAAAACAGATGAAAGCAATACTGTACGTGATAGAGAAAGGATGTAGCTAAATAAGAAAAGGCATGAATTATTTAAAGGCTAATGGATGGCTAAAACAATTCAAGACAGATGACTTACGCTCTGAGAATTTGCATTACAAGATAATATAATATAAAGAGAAGAAGCAGATGAGGACTAATGCAGCAAGGTTATGTTAAATGATAATGAATGAAAATGAAAAAGAGTGAGAAACCAACATATGTGCACTGGAGTAAAGGCTGTGCATCTAGACATTCACCTCCTTTGCCACAACCTTTTGAGCAGGAGCTGTTCATAGGTCTCAGACTGTGGGCATCTGAGGCCATACTGCCTGATTGTTACATCATGTAAGGCTCTGCTGTCCAATGATGACTCCTTAATAGTGGGCTTTTCAACTATCCTATAGTGCTGGGCTCTTCCCTTCCTGTGTGGCCTGCAGTCCTTCACCGTCACCTCTCTGGCCATGTGAGATGGCAGGGTCAAGTGAACAAAAGTGGACACACCTTTGTAACCAGTTGTAGTTTTGTTCTCTTACGGAGGTTGAGGGCCAGAGCTGTTTCGCTCCATAACACATTGGAATGTTATTGCTGTTGAATAACTTCTTAGCAGCCTTAAATTACCTGGGATTGTTTCTGTCAGGATGTTGCAGTCAGCACACTCAGTGGTTCGGTGAACTGAAATAATTACTGCCATAGTAAGGGACCCATAAGGCTACTGCAAAATCACTCACATAGCAGTATTTGGAGATGGGGAGCTCTGTCTTGCCAGGAGATAAGAGAACTTCTTCACTGCCCTAAAAAATCTCCATTCTAAACTACATAATCATTTCAGAGGGTTGTGGGCTGAAGGATGAACATTTTAAAACATTTCTTTATGCTCACCAGCTTACAAATGAATGCAGTAGATCTGCTTAAAACAACACAGTTGCTTTAATATTAATAAATAACTATTAATAGTAACTATCAGTGTTGGCTTTATTCTTGAATAAATAGAAATTTAAACAGTCATGTAAGTTGGCATGAGTCGTGTTATAGCACAGCAATTTTAAAGCAATCAGAATGCAGATTAACAAAACCAAATAGTATCAGACAGATTAAAGAAGATTAATTAGAAAGGAGTGCTTGTGTCATGTGCCCAACTAATGAATGAAAGAGAAAATAACAAATATAAAAGAGGCAACAAAATGGCCCAAAGTTGCTGTATGCAGCAAGACTATCACCTGTGCAAGGGCTGTAAATAAGAATGAAACTTGCCTAGTAGCATGCATTTGCATGCGTGTATGTTTGATTTTGATGGGTCTATTTGTCAAGTGAAATAGCCTGAGGAGAGCAGCTGTAAAAAGTGCACAAGGTAAGTCACTGATAATATTTATTTGGAATGATAAAAGCAAGATTGAATGCCAGCAGTACTCTATATTTTAAAAGAGTTCCTAGATATGAGCAGAAACAGTCAACTGTAGTCTGACTTTTCTAATAAAAATAAAAAAGAGGTTCTTCTGGATACCCTCTTATCAATGACATTTTCATACACAGCTGTACCAGCGTTGCCACAACAAAGCTATGAATTTCCAGGATGCCTTTCCATTAGTGAATTTTTTTCTTTTTCTCTTCCTGTATTAATTTCAGGACTTCCTGACAGAACAAACATCTACAGTATGACATTTTAATGTGAGATTTTGCCATGCATTAAAGTGTTATTTGCTCAGGTATAGTTAGCATAGTTTAGGATAATCATATCCATCACTGTTATCCATCCTGTCTCCTAAGACTATGTTTTCTTTTTTTGGCCTTATTTCTTGGTGTTCACTAGCAAAAACATTGATAAGATATTTCCTGTCTTTTATTTTATCTTTTTTTGATATTTTCAGGTAGTTTCTTTTTTTCACTTTTTATTCTGAAAAATAATATCCATATGCAATACAAAATTGGTTTTTACTTAGCATGCAAGCTGTGTAGAAACCATTCTTTTGCCATTTAAATATGACCAGCCATGAGAAAAATAAAATGAGAACATGTAGTACTAAGACTTAATAATGATCAAAGAGATTTACCAATGAATTGCATAATTTCACTGTTACCCGAAGCCTTCAGATCTGTATTGAAATCTTTCTGAAAGGTAAGGTCTAACTGAAGCTGAAACTGTTTTTGGGATACAGCGATCATCCAGTAAGCTACTTTCTCATATACTAGTCAGTAGATCAGACTAGACTATCATAACATCTTCCTGTCCATAAGCTGATGAACCTATAAAAGATTGCAAACTCCTTCAAAACAGTTTCTGAAGAAGATTAATGTCTGAAGATATAATCGAAGCTGAAAAATGTATAGGTTGTGCCTGTTGTCTAGTCTAGACTTTAATTCATGGCACAGTTAAAGATTTTACTTGGAAAATTCCTTGGTGATCTTTAAACTCCACAGACAACAACTCAGTTTTGTCAAACACCACTTGGCACTTGGATATATCTCTGACCACAAGAGATAAACGTTAGTGGCAAACATATATGACCTCTCTGCTTAGGAACCAAAAGAGACCTCTTGAAAAGATTATCTAGTCTAGACCCTTTGCTTAGGGCCAGCTAACACATGTTCCCCAGGACCGTGTCTAGTCTAGTTTAAATATATCCACTGATAGGGTAAAATTTAATTATGGAAGGAAGTTTCTCAAATAATTACATGAGAGAACATGTCTGCATTAATTTCTGGAGGAGATGGGGCACTGGAGAGCTGGTCAAATTTTAACCCTCTGAGAGACTTTCTATTCAACTTTGCATTTATTTTTTATGCATTTGTTTCCTAGTCATGAACAAAATGAAGGATTATTTTTATTAAAAAAAGTTTTAAGTTGGTGAAGAAGGAAAGAATGAAGTGAAAATTTAATTTGTGGGTATCAGAGGCAAACTGGTATTCTTTAATTAAGCAGTGAAATCTTAGCTTCAACTGTACAAGTTCATCACTAGCTTATACAGAAGCTTTATCAACTATGTTCTTATAACTTCTTATATGTCAGAGTCATTCTTTACTTTTGGAAGGAATCTCTCACACCATAATCTAATGCTTGATAAAATTCAATGAATAGCAATGAAATCCCAAGATTGCATCTCTACAAACAGCCTTGTTCAGTGTTCTTAAAAATCTTAAACTAAGAAGCATGAAAGAATAATGGTATTTCAGAGAAAATGGAGATCTTGCCTGTCTTGGTATGTTCTTTTATAAGTGAGTTACTGAAAGTATTAAACTGACAGCTGGGGGTAGTGAATTCCCCTATTCCCCCAGACAGCTAGGCTAAGCACAAGGTAAGAAAGTTTTACCTGGTGAGATAACACAGCTTAAATTACCACTTCAAATTATAAAATGCATTTTGTTCTTTAGGAAGACATGTAGGTCCTACCTATAATATCTCATAAGAAATACGTAACGTACTGTGTTAAAAATCTAGACCTTCTTGAAGGTCTTGGTTTCTTTTTTTTTTTTTTTTTTTTTTAATTTTAGCCACTGGAAGCCTTTGCTTGACTTTCAGAATGCACCCAGAGTAGTGGGGTTTAGCTGCTGTGAAACACAGAATCAGGAAAATATTCTGGCTGGTGATACTACAAGGGATATAGGGGAAATATATTTACCTTATTTCTGCATAGCTTGTAGGAAAGGATGTTCTGGTGGTTACTGCTCTGATTTTGAACTCAGTTGTCATCAAGAAGGTGAGTTTTCAAATGCTTAAGCAATCTTCCCAAGGAGTTACCTTGGTTACTTTTTTCCACCAACTTTTTTGTTATTTTGGAAAGCTGGAGCAGCTGGGTTCTCAGTCATTTGTTGGTTTTCAAAGATCACGTGCTAACACTGCTTGTTGCCAGTGCAATTTAAATTCAATATCACCACCTCAACTTGAATACGGCAGAAAAATTGCTAAGATTTTACTCCTAGTGGCTTTGTTCAGTGGTTGATATTTAACTTGTAAGTCTCCCAGTACTATGTTTTATATGTAAATGTTCTCAGTGAGTAAATTTCTAACCAAGGTTTTGATCCAGAAGGATTTGACTATTAAAATAAATCCTTATTAATATCCAGAACTATATACTCATTGTCTCTCATACTGAAGAAAAAGGACCTTCTGTGTAAGAGGAGACTCAGAACTTATATTCAGCTTTCTATCTTCCCTTAACTATATGTAACATCTTTGGCTTTGGGTAATAGATATTTCAGATTTCCATTTCAAGTAGGTACCAACCATAAATAATCAACTATAATCAGATAACAGTTTTTCTCCACCAGCCTTCATAATGCATCCATTAAATAAATTATCTCTACACCAATAAGAAAGCTCATTGTCCCTCCTTTTAGATGGTAAACAGCAGTACTTTGTGTAATATTTTCCTTTGGCTGAAATTAATATTCAATTGAATTGCACATTTAAGAGGAATAAATCTTGAGTAGTTGAATAAAATATTTTGATTTAAGCCTAAAGGATTCTCAGGGATTTTGAATGCTGTTAACAAAATTTCATTGTGAGAGGAGAGAGGAAGCAAATATTCTCCATGTATTTTGTTTATTTGGCAAAATGATGGGCTTACGAATTGTGAAGTATTTTATATGGGAGAATGCTGGAAATACAGAGCAGTGATAAGTTTTTTGTGTAATAGGAGATATTGTAGTTTCACCTTTTCTAATGCAGTGTCAAAGTCTGTCAGTAATTCTAAAGAAAATGTAAATTCTGACTGGCACTAGAAAAGATGTTGCGTTGGAAAGTTTTCCATTGCCTGCTAAGAATTTTGTTGCAACAAGAGTATCAAAACTGAGTGCTCAGTTCAGTTCACCTTTGTACAAATGAACTGAGGTCATGCTATGTCTTGCAGTCATTCTCTTCAAGCTGCTTTCAAGTCCCTTCTTTTTTTGTTCTAGGAGAGTACAAAGACTAGTTAAGGCAATAAAAGATTTTATTTTGCCCCAAGTATGGACTAAAACTAATAAGATTTGGCTTATTTGTGTCTAAAGCAGTGTCCCTAGTCAGAGATCTTTGGCAATATTTAGTGCATTGCTCAATAAAGTTTGCCACCATGACTCAGCTGTGGTAAGTTGCCCTGTTCTGGACCATTTTGATAGGGTGAATGTGATATGATTTTGCCTACATCTGCCTGTCTACCCTAGATTGTTGCCTAGGGCTACTAAAGCTGAGGGATGGCTAGGTTGAACACTATACTGACTTACTTTGTGCGGTTTTTTTCTTCTGAGACATACACAGTTCTTAACTTCACCATAAACTATCAAGCATTTGGCTGCAGCAGACACTAATACCAAGCTATACCTGTGCTATCAGCAGTCACATTAACTGGAATATAACAGCAGTGTATAATCTGGATAAAGCTCCTTGAGATGAGTGTGCACACTTCAGGTCATCACTCACTTCTGTGCAAGAAGTGACTGACTGTACCTCCTGGGTTTCCCTGGAAACTCAGCTACATCAGGATGTATGAATGTGTGGAACACCAGAGGGAGAAGAAAGGAACAACACAGAGTGCAAAGAAAATCCTTTGACATTCTGGAAGAGTTTAAATATGTGTATGAAGGACATTTGGAAATAAAATAACCTTGGCTACCATTGTGAAACTCGTGTAGGTATTTCAAGAAGAAAAATAGTGATGAGTATGGGAGCAATGATGAGTGAGAATGACTAAGTGTCAATAAACCCCTCAAATTTAGCTCTTTAAAGGTCAGAAAATTTTTAACACCAGAACATTGAAGGACTGAAAATTGGTATAACATATGCTATAAATCTCCTAGCAGAAGCCTGCAGAAAGCTATAAAAAGAGTCAGTGTTACAACATACATGTGATTGAATTTTAATGAATCATCATTTTATAGTGGTCATGACATGAAATCTCCATCTTCCTCTGAAACTGAAGTTTGAGAGTGATAAACTATTTTATATTGCCCTGAGGTTTGTATAGAATTTTGAAAACAACATAAAGGAAAGCAGAAAAATAAAGGACACATACTAAAACCTGTGTAAAATAACAGAGAAATCATGGTTCTGTTATACATACACAGTTAACTAGGACACCTCCACCTCCCACTACTATCCTTCATTCCATCAGAGTAACCATCAAGACCGCCTTACTTTGGCAGCTATAGCTTTATGTGTAACATACTTAAGCAACATATGCAAAGTTTCTAGAGCTTGAAGTAATTTTGTTTACATTTTTTAAGTGACTAGCTCAAGCTTTGATTTCATCCTGCAATTGATTGGTTCTCAATACGGCACCAAGATTTTAAACACAATTCTGGGATACTCAGAAAAACATGTAATGAAGATTCATGGCTCTATGAGTTTTAACTTCTGGCTGGAGGTATAACTTGTCATCTGGCAAGTGTTAAACTTCCTGCATCAGGAAATATCACATGCTAGTTGACTTGTATTTTTCATGTGCTAAATCCATAGTCACGTGTACTGCAATTAACAATACTTCTATAGTGTTAGTAACTTGTCTTCACAATATCGTGGAGGCTGATCCTACTGTAAATAACAATAGTTATATGTGGGACATTAGATATGTAATATGCATCACAGGCAAAATCAGGAAGTGATTATTTTTCCAACAGAATAAAAATTAATTGTGCCATCCTATTTGGCTACAAAAAAAAGTTTATTAAATTTATGAAAGATAAAACCATTACATTCATAGCAGAGTAGGGTGAAGTGAGAAAGGATTATTGAATTACTGGAGTCTTAGAATAAGATTTAGGGACCGTGGTTCATTTTCTGATTTTAACATCGGCTTCTGCTGACACCTGAGACTACTTCTTGTAATGGAGCTATCTAGCATCCTTTCTTGTCTCTCATAGATATCTGGCATCAAGCTAAATTGCCTTATATTTTTAGGGACTCTGTTCAACACTTCAAAGGTAATTTGGCACTCAGGGTAAAAAGAACTACATAAGTACCTACCACAGGCAGAGGATGAGGAGTAGCAGCAGCAGCAGCACCACCACCAATAGCAATAATAATAATAATTATTATTATTTTATGATGATGATGTTAGAAAATCTGCACTGCCTTCATTTGACAACATAGCCCAGATGACAACAGGTGATCTGGTAATTATGTGAATGTAAATATTGTATGTGAATAGAATTCCAAAACTTGTCCATTCTGAGAGAGCATTTGCTCTAAAACTGGTATCACAATCAGAAAACTAACAATTAGAAAATTTGCTTAAGTCTCCCTTATAATGATGAAATAGCAACACAGGCATTATAAAGAGATTATCTTTTTGAAAAAAATTATGGACCATGCTGAGTATAAAAGGGAGGGACTCACATCTTGGGAATTAGCTACAGGAAGATGTAAGAAATTTGATGCTTGTTAACTTTTTATGTGTGTCTGGTGTTGTTATTTGTCTGTTTCATTGCTGATACTGTATCCTGAATGTGTAGTTCAGAATAGCTATACATTTTTGGGTGGTTAAGGGTCGTTAGTAAATGGAGAAAATTCTTTCATCCCACTTCCCAGTGCATTCCTGTAGCATACTCAGTGTTACTTGCAGTCTTGATCCTTACAACTAAGAACACTAGAAAAGCAGAGTAGACTCAAACAAAACAGTAAAAAAGATTAAAAACTGAAATACAAGGGACAAGATTTCTTCTNGGACAGAAAAAGCAGGGGAATATGGCTCCCTCGGTCCCCGGAAAAGGAGAGAGTCACCACCCCCACAATGCACCCTGATTTACGTAGAAAAACGTTGCATGGAATACCTGGGAATTGTAGTTTCTTTCAGCCACAATCTGGCTATTCTGAAGTGGCCATAAATCAAACCATGACACAGTTGCAGAGTTAAGATATGCTATTGACAAGCATTACTGTAAAACTCCTTTTTGCTTGCTGCCACCAACCAGCAGTTAGAAGAGCACAATGACATCTTGCATCTGATGTGGAATTTTTATCCCAATTAATTTTATTAGACTATGAAACAGTGATGGAGGAAAATTGTCATAACAGTAACTTTGATACTGTATTTGTATGGAACCTTTTCTCTGAAATTATTTTGTTCTATTGTACTGTTTCTTCTAATACCTGCACTCTGTGCTGCGCTTCTTGTGCATGAAGCACAGAACAAACACATGCTTGCAGTGAAGACTGTTGTGGTGGTTTGCCTGTGTGGTGGTCTGAGCTTGGTCTGCCGTCGAGTCTTGAGTGTAACATGAGCATGCACGCTGTGAGAGGTACTCTGAAATTCAGCATAGGTAGTATTGCCTGGAGTTCTTTATGCAAGATCTCTGCGTTCCAGCTGCAGTTGGAAACCTGTACATTTATGGTGATGTTGAGGACATTACATGGGATTGCTGAGGCACAATTGCTCCACTGTGGGGAAGCTTTCCTGGCAATAGGATCTGACATATCTCTATGGCCTTGGGAGTGTAGTTTCTCTATGTGGTATTTTTCCACACAATGGACATACCAGTTCAGAGGGAGTTGCACTGATGGTCTCTATCACTGTATATCTAAGGTGTGAAATGCTTTCAAGGTGCACTGCATCCTCCAACTATCAAAAAGAAAATTTTGTATTAAGATGGGATACTTAAGAGGAAAATATGCTTTACAGGTAACTGTTACAGATTTTGGACAGAGTAATGTGACAAGGCTCACCTGAGCGGGTAAGTGCTTGTTATGCATTGACCACAAATATGTAAGAGATACACCGGCAAATTTAGTGGTCCTTTGTGGTTTCAGACTTGATGTGATGGTGAGGACAGGGATAACAAAAACCACTGATATAAGTATTTGCATACTAATTCTTTGGTCTCCTTGGGTGTAAACTTGAGTCAAAACTGAAAACTACTTTTTTTTTCACTCCCAAGATGTAGTAAGAGGTTTTTTTCTGGACAACTTAATGCTTTGATTTTGTTTGGAAGGAGCTGGAATGAGTGAAGGCCTATGGTAAGAAGAATATCTGAAAATTGTCAATATGTCTGCAATAGCTCAATCAAAGTAACCGTGAAATAACCTTGAAAGAAAAGCCAAAATTCCTGAAATGAACAATCTATAGCAATCACAAGAAGACTTACTGCACCCCAATCTTAATCACAGTTAGTGGTAATAGCAACAAGAACTGAGAGTGTTTATGTACACTAGTGGTTGTGGCTAGAAAAATGTGCTGCAGTAGAGCTGAAAGATGTGCATGGGGATGAATATCACGCAGTACTTTTACGCTGCGATTGTGTCATTCTTCTGCTGCTCTGTATTGGAAGGCAAAGAATAGATAACAACTTTGTTTCATACCAAGTCCAAATTCTACACAGATACACCTGTATTTAATTTATTATCTACCAGTGAACCTAATGCTGCAAAGAGCTTAGCACCCATTGGGCAATATGTGTGAGAATCTGGGTGTTCAACCCATTGTAACTTCTGTTCTATTCTGCCAACTAATTAATAGGCCTTTTATTACATATTAGTTATAGCAAACCTGCCAGCTTTAAAAGATATGACACTAAAAGCCCCTTGACTTCAGCCACCTCAGAATTACTATAGATAACCATCATGAATGCTCAGCTTGAAATGTCTGCTTATAATAAACGTGAATAGATAAGAAAAGAGAACTCATAGCTCCACATATTTATTAGGCTTAGTAGAAATAAGCAGTGAATTTTGGAAATCAGCTCATCAGGACATTCCACTTCTGTTTGTCTGAAAAACCTAATTAAAAATGTATAATACTTTTCCTGTCATTTTCCTTGTTTTAAGTAAGACACGATCATGTAAGTTCTCGTGTAAAAATGTTCCCTTCTTATTCAATAGATTTGATTTCCTGTTTGTCTATATATTAATAAATATGGTTAAGTAGGATGGGTTTGCAATAATCCATTTGCTCCAGGCTGCACAATTTGCCAAGTGACTGAGCTGGATTGTACTTCTGCTCACATCTCATCAGTAGATTGTTTCCTGTAGCCCAGTTCCTGGGTGAATGTTAGATGTGAACAAATCCACCAAGGGCACTGAAAATGCTCAAGGCAGTAAAAGAAAAACAATCTGCCTGCCCAGGCCTCTGACATCAGCATTTAGCCTTATGTGACCTGTATTACTGGAGTTGATATATAGGGAGGAAAATGGTCATATTGACCTTTAGGGCTCTATGATGATTTTTTCCAGGCTAATACTTAGTCAAAAACACAACTTGGTTCATACCCTGTAAACCAAAATAATTATTTTTGGAAGTACCTGGGAAAAAGAAAATATACTCACAATCGCACTTGTAATAGACACTCTGTATTATGACTCCATATTAGTCCAGGATGATAATTTCTAAACATAATTTTATTGTTTTTTTCTTGCCAAGTTACTGGTTCATAACCTCAGCTATATAGTTCACCACATCTCATTTGAAGCTGGCAATGTAACTGATGGTCATATTCAACCATGATATCATATTCATATTTCTAGTAGACTCATGAATTCCTGTCTGGTATGCTACTGCACTTTTTTTCAGGCAATAGTTTAAAATATATCTCAAAGGTTTCCATAAGCAAGCCAAATAATACCAAGCTGAGACTCCCAGAATGTCTAAATAAAAGGTATTATGGTGCTCTTCTTCCACAAGTAGCCAGCACTAGTAAGACACAAAGATATTTAATTTTATGCATCATATATCTAATATAGGATTAAAAAAGATATTAATTCATAACAGTTTTGGAAATCCTGATGTAAAAAAGAGAAAAGGGAGAGAAGAATACAATTGGACAAAAGACTGTAAATACAGCATTATTTCATTCATATGCAGAGAAAAAAGATTTCTGATGTGATGTCTGGCCTCTGTCAAAAGATGAAAGCATTTGATTATAATATGTAACAAAGTAGGTATAATTTTTATTAATAATTATAAAATTAGTAGACTTTTTTTTTAACAGAAGCCTTAACAGTATTCACTAGCTTACACTGAATTCCTTCCAGATAAATCTCTTCTCGTATGTTCTGTGTAACTAAAGTGAGAGATTCCATTTTATGAGAAACTAATTTAGAAATTTATTTAGGTATCCTTAGGTCCAAAAATGAGTCCAGCATTTTCTTTGCCCCATTTCTTATTAACCTACATGCCAGATGCATTATCTTACTTCTAGTTCCAGTGAAATGAGAAAGAGGATTACTTTTTTTAATTCCCATTTGTCGTCAATGCAGCAGTCCAGGAGCATTAGAAGTCCATCTCCATTTAGCTTTTGTAGTCTGATTATTGACCACTGTTTGGAAATAACTTCTGCAGTACTCAGAGCTGCAATATGGATCCCTATTCATGTATTAGTTAGCATATATTGAACTCAACTAGAATTTTTGTCAAAATTATATTGGTGATGTTGAATTTTGAATTTCATTAGAGATTGGAGAAAATAAAGTGACTTTTGCTACTCTATTTTAGGCAAATCTTACAAGGAAAGACTAGCTCTTTTTTACTGAGTTCAGATAAAAGACTAACCCTTGGATTATAATGTTTGGAAACAGATTTGCTTGAGTTATTAACAATAAAATGCATCGCCAGTAGGTTGTTGGAAGTCTAGCCCTGTTGGTAGCCAGTACTTCAGCATTTATCCCAAGGTTGTTGTCCTATACAGAGATCTCATTACTTTCTGGCACACTTGCAAGAATGGAAATGGAAAGTGCTCAGATTTTCTGTTGCTATTCAAATTGCACCTGACTTTTGAGTTTAATATTGAATCAGACACTGCTTTCTCCTGGTATTTCTACCCACGTATCTCTTGTGTGTTTTTATCTGCCCATATCTCATTTTGACTTGTTCACCTCCTGCAAGGAAAATAAAACTTCTAAAGTTTGGCATCTCATCTTTGCTCTCTACAAAGAAGGATGCACTTTGCAGTTTGTAGTGTTGTCCCCATAAAAGCAGAGGAGAGAAGATAAAATTGAGCACTGAAACGTTCTGGGTTTGTAGTAGAGATCTCATACCTGTAAAGGGCATGGTTACAACTGCTTCATGGTAACAAGTGAGCAGAGGGGAGTTTCCTTTGCCCATATTTCAATTCAGATAAATGAATAGCTAGCTGAGTATGTGATATGTAGTGTCCGTGAAACTACTGTGTAATATCTATGTAACCTTCCCTTAAGAGGAGTTACAGGGGCCCCATTATAATTCAATTTGAGAATAAGGATTTTTAAATTAAATGTGGTTTCATTTATGTGTCCATGTTAAACTGATTTCTGGAGGTATGAAGTTCTTCAGGTACAGAAACAATTTCACAGAATCACAGAATCACCAGGTTGGAAAAGAGCCTCAGGATCATCAAGTTCAACCATTCCTATCAAACACTAAACCATTTCCCTCAGTGCCTCATCCACCCGTGCCTTAAACACCTCCAGTGAAGGTGAATCGACCACCTCCCTGGGCAGCTTGTTCCAGTGCCTGATGACCCTTTCCCTCAAAAATTTTTTTCTGACGTCCAGCCTGAATCAGCCCTGGTAGAGCTTGAGGCCATTCCCTCTTGTCCTGTCCCCTGTCACTTGGGAGAAGAGCCCAGCTCCCTCCTCTCTACAACCTCCCCTCAGGTAGTTATAGAGAGCAATGAGGTCTCCCCTCAGCCTTCTCTTCTCCAGGCTAAACAACCCCAGCTCTCTCAGCCATTCCTCATAAGGCCTGTTCTCCAGCCCCTTCACCAGCTTTGTTGCTTTCCTCTGGACTCGTTCCAGAGTCTCAACATCCTTCTTGTGGTGGGGGCCCCAGAACTGAACACAGTATTCGAGAAGTGATCTCACCAACGCTGAGTACAGAAGGAGAATAACCTCCCTGGACCTGTTGGTCACGCCATTTCTGATACAAGGCAAGATGCCATTGGCCTTCTTGGCCACCTGGGCACACTGCTGGCTCATGTTCAGTCAGCTGTCAACCAACACCCCCAGGTCCTTCTCCTCCACGCAGCTTTCTAGTCACTCTTCTAGTCTGTAGCATTCCTTGAGGTTGTTGTGCCCCAAGTGCAGGACTTAGCATTTGGCCTTGTTAAACCTCATCCCATTGCTCTCAGCAACTTGTAGCTTTGGCTTCATTTGTATCATAATTCACTCAGCCCTACTGAGAAGGCTAGGAGTATATGTACTTTCCCACCAGGAATTTTATTAAACTGAATATTTCTGTGCTATATAGCACTGAAACAAAAATTAGAGAAAAGAAACTGTAAGCAGGCAGGAAATACACCTCTACTTATTTCTTCTGGAAAATGCACATTTTGTTGTGCTTTCTTTGTGCATAGTTGCTCTGCTTCTTATTTTTCCACCACTCTGCCAAAAGGATTGATACTGGAAACACACTTCAGGGATCCAAGTCTTACCAAGGACAAGCCTGTCTGTTTCTAACAGGAACTGGAGTTTGTGTGGCCATTCATCATTGGGTTTCTGAGGCACTCCCCAAAAGTGGGGAGTGCTTAATTTCCATCAGTAAAAATTCCACCACTAAAATTTATAGCATATTTTACCCCTCCTAGGCTTCTGCCTTTGTTGTTACAAGAGCAGAGGCAGCTAATGGCCTCAGGGGTGGCCTGGAGTGAGGTGAGCTGGTGGCATGTATCCCTCTTCCTGTAGCCCTTCTCTCGCCCTTACCTAGACTGATGACCAGCTCTCAGCTGCTTTCCCTGCTGGGCTCCCAGTGAACACTTCACCAACTGGCTGTCCACAGCAACATGCTCCCCCATTGATGTTTGTGTAAGCAGGCATCAGGCCGGAAAATTCCCTGTGTGAGCTGGATTTCTGCTTTCCTTTCTAATGCAATCACAAAAGTTTAAAAGCAGGGATCTTTATTGGTTGCTAGCGATGTTTTCCTGTAAGGAACATTTGTCTCTGCCAAAGTTGTATATGAGCATGATATAAACAATCATCCTGAGTAAAATTGTGTATTGTGTTACATAACGCCTTAACGGGGGAAAAAAATAAAGGAGGAAGTTCTACCACAGCACTTACATTTATGAGCAGTATTTCATGGCATTAGTTTTGTTTAGGCTGTAATGCTTCTCTGACACAGATGCTTAATCTGCTCTTTATTTTCAAGAATGCCATGCTAATGTTGTCCAAAAATTCTCATTTCAAATCTACCATCACATACTCCCTCAGACCTTTGGTTAATCGCTGTGTTAAGATTTTTTTTGTAAATCTTCCCTTTCATGTGTTATAATGAATCAGCTGAGCTTTATTCTTGTTATGCTTTGTGTTTTGTTTTTTTTTTGTGGGAAGTGGTGGGCCACAACCACATCGGCTGCTGTCTAGAGGCAGAGGGGAAGCCATCCTGCAGGTTATAATAGCTCATGTATCTGCTTTAAATGAAGAAAGCAGGAAAGGGCAATGTTTAAGCTGATGTGGGTATTCACAAGTTTCGATACGCTGGTTTGGCATACCATTAAGCTCTCTTCTTTCTCTGCAGCTGTGCATTACTTTGCTTTCTTAGGAGGTGTCAGTCCCTGTTTTGGGGCATTTCAGTAACCAGTGGATGACTCTTAACTGTTTTCATGTTCCATTGTAATGTCAGTAGAATGGAACTAAATCTTTGCCATAGAAATATCAACTTTTTGATCTAGCATTTGTAGAATCCTCTTCATTTTGTCCTGAAATCAGTGGGATAGTTAACAAAGATAGATGCTTGTCTGTGTAATTGAATATCTCTCCCTCACTTTTTTTTTTCCTCCACACTTTGGAGGTTTTTTTGAGTAAAATGCGTAAAAGAACAGCTGTATTTTTGATCATCTGTAAGGTTTTAGTAGTATTTACATGCTGCAGGTAAATGTTTGCTTAATCTCCTTTCAATATTTGAAATATTTGCTGTGGTTTTAGTGCTGATGTCAAAGACTATATTAATTAAATATAGAAAATTAATTTTAAACATCTGAAATGCTTTTGCTGTTAATACACAGCACAACAGGTTGATATCCTACATGTAATCATTTAGGAAAAGAAAACCAAATGCTAATGCTATCAGTCTGGGCAAATGCTCATATTTCTAATCCTAATGAGAAAGGTTTGCCTTTTATTTATATTTTTAGCTGATGATTATTTTATAACTTTATGGAAAATGAAAGACATCTTCTCCTTTATTCTGATTAAATATTCTCCTTCCTATTTAACACTCAGAATCATTCCATGAAAATTTTCATGAAAATGCTTGAGTATTAGTATTATAGATGCAGCAAGGAGTATTTTTTGAGTGCAGTTTTAGTCATTCTTTTCCTATTACCATGTGTAGCAATTGACAAATTATTCATAGTAGTTAAGCTGATCTCTCTACATGCTGTGCAACTACTAATATCCACTGCAGAGCGAAAAAAAGGAGCAAAATCATAGGACTAGAGTTTCACTTAAAGTCAAAGTATCATTGCTTATTCAATAGAGGGACAGCTGATAAAACTTACTTAAACAATTGTGTCCATAAACCTCCGTTTTGTAAATACACCATCTTATAAGAAGAAAGCCATATATATTTCCAATCTACAATAGGTAGTGACTGAGAAGACACAGCAAGAAAAATAAAAGCTCCATACATCATTTAGTCCCCAAAGTGCAAGGTGACTCTGCTAAACCATTAGAACAGATGGTGGCTTAACTGGACTCCACACAGCACTTCATTGCTTCTGAAGCGAAGGGTTCTGATTTCATTA
>WAAB01005843.1:0-49047 GCA_013389865.1 Piaya cayana | reverse complement strand
TCCTTTATTCTGATTAAATATTCTCCTTCCTATTTAACACTCAGAATCATTCCATGAAAATTTTCATGAAAATGCTTGAGTATTAGTATTATAGATGCAGCAAGGAGTATTTTTTGAGTGCAGTTTTAGTCATTCTTTTCCTATTACCATGTGTAGCAATTGACAAATTATTCATAGTAGTTAAGCTGATCTCTCTACATGCTGTGCAACTACTAATATCCACTGCAGAGCGAAAAAAAGGAGCAAAATCATAGGACTAGAGTTTCACTTAAAGTCAAAGTATCATTGCTTATTCAATAGAGGGACAGCTGATAAAACTTACTTAAACAATTGTGTCCATAAACCTCTGTTTTGTAAATACACCATCTTATAAGAAGAAAACCATATATATTTCCAATCTACAATAGGTAGTGACTGAGAAGACACAGCAAGAAAAATAAAAGCTCCATACATCATTTAGTCCCCAAAGTGCAAGGTGACTCTGCTAAACCATTAGAACAGATGGTGGCTTAACTGGACTCCACACAGCACTTCATTGCTTCTGAAGCGAAGGGTTCTGATTTCATTAGAATCTTACTCAGGATTTCCTGTTGTGAAGTAGAGAGAAGAACTTGTCTTTTCTTTGTGTGTGTGTGTGTGTATGTATCTGTGTGTTCTTTTTTCCTAGTGATGCCCATCACTGATATCTCAGCATCCTGCAGTATTGCTTTACATGTCCTCACTCCTAAGGCACCTATCAAGTTGAGGAATAGCATACGGTGATGCACAGTAATTTCACATCAGTTCCAGGAATTAAATTCCCATGCCTGTGTTCCTAAGCAAATGTATAATTAAATCTATGTTATGGTGAACTGGATACCTGAGGATGAGGTTGATGAAAAATTACATGACATACAAGGAAAGGGTGTTTTATTCCTAGGCTGTTGCTAGTAAAGTAGCAGCATGTCTGAAAGGTAATGATTTACTGATTTTGAGGGTCTGACATCACTGGTTTAAGGTGTATCTTTGAGTCAGAACCACAACCTGAAAATTCTTGATACTTCTACAAATTCAAGCAGCACCTCCAGGACAGAATCGAGGAACTCTCATCAACCTTGTACAGTTTTACACTAACAAGTCCTGTCCCATGCTCACTACACTTTTGGGGCCAAAGAGTTTTGTGTCTTTTCTGCACTGAGGTGAGGGGCAGCTTCTTTATAAAGGGGTTGGGGAAGCTTTATATATAGCTCATTAGTTGAGTGTTCTGGATGAGACTTCACTTATCTCCCAGGCTGAGAGCCACCTCATGGTCAAATGACATAACTGCTAGGTTTCGTCTCTAAGAGAGGTCAGAGATCTCTATTAGTTCTAAGTACAAGTCAATCGTCTACTGAAGTATCTGCTGCAGCCATTGCTCTTGGTGAGTTCCAAAGATACCCCACATGCTCTGGCCCTTGAGATAACTGCTTTGTAGGGTAACTCAGCCAGTGCAGGTCACGTGTCAATCTTACATACCAAAGTAAAATCATTGAAGAAAAATTACATCTTTAGCTAAAATTTTAGATGTTAGATCTTTTAGAACAGATGGATTGCCAACTCCCACCAGATTCTTTGTCATGTCTTGTTCCTACTAGGAAGCAGCCAACAGGTCAAATCAAGGCTGGAGTGCTGGCCACCTTTCGCTGACTTGCTCACTCACATTTCAGGTGAGGAGAACAAACTACTGTCAGGTCCTCACAGCAAGATACATATTGTCATTATGAGAGATACAGAGTGTGATAAAGTGAAATGATTTTGTGTCATCTTTCATAGTAACAGAGTGCTCTTGTTTTTGTATTATCCATATTGTTCACTATCCACAAATGGGTTGTTGACTGTAGCCAGGAGTAGTGGCTGAGCGTGAGGGGGTGGACACATACTTGTGCATGGCTGCAGGGCACTGTCCTGTGCAGAAACAAGTCTGTGCTCATGCTTCACATCTCATCCCACCATGTTTTCCTCATGGGGCTGCTGAGGACACAGCCCTCAGTGCTGACAGGTCAGGGGGTGGGACGAAGTCACACTCTTTCTCTTGAAAGTAGAAATCTTAGCCGGGTGCCTGCTGCCTCTTTACTTTCTGGGCAGGAATGATACCTGCAGTCTTCCAAGCATATCACCCTGCCTTCTTCCTGGACCACAGCCCACATTAGAGAGGGGTTGTGGCCCAGGTGAGTACTGGAGGTAATTTCACCCAGTGACACTGCAGCTGCACATGGTTTATGTTTTACAGAGTTAGTTATTTTCAGGCGCATTCTGTTTGTAACCTGGATGCCAGAATCATCTCTCTAGGAACAGAATTTCTTCTGGAAACAGGTCTTCATGAGAATATGCATGTCTGTGAGAGGCACGCCATATTTTTCCTTTGGAAAGCTGCATTTTTTGCTAAAACAGGAATGTGTGTTTGTGGCATGATCCTGATGTCCCTGTAGGCAATACAGAGCTGAAACACTAAGCTGAAAAGCTTACATCAAAGGACATCATTGCTGATGTGTAGTCAAATGTGGCAATCAGGATACAGTATCATTTGCTACCTCCCAAAGCAAAATCTAATGACTTATTGAAACTGAAAAAAGGAATCTAGTAAGAAAAACATCAGGCCAAATAAAGTTAGTCAGGCAGAAGTGCTATTTATTACTAACAGGTTCTAGGTGTCTGAGGAACCATTGTGCCATCCAAGCAGTCAATAAAGTAAGTCTCTTTCAAACCAACATTAGCAATTCATAAAATGGCATCTTTGGGGTTTTTTTCTTTCTTTCTGGTTAAGAGTTACTCCACAGGAAATAATGCAAACTGCAAGGGAAGAGTTTAATTAACATCCCTCAACATTATCCTCCCAAAGAGACCACAGAGACAAAAGGCATCTGTGCTAATTAATTGGGCAAAAATATCTGCTTAGTTAAATGGATGTAAATACAAGTAATGTCCTGAGCCCTGCTTTTAAAGCCCTTTGCTGCTTTAAAAAACACTGAAGACACCTGCAGTTTAAACAGTGTCTAAATAAATGTTCTCAAGAGATTCAGAACTTAGCTTTTTAACTTCTGTGGACAGAATTCAGTCAATAACAGGAAAATCTATCTTCAGATAGTTGTATTAATCAGAAACCACATACAGAAGAAAAATCAAGTGGAGATTTCTTCAGATTGAAGCTTATTTTGAGTGACACTTAAAGCAGCCATTTTGGCATGTAATTTAGGTCTCGGATGAGTGCAAAAAAGGAAAGTAGTGAGAATAGAGTTAGATCAGAAAAAGAGAAGAACCAAAGACAAGAATAAAAAAAGTGAGGTAGGAAACACAGATTGTAAAATCTTGCAAGAGAATTGAGTTAGAAGTGTGAAACCTGTACTGAGAAAGACCCTGGAGTCAGTATAAGACCCTCTGAAATGAGCTACGCACAGGGAAACATCCACTCAAATTAGGAGAGAACAGCACTGGGAGATGGGACTCTCTTCTCATTAGAAATATACCTTATTCCACTTGGCCTCCTCAACTGTTTTCATCTCCATAAGAAAATAAAAAAGTCAGGAAACTCTCCTAAGATTTGATAACAAAATGATACTTAAAGACTATGTTTAAGAATATATTGTCTAAATCAAGGTGAATATTTTTTCAGTGCTCCAACCATAAAGATTTTGGCTGCTCTGGATAAAATTAATCTCATTTGTCCTTTTCAGTTTTATTTATGCAAGCTGCATCCTTATTTGTCATATCTGGCTCCTGGTAGAGTACTACTGACACACTATCCCACCTCAAAATGCTGCCTGTAGTTCAGGCTTTTTACCCTCAGGAGTGACATAAACCCTCCTTGGGGTGAAGTATGGAATCCTGTAGATTTAGACATAAGCTAGTGGTTCTGGTGACATTTATGATTTTTCAGTGATGGAGCTGGACATGAAGAAAGACCTTGTATTTTCACTCAGTGCCACTGGCACATGGTGCTGCTACTCTCAAGGCTCTACACAAAGTTTTCTGTCCTGCCTCTAGAACATCTGGCAATACTGATAATCCTCCCCTTCCTTCTGCATTTTCCATGTCTCTTACATGCCAAGAAGTCCAACCTCAAAAAACCCAACACCCAGGCCCAACTTACCATTGCATTCATAAATAAAAGTCATAGTAGGTAACAATTTTTGAAATCTCTGTCTAAAAGTTAAGAACTAGGGTGTGTGTTACGTTATCGCTCAGTAGCACTTAATTACAGAGTTTTTAGGCTTCAGGTTTGAGTAGTTCTCTGCAAGAAGGCACACATGTATAAGGATTCCAATGAACTTACTCTGGACAACAGTGCTTGCTGCATTTGTTTCACCCCACTAGAAGCAATAAATCCTCCAAGAGTGAAAATGTTGAATTGAGCTGAATTTGTTGTCTCTTCCAGTTCATCTCATAATGGCTAATACTATGACTATAGGCACTATGATTTTGCACTGCTGAGATACCATCTAGGTGGATGTCAAATCTTTTCTTTATACAAAGCTTTGTTGCTGGTGTCAGAAAATAACAACACAGCCATTGCTTCAGCCACTGTATGCACTCAAAGTGAAATTTTCCTTTGATGTTCTGTGAGCTGGAAGATGAAGAACATGGGGTGATCTGCATGCTCTGTTCACCCATCTACTATGTGAAATACTGTTGGTTCATGACAACTGCTTGCAGAATATGTTTAGAGATTCTCTAGAAACAAAAGAGCTGGATATTGTCATTTAGAGTTTGTTTTTCTTATCCTAGATGTGCTTTAATAGGATATAGAAATATTCTGCAGTTTTCTTTAGAAGTCTTATTACTCTTCTGTAAATAAAATCTCTTCTCTGTCTGCTGGCAAACTAACTCACCAGTTCCTTTTTCGATTACTGTCCACATTTGGATGGCAAATCAGTGATTCAACACTTTGGCTGGTTCAGATATTTGTGTAGTGAGTTTTATGGTTTCAGCTCTTTTAACCAAGGAAAAATGGTGAAGTTTGCAGTCAAATATTCTGTTTATCTTGTGAAAATTTAATTTGGCCTCCACATTTTTTCAAAATATAGCGATGTATTATGTTTTTTTCCCAGAATTCCGTCACACACATTATTTGCAGAATGATCTGAAGGCAAATTACAATGGCACAATGAAGGATATTGTTACTTACAAACCACCTATGTCATCTGCAGCAGAAGCTGTTGAGAATGAGGAAAGCAATTATAAGAAAAGGAAGAACAGTTTTACATTTGCCTTCTCTGGAAAGTTGTCTCCCTTCACAGGAATGCTCAGAACACAAATAAATCAGGTGTGTGTATCCCCCAGATATAATGATGATGGGCCACAAAGGAAAGTCCATGCAAATTAAAGTGTCTTAGGAGCAGGGTTTGGACAGTATGTAACAGAGTGCAACAAAACTTGAGCAAGGAGGAGAAAAATATGGAATAGCTGCTTCCTATGAACTGCCTGCCTCCCTCACATCCAATGCATCATAGGGTGCACTGAGAAACATAACAGGCAATTAATTAAGACTGCATCATTATACGTATGCACATGGGAGTGAAATTATATTTCCAATTCTATTGTAGTTCAGAATTTCTTAATGTATGGATAAAATTTTGCAAATGTAAGTGTTTTTTTTTTCAGTGATCTCTGTGATACATGTGTCTAACTTGCTGTTTGATTTTACTGAGGCTTTGAGTTCTTGTAGCTCAAATTTTCCTCTTTCTCTCCTGTAAAACAGAATGAGCTGAAGCATAGCACTAGGCGTGTTAGGTGTTATGGAATATTTAACACTAAAATAGAAAATAATAAATTATAATTTTTGGAGATCTTGCAATCATTACATGCATTAGATACACAAATTTACAGGAAATTTGAATTGAAAAAGCTGTTAGAATAATGACTCTATAAGGAAGCATTTAAACAAATGAGGTAAGCATTTAAATAAATGAAATATTCTGAATTACTTTCAAATGAACAACTAGAGGGAATGTGAAGCCACTGTTTCAGAGACCTGGATGGACATTTTGTTATAAATTATTGAATAACATCTCAGCTGGATCTCTGAGAGGGGCTTATATGACACTTTTTCAGTTTGGATCAATTAAACTGGTGCTTTATAAAATAAGAATAGGATTCTCAGTTAATTTCAATATTTCATCACACCTATGGATTAATATTTGTATAATTTTTTAATGTGGCATTTTTAGTTATTAAAAAATTAGAAAACCAGATGGAATTACAAAACAGTGACAGATTACTAAATTAATTTTTGCCTACTGGGATAAATAGACCATACAACAGAATATATCAAAGCAGACACCAGTGAGACACTATGCATTCATTAGTAGGCAGGAGGTTTTCTCTTCGGATACCAGTTCTTATCAGACATAAGCATATGCCTATCAGTCCTATTAAATAAAACCAGTAACTCATCATGTTATGATCCATAGCATATAACATTGTGGCAAAAAAATCAAAAGGAGTACACTATGATGCTCCCAACAGACCAATGAAATCTGCCACCAAATTGAAAGGTGGACAAAGAGCGAAAAAACCCTTGTTATTATTTTACAAAGGAGTATGAAATTTGAGTTAGTTTGCAAATACTAGCAAATATCCTTCAGCTGTGCAAGAGGGCCTTAGAACAAAAGTAATCAAAATACTGGATTTAAAAATGGTTCTCTTGTCTAATCATGTTACAAATATTCTGTCAGCTCCATTGCATGACACGTATTACATACGTGGGCAAAAATGTGAGCAGATCAGCCAAAGTGCAGACCTGTAAAACCAGAATAACATAAAAATTCCTTACTTACATGAAATATCCCTTGAATTTATTGGTTGGAACCAGATGATCTTTAAGGTCCCTTCCAACCCAAAACATTCTATGTTTCTGTAATTCTATGAATCTCTGATTATTGCGGTACTGTGTGGATTTATGTAAATTTTTTAGTATAATTTGCCAATATATGTTCTGAAATAAAAATTATTTCAAACATGATTCCAGCATGCTTGAATTGGAAGCTTTGCACAATTGCTTCATTTGGCCAATGAACCCTAGTTGTTAGCTTCCAAGATTCCTAGAAAAACTACTTCTAAGTATTGCACACCAAATACATGTTTAAATGATGTGCACTGATACCTTTTATTTAGTAAAAATGAATGTCACCAGATATATATGTGCATACACATGGTTATTGCTATCAGAATTAACAGCCTGCAATTTAATCCCAGCCTATTAGAAACAGGGCTTAGCAGACCCACACAAATTGAAATGAATGCGCGCCACAGGCTTCAAGACAATGTGTTTGTTAGTAACTTCAGGTTAATACCAGTTAAGTCTTGAACACTTTCAGTCTTACGCTAGATGATTTAAAACGGATGTGTGTTACACAAAATAAAAGAATACAGAAAATACAGTATCGTATGGTTTACTGAACAAAATAACTAGTAGAAATTGCATTTGTTTTTTCTTTTAAAACAGCATTAGGTAATCAACTTTAGACCATACAAGCATCAACAAGAAATGTAAATAACTGTACTCTTAAGGTAGTATCTACAATTTTTTTTTAACTGCTTGAGATTGGAAACTGCAAATCTTTTATACCTCGCTGTAAAATGATTCAAGTGCCTTGTACAGTATGTAAAAATTTTGGTAGTTAATGACAATGATGAAATGTAAATAGGATATGTGAATTTAATATTTCAATAGTTCAGGCCCAGATCATCAAAGTATTTAAGTTCCCACTCCACATGGAAGGTCTAGGTCTCAGTATACATTAACACTTTCCATGAAAGGAGTAATTGTTTTTGACGGTGTAAATTTATAGTACTGTCTTTCCCTGTACATGGAGGGAAAAGGTCAATATTAAAGAAAGAGTGGTTCCAATATGTAGGCTATGGCACTGCAACTACATGAACCACCTTCCCTACACAACATAAAAATATTCTAATATTAAGGATTATTTTACAACTCAGTGGAAATATGCAGTAATGCAACCCATTTCCTTTGTCTGGATGACAAAAATGCAGTCTTAACAGTCACAAGAGCCCGCCTTGTGTTAGCTATAAAAAAAAATATATTTTTATATATATTTATGCAACTACTATGTGCATTAAACAAAATCACTGTATGAATCAGCAGGGTTCAATAACACTTGTATCTGAATCTCTGGAAGGGATTGAAGTCTGTGGTGCTTCTCAGTAAGGACTCACAATGAAATGGCAAAGGATAGAAACCCATTGGTTTAAATCGCATTTTTCATATCACATTGCCTAAGAGATATTCCATAAGATCTCTGGCAGCTGAAAGGATCTGTTGCCTTTACTTCAGCCTACTGCTCAGAAACTCAATGTATTTGTTGAAGCAAACTTGATAATTACTTTATAGTGAACACAAACTGAAAATAAGTCAAATTCCATGGTGAAATTCCTTGAAACAAAATATTTTCACCACTGTAAAAATTCTCTTTTGTCTTCATTTCTTACCAATTTGTATATCATGAGTTGTTTAAAAGGACAGAAATCAGCAATGTCAAGAATCGTTGTACTAGTCCCAAAAAGCATACATATTGTGTGTGACTCACTCAGTTAGGTGGGAAGGTTAGTTTAGAATTGAAAAGTGAGTGCATTTCACATCCACTTATAGAAGTACTGGAAAATTGCTTTTTTTCTTCTTTACTTGTATTAAGATTTTTTTCTCAAACACCTGTGAACACTGTTCAGTGCTCTTTGCACTGAGGAATACAGATTTCTCATTAAGTCTTTGAGATACCAGAGAAGAACACTTAAACCAAAGGGCAATACCCTTGTGCACCAAAGCTTTATTATATTTTCGATTACTGTGCATCCCCATACCTAAAACCAATAAAATGGCACTTGTGCCACAGTCCTGATACCGTAGATGTCCACTGACAAGTGTTCTGCATGAATCATTGTGTCTCAGTCCATTAACAAAAAACTACTGTGCAGGGGTAATCTGGTATCTTTGATAGTTTTTCTTCTTGGACAAAGCTTATCCAAAATCTTCTTTCTATCAGGTTACAGCAGCTTAGGGCTCCTTTTCTTTAATGAGAGGCAAAGTAAATGTCTTACACCCGTAAGCCAGTACTAATGTTCTGTCCTAGAAATTTTAGCACTGCTCTGACACAATGAAACCTTCTTTTTCTCCAACTGGTTCCACTTCAGCATAGGCAGGATGTCCCGATCCTCTTCTGAATTTCATTGCTGGCCATCTGCTTGGACGTCGCTGTAAGAGCAACAACAAGAAACTAAATTTTCAGAATATGAAAGGTATAACAATAAATTATTAATAAAAAATGTTAATTCCCTATAATCCTAATATGTCATACATTTTAGTTTTAGATAAAAAAACCCAATCAAAACACCATTCTGTGTAGCTGTTGCAGGAGTGGAGAAGAACAGTTTAGCAGCAGCAGAAGTCAGAGGAATTAATCCCTCTTTCCAGATTTGTGAGTGATGGCTGTTCTTCAAGGCCTAAATAATTACTAGTCCTAGCAATGAAGATGGTGAACTAGCTCCTGTCTAAATCTGTTGTCTAGAGGATCTGTGAATTTTGTCATAGAGAGACCTATTGATCCAACCCCCCACCCCCAAAGGATCCATTGACAGTTCTTCCTTCCTAGTTTTGCAAAGGAATTATCTAGCATATTCTACTCAATGGGGCAATGTGTATCAGACTTGATAGAAACTGTACTTT
The DNA here is from genome assembly GCA_013389865.1 of Piaya cayana. NCBI lineage: Eukaryota > Metazoa > Chordata > Aves > Cuculiformes > Coccyzidae > Piaya > Piaya cayana. Next base: position 39,353 of record WAAB01005843.1, on the reverse strand, counting down.
AAAAAATTGTTTAGGACACAAATCTCACATGCTCATACAGGACTGCCAAAATAACCAATATTTCAAGTGCCATATTTTCTACTTGAGTAGTTTACTTTGGTGGTTCAAACAGAAGTAACCGTTTTGTTTAAACTCTTATGACCTTTGAGTAGAAGATTCTTAATAAGTCCTCACCAATTTTCATTAAGATCTTTGGTGGCTGATTTAAAACCAGCTAATAAACAGAGAAAAGAAACAGATTGTTTCTAGAGCAGATAAAACTCTTCCTGTATGATTATGAAGAATCTGAGAAGGGAAGGTGCTTTAAAAAAATCTCATATTTTTAAACTAATTAATGACTGGAGAGGATCAGACTGTGGGTGACCAAGCTGAGATTCTGTCAAAGGGAATAGTTTTCAGGAAAATAGGGAAACTCCTTCTTAAAGTTGTTTAGCAGAAAAAGCTCTCCTTAAAATGGTTATTGCCTATTGATAATTCTATCTACTAAATATGCGGATACATACTTCTTTTTCTTTACTGACAAGAGTTACAATCTGCCTGGAAGGGGGGATAGAAGATACAACATCCTATACAGAAACATTGCAGAAAAATGAGAAGAAAACCAATGAAGATAAGTTACGGCCTATATTTTCATGGACAGTTCAAAATCTAGACAATTTTACTTTATGACTTTCCTCTGAAAATAAAGAATGCATTTGATTTTCTGTCCCATAATACCCTGTTTTGATTGTCTTTCACTCACTAAGAATATTTCATGTTGCTGAAGGGTAGTGTTTGGGACCACAAGACAGAACAGCACAGTCATGACATTATGCTGGGGCTCATGGTGCTGTTGCACAGCAGCCACTAAAGTATTCCTGGGGAACCACTGCTGCCTGCAAGTACAGAACAAAGTCTCCCTCAGTACTCTCTGCTAGGAAGACACAATATAAAAGCAACCAGTTCCTTTTTCTCCTATCAGGTTAGTTTTGAGGCATTCAAAGTTAAATTCTGTTTGGCAGGTAATTTAAAATCTCAGGTCTTTCAGTGTAGCATCTTCCTACAAAGTCAGAAGGCAGAACGCTGTCCCATTTAATGGATGTCTTTTCCTAATAAGAAAACCTAGTCTATTCAAACTTTGGAGACTTTTTTTCTATGTAAGTTTGATTCAGCTTGGTTTCAAAATTAAAAAGGGTAGTTTGGTTACCGCTAAAGAAAAAGGATCACATTCTCTTCTTGGACTCACTTAAGTAAATAAAGAATAACTTGATTAAATGTAAAGGACTTATTCCAGATTTATAGTGGTATAAATGAGAAAAGAACTTGAATGAGAGGTCTCTAATGAGAAGAGAAAATGAAAAAGCATTGGAAAACAAATAGGAAAAAGTAATTAGAAACAGTCTCAAGTGGCAGTATATAATAGATTAAAACTCAGCTCATCCTTATGTTGCTCTCTGATTTCATTTTAAGATATGTCTATTATTAGTTACCTAACCTTGCTATGTGGCTGTTAGAAACTAAGTCTACTATTTTTGGCTACTCTAATTGGCCTTTCCATATGATGAAATACGGAACAGATGTGTATCAGTTCTAATGAAACAATGCCATACAACACAAACATCAGCTGTTGTTCCAGAAATTAACAGATTTGAAGGTCATTTCTATTAAATTATGGCTTTCCTATGGTTTCTCTTCATGCTTGATGTGAGATTTTCATTCCTAGTAGTAGGTTGTTTAATTTCAACTTCTTTGTGTGCATGTGGATAATGTGTTTACCAGTCTTAAAAAAGAGCACTAACAGGCTATCAATTCATTGACTTGTGAACTGACCCCTAAAAAGTTGTAGAGATATTACAGTTTAATTCATAAAATCAAAAGTAACATAATTAACATGGAGAGATGCAAAGCTCCTAGAATTACTGAAGCAGCTCAGGAAATAACTAACACATTCTTCTCCGTTATCCTCTGTGAAGCAGAAAAATAAGAAGATATGAAATTCCCTAGCTTTCAATAAACACTAACTAACCAAACAAATAAAACCCCAAATGTCCAATCCAACCCAACCCAAAGAAAACAAGGAGAAAGGAAGCTGAGTATTTTAACTAATTACATATTCTGTGATCCGATTTAACTGAAAAAAAAGTATGATTCTTCCTCTGGAATTAGAACTCTTAGAGGAAATCCTCTGAGTTGTGGCTGGAGAGTTTTAACCCTGCTGCTTCCTTTCACCAAAAAGCATGAAAACAGGCCTAGGGTTTTTTTTCATGGGACTGAAGTTTCCTTGGATTCATTATTTTAAGCAAATAGGTGGAGGGGAAAGCACTTTTGACTGCACATGAACAGGATACAGAAGAATGACTTATGCTACCAATTAAAATAAGTTAGTTCCTATTGAAGATAGGAAAGATTTTCTAAAAGATTATCAAAAGTTCTTTTGTTGCCTTTCAACCAGCACAAAATCCCAGAGTGCTTCTGCATAGATCAACTCTTCACTACTATTCAGAGGTAAACTGCAACACTGGATTTCACTAAGGATTTTCAGTAATGGGTTTTCACATTCTCTTTCCAAACTGAGTTTACATGAGTATAAATACTTGAATTAGAACATGAAGGTAAATCTTTCAAAGTTTTGAAAGACTCTCCAGAGTTCCGTAGTGAACTTGATTTCCCAAACAAAATCTGAAGTTCTTGAATAAGTTTTAGGCTGAATGCTCTGATCCAACTTTGTCTTCTCTATTGATTGTTTTCCCATATTTCAAATGTTCCAGACTTTCAGAGGACTGACTGTTTCAATGTTTATTGAAGGTTGCATCTTACATCTCCATTGATGTCAACTTTGTCTAATTAAAGGGCGTTGTGACATTTAAATCTATTTAAAAGCTGTATTTTTTAACTACACCTTGACAAAAGGTCTACTTAACTCTCTTAAATAAAAATAAGTAAATACAGAGTTACCCAAATTCTGGATCAGTTGTCAAAACTCCAGAAAGAACTTGTAATAACTTTATTGAATTGTTAAGAAAAGGGGGAAAAAAAGCCTATAGTACAGTCTAATACTAAATGACCACACATTAACTTGATACCATTAAGACCCACTAGTCTAAGTACACTCGTTCACTCTTAGTCTGTCTGGGTATCTAGGCCTTCTACGTTCTCATGACAAGGAAAGATGTTTCTGTTACCAATTATCTTGCCCATAGCACGTGTTTATATGTTAAAGATACCTGAAATCTTGTTTAGGCAGTTCTAATTTGTGCATCTTTATTCTCTTCTACAGCCACCCAATTTACTTGGCAAATTACAGTCAGAAAGGGATGAAGCTTCAAATATCTGAAACTGTACTTTTGATACGCATTTCCAGAAATAAAAAAGATCAATTGCCTGACACCATGTTAACTGAATATTTTGAAGAAATTGTTCTGAAACAAACACTGCTTCAGACTTAAAATTCAGTAGGATCATTTAATGACTTCATTTATTTTTCTCTTTGATAGAAGTGCTTGTTTAAAGTATCTCTTTTTTTGTTATAATGATGTTTCTGCAGTCTTAGATTCATCTAAATAGCTGGTTGCTGATGGACAAGAAACAGAATGTCTACTTCCTCTCCACCTTTGACTTTTATTGTCAGTGTTGATTATTTATTTTAGTGCTTCTCCCCTGTGGCCAATGTAGCAATGTAGGTTTCCCTTGCTGAACTGCTGGTTCCTGCTGAACTGAATAAACTTTGGAAAAATAACTTTGCTATCAGTACAAGGCAATGACAGCAAGATCAATGACAATACCCCAAATGCCAGGACACTGCAGGACTTTGAAAGAAGAGAAGAATTATACCTGTTCTCTTTTTAATCATCATCTTCATTAAAAACAATTCATCTCAAACTTCTGAACAAAACCAAATTGATTACTATGTCAATCCTTTTTCAAACTAAAAGTATAATTCCCTGTAAAATGTGTATCTATTATAAAAACAATGGGACAAATCCCAGAAGTAATCAGTAGAGCTGTGTGAACTTCATCATCTGTCTGAGCCAGCTGAGGATCTGACTCTTTTTTTAAACATTCCTTCCTTCTTTTATTGTCTATTTCCTATTTACGTCTCATTTGCTTGAAGACATATGCTGCATCTGTGATATTAATGCAGAAACCTGGAAATGGTGCATGGAGAACAGGACTGGCTGTTAAATTCTGGCTCTTATTTATGAAGTGCTGCTATAAGCAGAGATATATAACAGTGAACCAGAAATGTCCATTAATTCCCAAAGCTCTAAAACACCAAGAATTGTCTGTGGCTTTTTTGACTGTTTTCTCCTTCTGTTTCCTTCCTCTAAGCAGATAAGGGATGAGAAGGTTAAAACCTGAAGAAAATCTCATGCTATATCTGCATGCCAGTGAATGTTTCCAATATACTGTAACTCTATGCACTATGTACTGCTCAACTGCTAACAAAATAAACAACAATTAGTGCTTTCTTAGACCACCCCAGCTATGGCTTAGCATGTAGGAGCCACCTTCACTCCATGCTAATTGTCTGCATGCCATCATCTCACTATGAGGCTGAGAGTTAAATGACAGGAATGCAGACCCTTCCACACTGGCTGGTCTCTATGCTAAACAACAGTCCCAGGCTTATTTATTTTATTAGTAAAGACATAACTCAAGTTAAATCAGGAAGATCTGAGGTGCATCCCTCAGGCCCTGATCATGGACTATTATTTTATTTGCTGAAGATCCGCAGCTGTTCATTCCTCCCTTGCTCTTTTTCTCTGCAGGTTCACCTCCTGGCTCCACAGCACCAGTTCAACTCTCTGTGTGGCCATTTGAAAAAACATATTTTTGCGAAATTATCCAGCTGTAACATCCAAAGTTAAGTAAAACAAACAACTGAAAAAATACACAGGTATGTCCATGTGTGTGAGAGTGCACATGCATGTTTCTAAGCACCTGAATCAGCACAATAAAACTTTGAAAAACCTCCAAGGAGGGTGTGAACATGAAGGCAAAGGCTATGACCTTTAAAATGGGATCTTAAATCAAAAGAATGATCACTTGTAACCAGAAACAACCACACTGCTAGCCATCCGTGTACAACATATTAAGTACTACGAAGACATACATAGCTACAATGAAATGTACAGGCTCTGGATTCATTGATATAAATATGTTGCTTTTCTTTTTGTCCTTATAAGCTGCATACAAGAAAAGGGTTCTTTCCCTGAGGTTAAGATGGTCCCAATTTGCAACGTTATTTAGACTGCTTAAGATCCCCTACCCGCAGAGAACTGCCACAGAAGAATTTTATTCTGGTGTTGTAAAGTCTTACATAAACCTATTTGGCAATGACATTGTTGTGTCCAGCTGGGAAAAGACATTGCAAAGTCTTATTCCCTTCACTCATATTGGCCAGCAATTCCTCTGCTGTCTTCTCAGCCAGATCATGATGCCTTTGTTCCCTAAAGGCAGGGTACTGGGGTGACAGCTGAGGTAAGCTGCAGATATTGAAAGGACTTTGGACCAACAAATAAGAAAGGTAAGAAAACCACAAAAAAAGCATGTGCACGATAACTTGTGGTGTTTCCTGCAGTCCATCTGTCCACAAATAACTGGGTGCAAACAGGCAAAACACATCTGATTAAAACACAGTCTGCCTTATGCCTTGCTTTTCAATTAGCTGAATGTTGCCTGGTCAATAAGGCAACACACACAAAGGCAAATCAACAAAGGTTAAAAAGGTTAAAAATATGAGAAAAAAAGAACATGAAGAAAAAGAAAGGAAAAGTAAAATACAAAATACTATTGAAACTGCTATTTGGCCCACAACTCAATGAAATTTCAGCAAATCCATCTGATGCAGCTAAGAATTTCTTTACCTCTATCTACACTCAGCTCCACATATCTCTACATCACAGACATACAGTCCACTAAAATCAGGGCATCATGCGTCGCTTCTTGGTCATCAAACACCAACTCCTGAATGCAAGTATGCTACATAGGTTAGTGAATAAATTAAGTACTTTTTAATGGTGGTATAGCTAGCGTATAGCTATACATGTTATAGCTAGATTTCTGACATAAGCTTCTGCTTTATTGATAAAAATAGGAAGAGCACTATTTTACATGGATGCTGCTTTTTAAGAAATCAGTGTAAGTAAGCTTAGAGTATACTCAAGAGACAAGATTCCTCAAGATAATTGTAGGTGTATAAATTGATTAAAACTGGGAAATTATTGGCAACAAAATCAAATTAAAAGAGGAGAAAATACCACAGGGATAATCATAAATAAATAAAAGATCAAAGCATACAACATCTCTTATGTTACTCTGAAATCTAATCTTTCATCAACATTTACACTCAGTTTTCAAAAAGAGCCTGCATTCATTGTAACTTTGACTGGAACTCCCTTAAATTTAAAAGTTGATAGTTCTTTTTGTCTTCAGGTCACCAGAAAAGAGTCCAATTTAAACAATAAAACACATGTCGAATAGCGTGGGGGCTGGAAGAAACAGAAAAACATTGATTTTGATTTGAATCTTCTGCTCATTTAACAGAAATGGGGATTTTTCTTTTATAAATGTATTGAATTATTAGTATGATATTCCTTTGAAATGATACACTGTCATGGACATACTGAACATCATTGGCATTCAAGACCTCTCAAGCTGTTTGTTCAAAATAGCTGGTTTTGTTCTGGGTGGGGCAGCACATATGCGCTGTGCTTAACAGCTATGGATAAAATCAATAGAAGGAACACTTTCTTCAGACTTTTGGGATAAGAAAAATCACAGAATACTGTTATTCTGTTCTAAAACAATAGTTGCTTTTGGAATAAATGAGGTTTTTCTTGGCTTTTGTGTATTGCTTGTTTGAACCAACTAATGCACACTCAGGATATCATTTAATGGTGCTCAGAGATGTCACAAGGAATGGCATTTATCAGTAAAAAGTTAAACAGTGCAGTCAAAGTGTGTGTATTTATCCTTATCCAGGGAGGTCATTGAGAAAAGGGACATGATAAATATGAAGAGCATCACGAGTGAGATTTGAAATTATCTATGTGAAATCCTGAGTGAGGTGTTAAGTAATACCTGCAGAGAAGACAGAGGAAGAGACTTAAAGCCTCATACACGAGATCAGTTAACTATACTTTTCTTTACTCAGTAACCAGTCATGACTACAAACCAAAACAACACAATATTTCTTATGTACCCCTTTGCCTAAAAAAATCCAAAAGAATCTGACTGAAAGTGATGCTTTGCCTACAAAAATCATGACTGCCTCCAAGAATCTTATTTGTACAAGAAATTTCTCCATTAGTTGTGTTATAACTTTGAACAAATGGTATGTTTTATGTTAACAAGGTGCTTCTTTGAAATTAAACATAAATAGGGCAAGTTCCCATTTCTCTATTTTGTCCTGGCTTAGATTGATATTAATTACTGATGATAAACTGATGCAGATCTTGATTTGGCTAGAACAACTTGATGACGGACTACAGTGTACTAGTAAATTTTTAGACAATTGCATGAGGGAGCTGCCTGTCCATCTGTCACATCTTGTTTTAACTGTGCAACTTACTTTATTAATCAAGAAACTTGCATAGCCCAATATTATTTTCTGAAATATTTATGCACTTGTTCAAAGTTCATGACCAAGCCCATGGTAACCCTCTTGAGTTCCTTTCCCAGAACGGTAATGTCAGATCCACATCTCATTCATCTCCCATAAATAATGCAGATTGTCTGCTGCTGTATATTTGGTACCATGTTCTCTGCAACAGCTTATTTAAATAATACTTAACTATTTTTCAACTGTAGATACAATAAGGAATATTATTTTGTAACAGTGGCCTATTCATACCAGTTATGCTTCATCATTTTTTGTACTTTTAAAAAATGTAAATCTGAGAAGACATATTGTCCTCTGTATTGGAGGCACTTTTATCCTATAGATCAGATGAATACAGGAATAATACATTCTAGTCTTTATTTCTTATCTTATTCTGTTCTTCTATACTTATGATATCAACAACGGTTTTTAAGTTTTGGAATTTGTGGAAATCTTTGGAAACAGAGTCTCCACCACTTGGGATTTTACCACTCCATCAGTGTTTTTACTACTCATAGGGAAAGACCACCTCTTCAAGGCTTAAACTTTTTACAATTCTTGCTAAATTGTTGATTCTTCACAAGTATCACAATTTTCCTAGTAACCAAAGGAGGATGCAGTTTATGCCACACATTGCATTGATTTAATTTTGATTTAATTTCTCCTGACATTGTTCAACTACTTCCAATTATTTTAAAGAAAAATGTTATGTTTTTCTAGTTTTTCTAAAAGCCCATATTTCTTGCTGAAAGACATTTTAGCTTTGACTGCAGAAATTGATTAATGCCTCCTAAAGATTAAATTCAGCAGAATGGGTTTAACAGAGCTGAGGCACCACTGGTTGCATGGTGAGTATGATATCAATGAATGAAATAAATGAACATAGCCTTACTACACTGAGAACAAAAATATATAAATATGTGCTTTAATTTGGTATTTATCTGTCCTTCTTAAAAATGATCTTGCCATCTACTTAGCCTTTTCAGTCAAATCACAAAAGATAAGAAAAATGTTTTTAATAGAATGAAAATAATTCAATCTGTGCATGGAAAAACAAAAGGGGCAAATCCTTCTCTTTTGTACAAAAGCTTCAGTGAAGTTTTGTTTGTCTACATTAATAGAGAACTGGCTTGAAACATTGCATAGACATGAAAGAAAACTATTGATTTTATTATATGGGTGCTGTCCACCAGTGGTTAACACAGCTACATCGTTTGAGCCTGGAATACTAATAAACAATTAATTTTGATTTCTGTCACTACTATTGCACCTAAGCAGCATATTTTCTATAAGATAATGTTAAAGATAAATCATTCTGTTCCTGTTCATATCTCACTTTAATTCACACTGCTGTCACTAAAAATCTATATCTTCCTAAGCAATGCCTAGATAGGTCCCTAGTGACACTTTCAGTGGTTCTTTGTCTTCACTATTGTCCCTTAGAAAGTGTCCAGGTTCTTAAAAATAAGGGAGTACCTCACATAGGGTTATGAAAAACTAATGCTTTCTTTCATGTTCAACAACCCTATACTTATGATAGAGTAGAGAAACACTGCTGAGTTGAAAATAAACATAAGCAGGTGTAAGTATTCACAGTTTACTGTAGAATCAAACAGCTAAGAAAAATGTTCTTCTCTTGAATTGTCACATATGCGGAGATGTCAGCATCTGCAATGTAGATGTCAGCATCTGCAATGTAGATGTCCACACCTGAAGTAGCTATCTATATTTGAGGTGAAAAATGGTAGCTTATCTAAACTTAAAGGAGCTATCTCAAGTAGGTCAGATGAATCATGGTCTGAAAGAATTTGTTTCTCTTTACATTAATTAAAAAAGCAAAGGGATACGATACAAAAATTAGATGTTAAAATTAGGTGAAAAGTATCTTTCCCACCCTCTGAGGGCAAGCATTAAGAGATTTCTATAAATGAATGTATGGAACAGCTAACACATATTTCCAACTAATATCTTACTTAAGCCAGCTCTTCTGGAGATTTAATGAATGGAAATATTTTTTTTCCCAAAGGAAAATAATTGAAAAAAATATATGTCCCAAAATGCGAGTGTTAATGGACAGCTAATGGAAAAAATGCTATGGTGAGGACAATGAAGAACAGAAAAGAGAGGCGGTGAGGTATCCGAGATATAAGTTTTAGATATATGTCCTGTGTAAAAATAAAAGTAATAACAATAGCAGTTAAAGAAGCAGCTGAGTGACAAACATTAAGAACAAGAGAGTGTCATCTGCAAGGTGTGGTACATTCATTTCTTCAAGGCTTACACTACAAACACAAGAATGCCTTCTAGATTAAGTCAAGAAAGTTCTGTTCTGGAGCCTCCAATTTCCTAGCCAAGTGACAAGACCAGTGACAAAATTGTTACTTTTGTCTTACCTCTATAAAGAAGAGACTAGCTGCTGATGTTGGGTGATGATACATATAGACAGTCACAAGGATGGCTGCAGCCACAATGAGGACCAGGACTAGAATTCCAACGATTAAACCAGCATGAAGTGTTCCACCTTTCTTCTCTGCTGCGCTGTCATCAGTGGAAGCTGCACAAACAGCACACTTATTAGCACAGTGACTTATGTTTCATTCACTGCATTTCAATTGAGCGTTTTCTCTGTGCTATATGTTCCTTGTATTCCAAAATCTAAATCAGAAAAAGCTGGTAGATGTCTCTTTTCCACAACTGAATACTCCCCTAATCTTAGTGATATTTCCAAATATTTTACTAATTCTAATTCAATAAATAAAATTAATATCCTTTCTTTTAAATGCATTCTGTACATTCTGAAGTTCCTAATTACTTTCAAAATGAATTTTGCTTTGATTTTCTCATAAAACTACTGCACTTGGTCTACAGGAAAACGTTACAATAAAATATATTTTGAATGCTGCATTTTTTTAAAAAAAGCTTTGTTCTCATTTAAGCTAAAGTAGAATCAGTTTTCTAAATTTTCAGCTAAACCTCATCTCATTATTTCATCTTCTGAAAGTTAGCTACATGTTTTCCAGACAGCGTTTGTCTTTCCAGAAGTGTTTGTCTCAGTGCCATGGGGCACTGGTATGCAGAAAGGCCATTGCTTACATCTGTCCCTAAGGAGACAAAGGTCATCCTCAAGTTGGTGGAGTGCTGTAAATGAAAGCAGGGGAAAGGGTCACACCTGTCAGGAGGAGGGACAGGACAGGTGACCCCAACCTAACTATCAGAGTATTCCATTCCATATATATCATACTTGCTATAAAAAAGAGATATAATGAGGGTCAAGCTCTCTTGTTTAATGGTTGGCATCTAATACAGACCTTGTCTTATCTTTTTACTCCATGTATTCCTGATTCCAGTTCCTCAGGCCAGCTCCCATTCTGCTGCTGTGCCCAGTAAGGGACCTTCCCATGCCTGCTCTGCATCATGAGTGGTGACATAGTCATTAAGGGGTGGAGGCAATTTAATGTATTTATCATAGAATCATAGAATAGTTTAGGTTGGAAGAGACCTTAAAGATCATCTAGTTCCAACCCCTGTGCCACAGGCAGGGACATACCACTAGATCAGGCTGTTCAAGGCTCATCCACCCTGGCCTTGAACACCTCCGGGGTGGAGTGTCCACAACTTCCCTTGGTAACCTGTGCCAGTGTCTCACCACTCTCATAGTGAAGATATTCTTCCTTATGTCAAGCCTAAATCTGCCCCTCTCCTGTTTATACTCATTCCCCTTTGTCCTATCACCACAAGCCTTTATGAACAGTCCCTCTCCAGCTTTCTTGTAGGTCCCTTTCAGGTACTGGAAGGTTGCTATAAGATCTTGAAGCCTTCTGTTCTCCAGGCTGAACAAGCCTGACTCTCTCAGCCTGTCCTCATATGGGAGGTGCTCCAGTCCTCTGATCATCTTTGTAGCCCTCCTCTGGGCCTATTACAACAGTTCCATATCCTTCTTACATTGAGGATTCCAGAAATGGACAAAATACTCCAGATGAGGTCTCACAAGAGAGGAATAGAGGGGCAGAATCACCTCCCTTGCCCTGCTGGCCATGCTTCTTTTGATGCATCCCAGGATATGGCTGGCCTTCTGGGCTCTCAGCACACATTGGCAGCTCATGTCGAGCTTCTAATTGATCAGCAGCCCTGAGTCCTTGTCTGCAGGGCACCTCTTAATCATGTCATTCCCCATTGTATACTGAAATCGGGGGTTGCCCTGACCCAGGTGCAGGACCTTGCACTTGGCCTTGTTGAACCTCATGAGGTTCTCACAGGCCCACTTCTCCAGCCTGTCCAGCTACCTCTAGATGACATCCCATCCTTCTGGTGTGGCAACTACACCACTAAGCTTGGTGTCATCTGCAAACTTGCTGAAGGTGCACTTGATCTTACTGTCATTGATGAAGATACTGAACAGCACTGGTCCCAGCATGGACCCCTGAGGGTCACCATTTGTCACGGATGTCCATCTGGACTTTGAGCCATTGACAACTACTACGACTATCCAGTCAGTTTCTTATCCACAGTACTGTCCACCCATCAAATNTATATATTTATAAATAACCATATATATATTTATATATTTTTTATTAATTTCTTTTTCTTATTGTTTTATTAATGCTCTTTTAGTTTTACCTTCCAACAAGTCTTTCTTTCATTTTCCTTTCCCTGGGGGAGGGAGGTATTACGATCACAACTGTTTGTGTTTAGCTGCTCATCAGGCTGGGTCAGGGCTAAACCATGAAAAGCTTCAAGTTGAGACATGCCACCAACCATTGTGAGGTATAGATAGCACACATATTCTGAAAGTCTGATGCACTAGTTCAGAGATGGGTTTTGAATCACCCTGTGCAATTGAATCAGGCAGCCAAAAGCATAACATACGTTAAATGTAATATTCTAATCTTGTTCTGAATGAAAAACTCATCATGCTGAAGTACTACAGAAGACAGTCCACCTACTAAACCTGATACCAAAAGGAGGCTCATGCTATGCACCTGTCAGGAGAAAAGAGGTATAGCTCTGTCACACAAGCAACTTGTCAGCAGTGCTTCCAAATATGTGACTGAAAGTCTTTTAACAGCACCGTAACCTTTGTGGAAAAAAATCTGTCAAAAAATTAGCCAACATCTGTAGAACTCCTTGTGCTATGGTATGATTTCTACCTTGGACAACCTGGAGTATCACAGTGAGCACAAACATGATGATAAGCAATGTATGTTCAGTATCCTCATGCATAAAAGCAGAAATGCTTTTCTACCCTCTGCTGCAGACAAAAAAGTTATTCAGAAGCTCTAAGTTTAAGAAACATCAGCAGAATACTGGCCATTTGGCTTCACAATCTTACATCGTTCTTCTAATGCTCCCACTGCTTTCTGCCTTTCTGGCAATCCCTCAAATCATGGCCATGTCTTGCTCCACAAAAAACATGTCTCTGATCTTGCTTATGGGAAATTTTCTTTCAATTATAGCTGGATATAATAAAAATTGTTGATTTCTACAGTTATTCTTTTTTGTTGTGCCATCCCCTGCTTGGTTATTTTAAAGTGTCCTGGTCTCTGGCGTCAGATTCTTTGAAAACAGCTATTGAGTTATGTGTACCACTTCAAACAAGTTACTATTACTGTTATTAACAGTAACAAAAATAATGATAACTGTACATAGTCTTTTACTATTCTTCAGATTTTAACTAGATGTTTCAGACAGGAATTCATAAAACTTCTGTTTATCAGCAATTCAGAATTTATTTAGGTAAGACTAAAATTCATATTAACATTTATTGATTGATTAACAAAGTAATTAAAATTATTCAATGTATGTGTTAGAATCAAATTCATCAGCGAGTTAATCAGACTTGAAAGTTATGAGATTTGTTGCTATTGACTACATGGTATAAGAAGTATATATTTGAGCACAGAGATACAGAGACATATGTGTACACAAAGACATATCAATATTTAAGCATAAGAAAAGTATGGCTCATATGAGCTAGCGAAGCTAGTCTGAAAATTTCTTATTACAACTGGTATTCTCTCCTACAGTGTGCCTGGTTGAGCTGACTGATTATCAGTCCCTCTCTTCATATGAAAAGTGAATTTCTTTCCCAAATACACTAGTTTCAGGTAGGCTGAGAGGGATGACTTGGAATCCTGCATGACTCTCTCTAGAATAGTCTTCATATCCCTATGAAGCCTGCGTTCTTCTAGTTCGGATAGTAGCCCAGAGAAGGGAGGGAAGGTGTTGTTCCAAATGCATCAGAGATTGTGTCAGGTAGTCTAGAATGGCATGTGTGGCCTAGCAGGGGGACAATAATCGCACCACCACAGTAGCAAATTCTATACTAATATTAAAAAAGAGAACTGGAAATAATGAAAGAAGGGTACACCCTTCGATCCAGGTCACTATACAGTGTTAAATGCCTTGCAAGAGGGGCAATAAAAGAAAACAGGAACAGTTAACCTCAGTATAACAGCTTATCCACACATGGCAGCACTTTTTCTCACTCGACTAAGGAAGGCTGCATGGCACAGCACCACTGCAACAACAGGGAGAAAAGGAAAATGAAGATGCATTATTTTAGACAAGAGGTATTTCTAACTGTAACAAGGAAGTGAATCTATGGGAGAGTGAAGGGATTCATGTAAATTTCTTTGTCTTTTGTCCATATTTCCTCAAACTTGAGTCAGGATGGCTGAAAAGCCAGAGCATTGCTCTGCTCTTTCCCGTGATTTTAGTAAGACAGTTCGTGGAGTAAGGAGCTGAGTTACAGAATCAGAGGATAAAGAAAAATACCTCAATAATTTGAAATGATAAACTAGGACTTCAGAGGCATTAATGAATCCAATAAAAAATTGCAAGCATGCACTCCCACTCAGGTACTGCCTAATCCTGAAACTATCTTTCTTTATACTGAAAAGTTCATGAGTACATATTCACAAAGGAACTTCAGTTTTAATGTTGCTGGCTGTGGACATCAAGTTTGAGCTTTGGCATGAACAGCATTCCAGAACCAGGCCTCTCCCTTTCTAAGTCCTAAAAAGGGATTTACTTAGCTTTCTTAAAGGTTAGCTCACACAAATGTGTAGAAACTTTAAAAAAAGAAAGCAGTGTCAACCCTAGTTGATTTTTTTGCCAAACACAGCACGTACAGTGAAAATTTGCAGGCCATTCTTTACACTGCAATAAAAGAAAGGAGACATGCTTAGAATTTTCAAATGTATTCCCACCTAAAGGGCATTTAGCATACTTTCTGGCAGTCGTAGCGCTATGCAGCAAAAATGTGAATTCCTGATGGAGACAGGAAAGAAAGGTCACCCTAAAAAGGTCCCTCTAACTTTCAGGCAGCATAGTCTCTTACTTCACATATACATTAATAATTTATTAAATAGTTATTAACTTTCAGCAGAGAATAGATGAATGTATATAAGCTCCAGTTTTAATTTCTGTTCATGGACTGTAAAAATACTTAGCACTTGCACATGTATTTCAAATCACCAAGCAAATGCAAATTAAACAATTGAAAGGCCATCAGAAAAGGTCTGCTTTGTTGTACATGCTCTGGGTTGGGCTGTTAATTCCCAGTGATGAGCAGTTAGTTGTGCAAGTCACTCTACTGAGAAGTAACTGCTCCCCAGAAGCAGCGAGGGATCCACAGTTTGTCTGTCTCATAATTGTCTTTTTGACAGCTTCCTACTCTTCGACTCTTCCCTTGAATGCCATATGGGTGCATCACAAACTACTTTATCACTTGTACCCATTTTCAGGCCAATTTGCACTAAATGAGTAATTTGTATTGTTACTATGTTATGGTTGAAGGCAGAACATTGTATTTGGAATACTAAAAAATGCTGGAATTCAGCAAAGCCCTAATCATCCTGTAAAGGCCATCAAATTAATCCCCTTTGAGTTGGTATTTTCTCAGTGTTTAGCATCTGGCTTTGGAAATGAGAAAGCTGTCCCTTTCAAATAACACAGGTGATAACTGCCTGCCCAGTCTCCTACTAATTTAGGGTGGAGCAGTGTATGGACATCAGTGCAGCAATCAGAAAGCCAAATGCAAAAAAATAATGAAATACAAAAAATGTTTTTCTTAAATGACAAGTGTAACTTGTAATTCCCATAATCAAAATTCAGTTCATTGACTCCAGGGCTCAAATACTCATGAGAAATTGATTTCACTCTCTTCACAGAGAGAGACAATAAACAGTGTTGTCGACTATAAAAATTCTCAGTGCTGCAACATCAACTGACAGTTCTCTTAAAAAGCTACCAAGGGAAATAGATGAAAAAAAGGACTAAGAAACATTTTTAGGTGCAGAAATCTTATTATCAGAGCACATCTGCTGTTCCAGGCAAGGCTAAACCCAGGGGAGGATATCTGTCTTACAACAAATCCTTTCCCAAAAGGAGCTTTCTCAGTGGAACTTTCCCCAAACTTTCCTTTTCTTTTGCTCTAAAAAAGCAATTGTTGCATACATTATGGTCTATTGATAACTCCTCCCCAAATTCTTGGATGCATACCAAATTCTTACATGCATAAGGGTTTTAAGTAGAGGGAGCATTTTAAAATCTACAAACTTAGTCTGCTTCCCATTAGGTGATGAACAACAGGACAGGAATAGCAAATATCCTTTTTTCCCAAATATAAAGGCATACATGCAAACATTAAATAACTGTTCCTCTGCCAGAATGCAAAGTAGAAGTGAAAACACAATAAAAATCCCCTCATTTGCACAATAAACACATAAAGATTGCATAATCTTTGTTTTCATAGTCTTATATTACATCTCTGGTTCCAGTCAGGTTAGATTCTTTTGATGTAGAAAAACAAAAAAATCCTCAAAGAATTATCACGAATGAAAATCTTGTTCTGATCTATGACGACTGTGATGCTGACATTAACAGGAACAAAGATGTGTACAAACTGGGACTGTTCTCCAGAGAAATTGTAAACATTGCGGATACTTCTCAACATTGTTTCTCTATGTACTGCATATTAACCACTGAGATCTGCAAAATAACGAAATGCTTTGTTTTCTATTATCTAAATATAAGGCTTAAACAAAGTTCCTAATTGTGATAGTTTTATATGTGAGAAAACAAAATTGTGATGAACATGCACACCTTTCATGATATGAGATGGAAAAGAGTTAATTTACCAGAGATTAATATCTCTCTCTGTGTGAGCAAAGATACAAAAAACCTGCATGCTAAAACAAGGAAAACCAGGTGAACTTCTGGTAAATCCTGGCTAGAAACTTTCCTTTCTATAAAACGACATGGAACCAAGTGCAAATGACAGACAAAAAAAGTAGAATTTCATTGTATGGACTTCAAAAATAAAGCTTTGCTTTTTCTCTCCATGCCATTTCTTTTTACTCTTGCATTTTCATCAGATGGTAAAAAGGTCCAATTCAAACTAACTTCTTGTATGCACATGCAGCTTTTAGGAATAATATGCAATACCTTACTTCACCCCCTCAACTGACACAGCTATACCGGCAAAGCCAGGGATATATGTGACCTAAATAGCAGCAATCAGCGTAAAGATGATAACTCAGTACTGAGCTTTGTTCTTTTCTCCCCCTTTTTTATCAGAAGAATGAATTTTCATGGTAAACCCCTGAATTTGTCACAAAAAGACAGAGAATGAACCCTGCAATTGCTTCTCATATAGGAATGCTTTATGACAAAATCAGTGTTTGCTTTGAGGTCATGTGGCAGCAGCTGGGTGAGCTCTTAAGGTTCATCAAAACCCATGATTTTTTTAGCTGGTTGCTTAGATGAATATGAAATTATCACATGGGTATGAAAGCACCTATGCAGCACATGGTACAGAAATGCTGTTTTATTGAGCTGACAGTGTTTCTGGCATGGTTTAGCTTTATGGCAAAATAAGCCTGGATATAAGTGCATGAAAAGAGATCCTACACGAGGCAGACTGGAAAAACATGTAGCATATAGATTCAAGTAAAGCCATGTCAACAGTAGAGATTTATGTAGTCTTTCTCTTATGAGTCTGTGCTACATAGATTAATCATTACAGAAACAAAATGGATGATACTATCAGAGTCTCCATGCAAACATGCCATTTTTTAGTAGCTTAGTTGTTAACTGCAGAATTTCCCTTGTGTTCTGCAAAGTACATATTAGGCAATGACTATTCTGGTATAGATGATGATTTAGAAGTTGCATCAACTCCAGTTTTATAGAAATATGTTTATTGATTGAAGTAGATTTTGCCATACTATTAATACTAATGCAAACCAAGTATCTTATTCTTGCATAAAACGCACTATCCTTCAAATGCTAGTTTAGGAAAGTCAGATATTCTTACATACCATTATTATTACTATTACTGTAAAATTATTATAGAATCACATAAAATTTATGATCATTAGAGAATGCAGTATTTAAGTAACTTAAAAACTTGCTGCGACAACACAATTTTTTTTATATTATTCACAGGGATGCCATCAGAGACTACAACTTTTGTAATTCACTCTGTAAAAATATATTTGTCTGAAGTCCTGAGCTGTAGAGAAGAGTGAGATATACTGAAAGCTGATTTCTTAGCTGCCCATTTCTACTTCTTGGTTGTGTGCTGGGTGCTACTTTTGGAAGTGACATAAATATGATACATAAACAAACACATGGACTGCTTAGGATAGATGATATTTGTTGTATTAAAAAATCTATGATATCTATGTATCAATATATGAATCTATGTATCAATATATGTAAAAATCTATGAATCTATGTATATATGAAACTATGTATAAAAAAATCTATACCTATCTTTTTAAAAATCATCTAAGCAAGGAATCAAGCAATTTTCACTCCTCTCCAAGTTTTATTTCAAAGTAATAAAACTGTTTGCCAGTGACAATGCTGGAGCATTCTGATTTTGGGCAAATCAGGTGAATCTAGCAAGTCAAACCCATCTCTTCTCCTTACTATCTCTGCTACCAGTCTGGTACACTATACTGTACCTATGTTAATCCCATTTGACCATCCTTAACACTCACAACTATTCTTCCATAGCCATGCTTGGACTGTTACTGATCTGGTTCCTCTCACCCAGAAGCATAGGGATGTCTGATACTGTTTCCACATAAGAGATCTCCACATGCTATTGGGAAACATTTCCTCTTCATGTGTTTGCTCTCTTTGGGCGTCAAAAGACCAAAATCTCAATCTTGCTGCATTGTTAGGGGCTAAACCACACCTATACATCAAAGTTCACTCCACCAGCTATCCACTCTATCATGTATGTCATCGCTAGCCAGGAAGCTGTATCGCCTTATTTGTATGACTATAGGTTTGAATTAATATGCTCCCCCAAAGAGGGGAGGGGACAGCGTTCAGGATAGCTAAACACATAAGAGTTACAGCCTACAGTCAGCTCAGTAGAGCCACTGGATTTTTCCCCAATCTGTGCCTCTGTTTACATCTGGAGTATGAGTCCGTCAGGAGACTGATTATTGTATGGGGCAGGTATATAGTTCTCCAAATCTTTTTCCTTTTTTCCAGCACATATGCAGATTCCTGAATAGATGATGAATGACCTACATAGAGTGACTGTGGGAGGAAATAAGGGAATGTACAGTTGGAAGGATTCTCCTGAGGCTCAGAGGAACTGCCATGAAAATATTCTCTCTGCCTCTTTTAGGAACAGTTCTGGAATTTTCAGACTTTTCAGCTTCTTCACTGTAAAGGAGTTAGATTTTTTATATTTGTATGTTCATTCCCTTAAGTATTTGTTAACATTTTGAGGCTAAGCCATTGCTATACTTTATTTGGTTTCATGATGCTTTATAAAGTTATGGTTCAGCTAATGCTTTAAAATTGGTTTCTGATTGCATGTAAGGAAAGATCTGTGGTCTTTGACTGAGAATATTACTAACTGTAACCCACAAATTCTGAATTCAGGCCTTGCTATCAATTTTCTCCAGGACTGACAGTGACTCAGTAAGTCTCTCCACGACTGATCAACTGCTTAGTTCAGTAAATGGAAGAGAGTGTACTAAACTCAAATCCCTCTGTTTATAGGATGACAGCACTCCAAATATTTTAGCTAAGGACTTTAATTCTTCCGCTCTAAAATATCACCTAATGCCACAACAGTTGTCATCAGTATTAATTTTAGTTTGAGTTGCTTAAGGCTATATAGGCAGTTACAATACTTGCTGGTATCAAGCAACCCTCATGGTGAAGCTTAATATTGTGCCATGTTGTACTACTTCATTTGGCCTCACAAGTTGCTAAATCCAGAAGAGCAAAAAATTAATAGATTACAAGAATTTTGATTCAGTCAGCCCACTGACACCTCTTAGCCCTACTGAAAGCAAACACAAGACCATCAAATCAAACAGGCTGTTCCTCTCTAAAGCTAGGACTAACACTTCCAGTTACTTACTGCCATGTCCTCTGACACACTTTTGGAGATAGAACAATTACAGGTACTTCAATGT
This sequence comes from Piaya cayana, assembly GCA_013389865.1. Taxonomy (NCBI): domain Eukaryota; kingdom Metazoa; phylum Chordata; class Aves; order Cuculiformes; family Coccyzidae; genus Piaya; species Piaya cayana. Next base: position 19,316 of record WAAB01005843.1, on the reverse strand, counting down.
AAAATGTACTAATACTAATCTAAGTTCACCTAACCTCCATTTTCCCCATCCTTCACAGTTACCCATGCACACTGATATCAAAGATGAGTAAGAAATGTAAAGGAGATTGCAGAGATTGCAGGAGGCTAGTGACTGCAACTATTGGGTTAACACCATGTAGAACAGGTAGCTGAAAAGACAGAAGCTTTGTGTACCCTAGCTGTCACACTTCCACAGCACTGTGACAGCAAAAGAAGCAGTTGATAAGATCAGTCTATTATAGTTAGCCCATCATAAGATATCCATTTAGATCTACATGAGGTTTTTAACCCTTTGAGCTAGGACAAAGTACACAACTTGTGTGTGTTTAACAAAATCAGTTAAATGTGTGCTTACAGCAAAGTCATGACAACTGTACGAGTAGATACCATGGATCATTTTATACCTGGCTTAGAAAACCAAGGAGAACTAAAAAGGTAAGTTAGACTTCAATGTAAGTCAAAGTGCCTAGAGATAATAGTTCTTATGTAGCTAAACGGTTTTAGCATTATGCTTCTTTAACCTAATGTGGTATATAATGCCTAATATGATTTAAAAATGCTCTTTTGTACTAGAGGCAGAAAGTGACATTTGCTTTCTAGGGGATACATACCAGTACCACTAAGGAAAACCTCTGTCACTATTTGATTGACTTTCTGTGGATTTGATTGGTGTTTTTTACATATTTTCTGATGAAAGCTATAATAAGATGAGGACAGAAAATCTAGGATGCAGCGGAGATGCAAGAAATTCTGGAAAAGACATAAAGGTCTTGTTCTCGATAACATTAAAGTACAATCCAATATACCACAAAACAAACAGAAAATAACACAGTTTATTTATGCTACCAATTTATATGTCCTAAGAATAAAGATAAATACTCCATTGTTCTATTTTTGAACGGCAACATGTGTGTTCAGCACTTTTGATTTCTATTTGCTTTAAAAAACCACACATTTAGTCCACTGTGTACTGCATAAAGTATGCAGAACACATTTCTTCCTGTGGCTGATGCACAAGGAAGATGGGAATATTTACATCTGAGTGTGCTGCTTTTCCAAGCTTATTCTTGGCTTTGGAAGGCTCAATTTCAATAAGATATTTGCCAGCAGGCACTGATGTAACATCATATTTAACACCAACAAGGCAGCATATGCTTTCCTTAAGTCATAAGATTTCCTTAGAAGGAAGAAAATGAATTGCACTGGGCATATAATTTCATGTTTCTTATAGCAACATAGTATGGTAGATTCCACACTTTTCCAGAAGAATAATGCTTTCCTATTCTGAGTACTATAGCTGAACTTGCAGAAAGCAGTGAGCAGCATTTAGCAAATTGCTTGAGGTCTTAAAGTTCAACTTTGATCATGCTTTGATCATATTGAAGAAAACAGGAAAGATCTCTAATATACCTTAATACTTCTCTAATGAGTGTTGAGAAGAGATGGCTAAGAAATGACAGAGGAGGAACAGCTTGAAAACATTCAGGAAGAAACAGAGAATAAAATGTGGAGATGCATCAGCATTTCTTAGTGTGTAATGTGCAGTGTGAAATATATGTTGTTAAGGCTTGCTGATTTCATTTGTTCCCTTTGGAATATCTGCCCCTTCCTAAACAGAAGAGAAGGAATAAAAAAATCTGATAAACTCTGTTTATAAAGCTCTTTTTGGTTTCTTTGATAATCAAAGTGGCTAATTATTCTTCTTGAATCTACTTTTCTTCATATTCTTACCCTATTAACAAATTTCTATCCATTACCACTGGTTTTGCTGACTTCTGTGTTCAGTTACTTTTCTCTGTCTCTTTTATTTCCACCACTACTAAAACCACTCCAAAGCTGCTCCTTGAAAAAAAAATTATACAAACACAGCTTATAGCTAAACATAGATAAAGTAACCTTTATGAAAAGTCATCTCCAAGGAAATGCTTGCTCTCTTCAAATTGTATGAGTCTACAGTTTTAGGGGAACATCAGTAGTTTTGAGTAAGTGCAAGACACAGAAGTAAACATATATTGTCCACAACCAAATCTCAACAGTATTCTTGCAATAATGGTAAAAACCTTAAATTCTCCCTTTTTCATGAGAGGAGAATGGAAGGAGTAGTCTGAATCTTGGCCTGTTAGGTTCTGGGGCAGGAATGGAAATGGAATGCATTTGCCAGGTCACCCTGAAGGGAGTTAATATAAGGAAACGTTGGGAACCTACAAGTACGATGTCTCCTCTTAGCACGTAATTTAGACTTTTTCTTTGTAGAAGTTGGTTCATTTAAAATTATTTTTAAACCACCACTAATCCACAGTGACTTGTTAACTTGAGTTAGCTATTTTGGACTGTGTGGCCATAAGTTTTATTATGTCAAAAATATTTCTTTTCCATAAAAGGTTTGTTTGACTCTTTGTTGAAATAGATCTCATTTTCTGTATAATTTAGAAACTTAACGTATTAGAAAGAAATAAGTTGATCATTAGCAGGTATGAACCATTGTACATGTTGCAGATGGAGTTCAGTGTACACAAGAAAAACAGGACTAAATCTTCTCCACAATTTGTCAAGAATTCTTATGATAGGAAGAGCTCAGACTGCAAGTTTTAAGGGAAATTAAGATGACAGATGACTAATGGGAGCAAGTTTTCAGGTATCAGGGACTGATAAAAAAAAGAAAAATTGAACCCTGAGTAAACTTATCACTGCATGTGAGGCATATAAAAGTACTCTTTTTTTCAAAACTTGGGTCTGCATTTTGGTCATTACTTAAAGAGTTAACAAAATTTTCAAGCTCAAATTAAGCTCTGAGTAACAGTAACAATAACCCTGTACATCACCAAATTTCATGCCTGGGCCATCTTTGAAAAAGTCCACCATGGATTGAAAGTATCAGAGCACAGACATTTCCTAGCACTACATATGCCAGCAGGAACTTGTTCACAGATAAATAAAAGAGCTTTCTCCCACAGATAGATTTTTTTTGCATAGCTTTATTTTTTTTTAAACAGTCATTTGTGTACATCTTGATAAATGAGAAGTGTAGCAATCTCTCTGACAGTTACTGTCCAACACACATGCACTATTCTTTTGAGTTATAAGGCTGAATGATGAGACAGACTAATAGCAATCAAACCATCAAAACAAGGTGTCTAAAAAGGTCAAATAAAATGTCTAGATGTGCTGGCAGATCATCTGAATCATCCACCAAAGAATTCTCAACAGGAAAATACAGCTAATTGCTCATACTTTTTGTGAAAAATTAGGCTTGTAAACTGTTTAGTCAGCTGTGTTGCATTATAAGAAAAATGAAAACAACAACAGAATCTGCGGTTAATAAAATATGCATATTTTTAGTGCTCCACATATCTTAAAACTTACAGAGTGCTTATTATTTTAAAGAGCATTAAATTTGATGAAAATCATTATGGCATGCCAGGTCTATTTTAAAATGGTTTAGGCACCTAAATATTGGGCATCTATCACACAACTATGAAGAAAAGGGCAAGATGATGAAACAGAAACAAGAAATTTTTACAGATTGAAGATTGTCATCAATTACAGCACTAAGTTGCAAATGATTTTCTCATATTCAAACTCCAAAGTAGTTTGACCCGAAACTGAAATTTAATTTAAGCTTAGTTGCTGCTTTATAACATTTAGTTTCAAAAGTTCCAGGCAGATGTGAGATGCAGAATTTCTATAGAATCCTTTTGTTGTACCTTACCATATATTGACTGCTATCTTCCAAGGACACATCAAGCTACTGGCCATTATTGATCCAATATAGCTTTGGTTTTCCATTATAAGAGGTTCCTTTTCATTAGAGTTTTAAAGGATGTAGTGTGCAAAAGTAAAGACCCTGTATTTGTGACCTGAAATAATCTACTCTTTATGAAAGGCTGGCAAATCACAGAGAATAAAAGAACAAGCCCAGGGATGCAGAGGTTTTATCTGAGCCTAATCTAGGGGTCACTGGAAAATTCAATGTATAATTGAAGATTCATCAAAAAGAACTTCTCAGATTAAAAGGTACGTTTACTGTGTGAATGAGAAATCCTGGTGTGTTGCTTTGCTTCAACGTTGTTTGAAGTGAGTTTCTTTTTCAAAATTTCAAGAATAAAAGAAACAGCTCAAGGAAAGTGAATAATCACATCAGGTGCTGGCTTGTCCTCCTAAAATGCAGGTGCTTTCTGCATGGAAATCGACTTTCTATCATTAGGTTAAGTGATGCGAGAAACTCTACCACCTTACTCTGCAAACAGGACACAGCCATCCCTCACTTGCTCTAGTATTCAACATTTTGTTTGCTTTCACAGAGCTTTCTTCTTGGATCTTGGGCAAAGAGTAGACAAGTAAAAAACCAATCCTGCTGCAATTCTGAAACCAAAAGAAACTTCAATGTGGTTTCTAAAGCCCACATTTTGAATTATTTTTTTAATATAACAGCACATTATTTTGAGTTTATGAAATGCTCACAACAGAGAGCTGCCTATTCTTGTCTGCCACAGAGGAATGGCTCATGAGGCAGAGTATGGGCACAGTTCAGCTGGGAACACGCCCTATGAAGAGAGGAGACATGGAATGTGAGAGTCAAGTGCTGACTGATTTACTTTGGCTATAGATCTTTAAGAGCACTGAAGTGCTTTTCACAACAAAATAAAAGCAATTGGACTTCAAGGAGAACAAGAGAAAGAAATATTCAGGGACATGCTGTGACATTTAGACCTAATGCCTAACTAAAAGCACCACCCTAAGTTTAGAGATGCCCTCATTTCAAGAGATCACTTATGTGTTAAAGCCACGTCAAACAACACCACTGCATCAACCAGACAATCTGATGCCCAGTACAGCCTGTGACCAGCTATACTGTGCTTAGCGACAGCAAAATGACAGAGGAGTGACTAGCAAGGAAAGGGATGGCTACTGCCTCCTATGGAGTAAGCAGATCTCTAATTTGTGGAAAGGAGAAAATAATGGATGAATATTATTGAAAAACAAATGACAGAAGAACAGACAAAAATGCTCAAGGGCATCTATACACCATGCTTTTTCAAAACTTGAATAGTTCTCTGTGTGGGCCTTGAGAGACCACTATGCCTCCAGCTGTCTTGACCCACTGCACCTGTGACCTCTGCCCATGGGGTCAGGGATTCCATGTAAGCTCAAGCCCAAAACTTAGCTATGTTGTAGGTGAACTCGTATTCAGTCCTATCTCTGTTCTTGTCTCCTGGATCAACCTTGGATCTACACTGCAGGTAGTTTCTCTTTAGTCTTGCCCATGGGCCATGTCTCTTTTGATAGACCTTGAAGTTATGTTGTAGCCTTATTTTTGTGCCCATTTCCTTTTGTTGCTGTCTTGACTCCCTGTGTGTACCTGGCTCATTACATCACCTTCTCTGGTACTGCTGACAGCTGCTCTGGTCCTTGCCTGAAATGTGCTTCTGGCTGTTGCGGCTAGCCTGCTTGCTTGCTGCTCCAAGCCTTGCCTTGCTGACCTGGCTGCCTGCCTTGACCTTGGGCCTGCCTCGTCAATGCGGGCTCAACTGATGGTCACTAGACTGGGGTTGATATCCGCAGCTGTCCTTGAGCTGCTGGACTCCTCCTGCACCTAGCCTGTGCCTGCTATCTTGCTTGGCTGCCAGTTCTTCTGCTCCTGAAGGAATCTTGGTGCTCCCTTCCCATGGAAAAGGTAATCAGAGGCAATTATATTCTCTTTTATATCAGTGGAAATCTAATTTATTTCAGTTTGTTCAGCAAATTATCCTCTGCTTTCATAAAGCACTGTGAACCCTACAGCAACCAATCCAAATCTTTCCTTTTCCTCACCGAACTCTGTATCAGCACTGAATACAGACGCAGCCTCTATCTATTGACCCAGTCCTGACCCTCAGCTTCAAAGGGAGAAGGAATAAACACCAGGTCTTGGTCCTTGCACCATAAAGAAGATGACAAAAGCAGTCCCCTGCAGAGTCTCATTTAACAGAGGCCTTTATCAGTGAGAAAAAGTGATTTTCTTAACTTGTATGGGAATATGCATGGAGAAATACAGGATTTCAGCTAGTACAGAACCACCATATCCTCTTAGTACAGTTAAATATTACTAGATTATTATAATGCACTTAACTTTATTAATACAATAAAAATATTTAATACACCCATATTTGGAAGTTAATTAAACCTGCTGTTTTATTAGTTATAAATGTGTAATTTACTAAGCAGCTGCCAAACTTATTTGTCCTGTTGCTCTTCAACATAGATGTGGAAGGCTAAAGTCCCTTGAGAGTCTAGTAAAAGCTATTTCTCCAATCTGATTTTGATTAATGAAGTTCAGTGGAGTGTAATTTGACTAACATTTGACATTATTTACAGACAAAAAAAAATCTCTTACCTCCATTATCTTTTAGATGCAGTGCTATCTTGGTGTCATCTATAAAGCAAATTCAAAGTTAGTTGTAGGAAAAAGTATTTTTCTAGGTCATGAGTCATTATAGGAATGACTTTTAAATGCCAAAGAAATTCCACAATTAGAAAATGATTTGCTACTCAGTGAGAATTAGATTGTGGTGTTCTTACTTACACTGAGCAATGCTTTACTTTCTCACTACTAAAAATGCATTTATGAGAGTGTTACAGTGCAAAGGAGGATCCAAAATAATAAAATATGCCTAGTAACACCTACAAATAATTCATTTCTGTTACACGTTCATACACAGCTTGAGCATTCTATCCTATTAAGGACTACATGAATCAACATATGACAATAAAATGAAACAATGAACTAGTTCCTGTTCTAAGAATCAAGAAAGGTTTACCAGTTTTAAATTCTATTTATTTCCATATTCCTTTCTTGTAAACATTAATGAACAAAAAGCCAGAGAATAATGTTGCTAATGCAGACCAAATTTTGCACTGACAGTTTCTAACCTTCTCTTGCTGCAAACTCAGACTTTCTTATCAGTAGATTCCCACCTTGCAGTGCCTTCAGTTCAAATTTTCCTGTCACAGGCCACTTAAAAAAGTCTGTAAGCACCTGGCACCTTCCCTTCTGTTAACATACAATTCCAACCAAAAAGTCCTCCCACCCCTCCTTTTATTTTATATATGTTATTTGATTAATCTGGGTTATTTTTTCAACACAGCTGAATTTTCACCAGGAGCAGCAAAGCAGGATATCTCAACAGGAAGGTTCAGAAGCCTATAGAAACTATTTCACAACAGTGAGCACTACATGAAAAGAACAAGGTCTACTAACTGAAAAAAAGTAAACAGTCAAATTTCAAAGAGGTTTTTAATTCGGGTTATCTCTAATTTTCACCTGATTAAGTCAAATACCAAAAAAAGTATTTAAAATTCATCTCATCTGTGACAACAATTTCTTCACTAAATTTAGCAAGTATTTTTCCATCTGCTCTCTCAAATGGTTCAGGACTGTGGCCTGATGGTTAAAGGAACAGATACAATTCCTTGTAACCACTAGCTCTCCAGAAGTTAGTTTGGCTTTTCTGTGTGCCCCCAGGACTGCCCCCTTTTCCAGTGCTTATTCCCTTTGCACCTTACAGTGCACCTTACTGTTGTGAGAATGAGATGCAATTTAAAAGCAGCAGTAGACAATGCCTCGACTGCAATTCCCCATCCTTCCCACAGCTCCAATGAGAAAAGGTCAATATGAACACATATTAAAAGTAAATACATTTCTTTTAGACTTGTAAATTACATGTTTGCACTACAGAATAATGAAGTTTACACAATTCACCTTCTGTAGGCAAGCTAGTTGGCAGGCGGGAAGTGGTGGATTCTCTGGTAGTTGTTAGAACTTTGAACTTGGTGGTGGTTGTCTGCAAGGTGGTGGTGGAGTATGGATGTATTTCAGTTGTGTCTATATTCTTCTCACAGATCTTATCTTTTGACTGTTAGGAAAAAAATAAAAATGAAGAGAAAATTAATTCTCAGCAGTGACTGTCACTAAATGAAGAATTTAAGCATGGACAAGCTGTCAGGATAAAAAGAATGAAAATGGATTTTCAAGAGCTTTTTCTTTTCTTTTCTTTTTTTTTCTTTTTACCTTTGAAGTACTGTACATAGCATTCAGCACCATGTATTTTTCATTTAGCCACAAAACTTACTATACTCAATTGTTAATGACAAGGCTTCAAAGCCATCCCTGAATGCCAAACATGCCATTTTCCCCAAACAGATTTGAACAACTGAGATCGTCATTCATATTTTCACTCTTCTACTGCGAATGCTTGCTGCTATTGGTCTGGGTGCCATAGCACATGTTAAAAGAAGACATGTGGGAATTAAATTACAGCATTTCATAGTGACTAAAGTGTAGTTAGGTGGAGCATTTAATTAAGATATACATATGCAGATATCACAGAAAAATATGCCTGTGTATGTAGAATGTGTATATATTTTCAGCCTATAGAATATCTATATAATACACTATAGAGCAACACAATAACTACATGCCTATTAATTGTATATAATATTAAAACTTCACATATTGTGTGTGTTAATATACCAATTATTTTATAATATGTAAGTATAATAAATTACAAATTCTATATAAACTATAAAATACAATAATGATGCAATATTTTGATTAAAATCTCAAGCATTTTTGGGTTTTTTTCCTTAATTTATGGACACTTAGAATTTTGCAGGTGTAAGAAATATTTTCTTCTATGGCTCACAGAGTCCTGTGGGAAAATGCATTCAATTAGCAAGTAAAAAATATGGCAACTGCCTGTAACTCCTGCTGTCCCCATTCATTTTAATGAGAAGTGCAATTCTGCAAAACCTGTTCATTTTATTGACGTCTGCTTGTCAAAACTCAGTGGGTGTTGCTTTTCTTTTAATATGTGTGGTATTTTATTGTCCTTTGTTTTACCAGAAACAACATATTACCCTAAAAAAAGGTATCAGCACTTTCAGTATAATGATTCCACAAATTTCTACATGTTTTAGCTTCAAAGCCCCTGTTAATTTCACTGATGCCATTTAATCAAAATTTAGCTCAAAATCTATATTACAAAGAAAGAAATGTTACTACAAAAATCTTAATTATTCATCGTCTTGAATGAATGCATCTAAAATCAACCTCTGTGTGCTGCTTATTGATCCTTCTTTGGACTGAACAGTCAGCTAAAGCATCATTCTGGAAGATGCTAGGTAAGCTGTTGTTTCTACTCCAGAGAGCCTGAAACTTACACTGTGAACACCAATCAAATAGCTTGGAACTGTGCTTCTCAGATGCACTTAATTTATAAATAATTTCCTGTCAGATCATGTACTAAGCCTTAGAGCACTAGTTGTGTGGAAGAACAAAGGGAGATGCAGGATGGGATGGTACTGTCATGCAGAGAGCAGCTTTTGGATAACTTCATCTGCAGGTACAACTGAGTCCTAGCTAGTTATAATCTGGAGTAAATGAATACAAAAGTTGTGTACTATAACAATAAATGCTCCCACAAACTTTTATTTTATGTTCTTGAAAAGGTTGTCCTTCAGAGACAAAAAATCTCACAGAAATTCCATTCTTAAATCATAGTTTACAAAATGCAAATCTGAAGCTTCAAGTCCATGTAACAAGTTAGTATGTAGCATGCAGTTACTTTGCAATTACAGTTAACAAGAAAAAAAATTCTTCAGTCAGCCTGGATTTATATCATTACTTCTCTTTGTTTCTACTGAGAATAAAACAGAATGTGGTTTTCTAACTAGACACTTGGGGTTAAATTTTGCCCTCAGTTTCACCTGACATTACACTTCTGAAGAGCTGTGTTGGTGAAACTATGACAAAATGTAGCCCTTTCAGGCAAAATGGAAAAGTAATTGCTTTTTAATGGCCATCGGGAGATTAAAAGTGTCATAAATTAATTTCTTCCTATTACCACACTCCCAAAATGAAAAAAACCCCAAACCTCACTCAAAAAACCCTCTCAAACTATAAAGCCTTCTAGAGGGAGGACATTGGGAAAGAACCAGCAGTATATATTTACATATGTGTCTTGAAAATGAACTGCTGTGGTTCAGGAGTACCCTCAGTACCTCTTTTAGAGGAGGCTTGCAGTCCCTGCTTGTCAGTTCAGCATTACCACACTCAAATATCTTGTTCTCTTTCTCATTCTCCCAATCATTCTCCAGGAAAGTACATTCAAATATCTTGTAGTTGATTTTTCTTTTATTTTAAAAGATATTTGAATTAATCTATGGAATTTCTTCTGTTCTAAATGTTTTGGCTTGATTTCATAACCAAAATGCAAGACATGCAATGTCTGTTTTTCACTAGACACTGCTCTGGCACAGGGTTTTCTGAGATGAAGAACACCATGATTTCTTCCCCTTTTCTAGCTAGAGTCAGACGTCTAACAGACCCCTGTTTTGGGGCAGAATTTCTTGTATTTTAATTTTCTATAGATGTTTAGTTTGTGTCCATTTTGTTCCCTGAAATGAGGAGTGAAATGGTTCAGCCTATTATTCTTTATTATGCCTCACAGCATTTCCACTGAATGATGCAGACAAACATAGCATGTCTTCAGCCTTGAAACCACACTTCATAATATGAAGAATTCAATCAAAAGCATCATAAGTATATAAATGGCCTCTGATTGGCTGAGGATGTCAAATACTCACATACCTCTTCAGGGCAACCACTGTCTACCCAATCTTGTCGGTGACGGTCAAACCCACTGGAGCACCTTTAAATGTTGAAATAGATTGAAGTTGTCCAGATGGAAACAGGAGGAAAACAAGAACAAGAAGAAAAGGGAGAGGAAAAGATTGACAGAGAGAATAAGTTAATGATGTGATTTATTTTAAAATCCACATGATTTATGTTATATTATTTATATTCAAGAGGCTGTTGCCTGCAATATGAATCAATCATTTCATCCACTTCAGTGAAAGGCATTTCAATGAATGAGTTATTATTTTAGGAGGGTTTTTTTTTAAAATCTAATTTTTCAATAAGAATGTCTCACTTCCACTAGATAATTATTCTTAAGACTGTACTGAGCCACAGCAGTTTCAAGTTTGATGTCAGCCATATGGATGTAAATTGGTTTAATTATTTCTGTCCCAGCTTCATAACCAGGAAAATTTAATCCCCCAAAGAATGTAGTGAACTGGTCACCACTTTTATCAGCTAGGTGATCTGAGACCTCAAAATACACATACAAGGACATGATCATTGTTCACAGATATATATAACATCTCCTCTGAACAGCCTTTATGATAATTAGATACTACTACACAGCTGCTTCTACCTCTCCACTACCTGCAAAAAATCTTAAGTTGAATGCATATTTCTTAACAAATTGGATGAGGTTAATAACCTGCTTGCAAAATCCTTTCTCATTTGCAATACATAGCAAAGACATTTTAAAGCAACTTGTAACATTTTAATTTAATTATTCCCCTGGCGATTCCCATCTCACAAGAGTCTTATCAGTACTTATACAGTAACTTAGGGTTTCCTAGACAAGTAGCATCACAGAGAGCATTATTGAAATGGCAAGCAAATAACTTACTATGATATTTGACTTTGAAAGAGATTCTCCTGCTAGGTTCTTGTTTAATTTTTTTTTGTTTTGTTTGTTTTCTGCATTCACTTCCTGTAGTATTCTGTTATGAGACAGGATGATGACACTTGGTATCCAGGGTCATAACTTACCTGACAGCACAGTGAATACAATTATTGTCTTTTAATGAGACAAGGTAAGCAAATAAGGCCACTGTTATGTTTAGCAGTAATTATTAGGTAATTTTTTGTTCTCAGTGAACTGAAAGGTGACAAGATATGTCAAGTATTACCCAACTTCAAACGAGGTAACCAGGCACATTTGGAAAAATGGAACAGTGGAATCATTTTTATAGTAGAATGTGTTACAGGGGGTTGTAAACAATGTCAACAACACACTTAGGATAATAAATTTATCCATGTAATTATTTTGAGTAGAATCTACAGTATCTTTGACAAAAGACTTTGAGAAAATGTTGATGCCCTTGTTAGTTGTACATGTACTGATCCACACTCCATCCTTTGCAATGTTACTAAGAAAAAAACCAAACCTCAACCCTCGTGGGTGTCAGTTATCACTCACTTTATAGCAACTGACCTTTCCAAACCCCTGTGTCAGTAGAGAAAAAAGATGCCCAAATCAGAAATGTATTCTAAAGAATAGTCTCCTTCTTTTCAAATCGTGGGAATAAAGGGTACCATGAACAGCTTTTTCTTATTGCTGAAGGGTCAGTAAACCAGTGCTATGCTGGGATCTCAGTGCTGTCTCCTTGCCTTTGGGGTATTCTGTCTCTCTGGATGTTTGAGAGAACAAGGAGAACCTTGCTAAACAGAAAGATATGGTGATGTGACATTCGAGGTATGAATAGAATGTATTTATTCAGAGGTCAGTCTCTCCTGCTTTTCTCTGAAGTATCAAGAGCTTCACTAGCAACTTCTGTACCCCTCTTGAAGGAGAACAGGGATAATGTTTTTTACTGAATACTCATGGCCACATTTCAGTCATACTGCCCTAGTTAAAATATAAAGGGTTAGAGGATATTCTGCATGTCTGAAAATTAAGTCTACTGGTTACACATGACACCAGACCACTCTATAACTTCCTACAATAGAGGCAACTGCTACAGTTACAGCCTTTCATAAAGTTTCTTATAGCATTCTGCTTTGGAAACTGTCAGTCTCTGACAGTCTCTCCTTGGTGGAAAACTGGTTGGATGGTTGGGCCCAGAGAGTGGTAGTAAATGGTGTTAAATCCAGCTGGAGGCCAGTGACAAGTGGGGTTCCCCAGGCCTCAGTGCTGGGTCCAGCCCTGTTCAATGTCTTCATCAACGACCTGGATGAAGGCATCGAGTGCACCCTTAGTAAGTTTGCAGATGACACTAAGCTGGGTGGAAGTGTCGATCTGCTGGAGGGTAGGAAGGCCCTGCAAAGGGATCTGGACAGACTGGACCGCTGGGCAGAGTCCAACGGCATGAGGTTTAACACAGCCAAATGCCGAGTCCTGCACCTGGGGCACAACAACCCTATGCAGAGCTACAGACTGGGTGAGGTCTGTTTGGAGAGCTGCCAGGAGGAGAGGGACCTGGGGGTGTTGGTCGACAGCCGGCTGAACATGAGCCAGCAGTGTGCCCAGGTGGCCAAGAAGGCCAATGGCATCTTGGCTTGTATCAGAAACGGCGTGACCAGCAGGTCCAGGGAGGTTATTCTCCCTCTGTACTCGGCACTGGTGAGACCGCTCCTTGAATACTGTGTTCAGTTCTGGGCCCCTCACCACAAGAAGGATGTTGAGGCTCTGGAGCGAGTCTAGAGAAGAGTGACAAAGCTGGTGAAGGGGCTCGAGAACAAGTCTTACAAGGAGCGACTGAGAGAGCTGGGTTGTTCAGCCTGGAGAAGAGGAGGCTGAGGGGAGACCTTATTGCTCTCTACAACTACCTGAAGGGAGGTTGTGGAGAGGAGGGGGCTGACCTCTTCTCCCAAGTGACAGGGGACAGGACAAGAGGGAATGGCCTCAGGCTCCGCCAGGGGAGGTTCAGGCTCAACATAAGGAAAATATTCTTCACAGCAAGGGTTGTTAGGCACTGGAATGGGCTGCCCAGGGAGGTGGTTGATTCACCTTCCCTGGAGGTGTTCAAGGCACGGGTGGATGAGGTACTGAGGGGCATGGTTTAGAGATTGGTGGGAATGGTTGGACTTGATGATCCGATGGGTCTATTTCAACCTGGTGATTCTATGATATCCATGCTAATTCAAACCCAACTGTACTGTAGTGATTATTATTTTTTTAAAATCTTAGATTTTATCTTGTATCTAAATGGTGTTTAACTTAAGGATCCAGAGGTCAAATTATTAAAAGCTTATCCTAGGCACAGTACATTTACAGTTCTTAAGTCTTTTCTAACAAGCTGATGAGATATAGTGGCAAGTAACATTGCTGTGGTTGATTTTCCCACAGAAATTAACAACCACCCAGAAGCTGAATGCAACATGCAAGGACTTCAAATGGCTTTTTCTAATATCTCAGACAGATGACCCTACTTTAAAGAAGAACACACTGAACCCTGGACACAATTTAATACTTTCTACTGATACCACAGTGAGTCCAAACAATGTTATCAGAATGCAGCATTATCAAGAACTAGATAGGCTCCAACCAACCCGGTTTATGAACTTCTTTTGAGGTATGCATCAGTGGGATGTCACCCATAGCAGACACTATCATTGCTGCATCATTGAGTTAGAATTCTGGAAACTCATTTCACTGCACCATTTTCTCACTGACTGCATTTTTTAGACTTTCATATAGTAGCACAGTGATAATTCCCCGCTGTGATTAAAATATTGGAGCAGATTTGAATAACTATGCCATTTATGCCATCTGTCAACACAGCCATTTTATAAGTACTTCATTTTCAAGTGATGAATGAAATCAGTTCCTGGCCAAGCAATAACAAAGATGTTCTAGGAAATTAGAATAGGGATATTTATGCAATGTAAGGAATTTCAGGATTTGCGTGGACAATTTGGTCTAACTAATACAACTGAATTTGGGTAAAAAGAAAGATGTCAGAATCTTTTGAGTAAACTGTGTGTAGGCAGAGAAGAGAGAGAGACTTCGTGAGATCTACCAGATGCCATTTACCTCCATTTGGTAGAGAATCTTTAAAAGGCAAGCAGTGTCCTCACAGTGCATGAACTGCAACTTTTGCTTCTTTTAAAAGAGTCCAATCAGGATTAATAACAAGAATAAATCAGACACCCTGTAAACATATAATTCATCAAGGTTGAACCTATAAAAGCTAAAAACATATTGGAACATTACAGGGAAATAAAGGGACAAAGTTTGTATGAAAATAACTTTTCACCAGGTTGAGCTGCTATAAAACAATCAAGAGCATTAAAATGCACGACGTCCTTTAAACCAAGTACTCCCTAGGTTGTTGTTGTTGTTTTGTGTGTTTGGTCCCACCCCCACCAGATATCTGTAAAAGTATATGAAGAATGGAATTCTGCAAACTGAAGAACATTCCAGAAATCTGAAATGATTTCTTAAATATCATGTAATTACTCAGCTCAATTAAAATGTTTATTAAATCTTCTAAATAAAATGTTCACCTGGAAAATTAAATAGAAAAATTGAACAGACATAACTCTATTCTGCCTTTAACAGCTAAGGAGGGCCCATAACAGTAGGAAAAGATTAAGATAATTGCAAAATTTTTTGAATTACTAAAAAAAAGAATTAGAACATTCCAAAGTGGAATTTCTTTCCAAGTATAGGGAGATAGCAAGTAAAAGATAAAAATAAGTACATAAAATATATTTAAAAAATAAAATTACTTGAACTTGAAAAAA
The DNA here is from genome assembly GCA_013389865.1 of Piaya cayana. Lineage (NCBI taxonomy): Eukaryota > Metazoa > Chordata > Aves > Cuculiformes > Coccyzidae > Piaya > Piaya cayana. The sequence continues at coordinate 3,935 of WAAB01005843.1, read as the reverse complement.
ATAAGACTTGAACTTTATGCCTCTCCAACTGAAAAAACTTTATATCATGGAGTGATTTTTGGAGGGTACTCAAGAAAAAGTATATCTTTGTGCTCAGTCTGTCTCTGTCTCTGCCCACCATTTACCAGAGAACAGGGTGCATCTTGGTTCCTCCATCCTTCAAATGTTGCTTTCTTGTCATACTTTCCTATCTGGGAAAAGACTGTATTTTCCTCCTTTTGTTATTTTCCACTTTACCCTGTCAAAAATGTGGGACTTTATCATAGCTTGAAGTGCCCATGATGCTCATGTCAAGTGTCACTTTTAGTGACTGCAGTATGAATTTGTAAGGTATTTGAATGGAATTTGTGCTTAGCACCTACCTTAACATGCCTAATCACATATCTTAAGCATAAGTGTGTTGTCTGTATTTATAATTTACATCAAAGCATTAATTAATTAAACTGTACTTCAGAATAGGATGAGAATTTGAATTGAGAAATTGAATTTATGAGATAATGGCATCAGAATTTCCAACAGAGTCAGTAGAAAATAATAACAATCAAACACGTTCTCTGGAAGGGAGACACACTGAATTTAGTCTCTGACACTAGATTACATTCTCCACAGCTTTGGCTTTGTTCATTTATACCTGCACATAGTGGGTATAAAGAGCTAACAGCAACAGAAGTTAGTAGAGAATTCTGATCTGTTGGCATTTCTGCCTGTTTTGCACACAAGAAATTATCCGGAGTTCACCGCAAAGAACTCTGAAGCACTACTGGGTGTACTTCACACTCTTCTTGATGGTCCTGACTAGCAAAATTAACCCCCCTTCCTCACCTTTACATGACTGTCTGAACCATTTTCTATTTTTGAGTGTACAAATAGTTGTCTTAAGTTTTAGGGTGGATGTTCCTGTAATCTTACACTTTTTTTCCTAAGGTTACACGCTACATTCCCTTCTGGTTAGACAAATGAAAGTGAGTGTCCGGCTGTATTTTGAAAATTGCTTTATAATGTTTTATGTTGACACCCTCAGAAGTATAGTCAGCCTCGCATACCACTTACTTTGACTCTGGTTTCTGAAATATGAAGGTCACCTTTAGAGAAAATATTTTATTTTCCACTTTAGGAAATGATTCATCTGTGATGATACAGACTTCTGTAACAGAACCTAAAGTTAAGCCTGGATTTTGCTGCAAACCAGAAGAGCACACAGTAATTCACAGCTCCTATGCATCCCATAGTACTCCCAGACCTATGAATTGTAGAACTGTGAATGATATTGGAAAATGTCAGGTGTCACGCACCAAGGCACAGATCTCATTCACACATTGGCCAAGCTCCCTTTGCATTCGTATACTTCTACTATGATTTTACTCTTTCATAAAAAACCCACCAATACAATTAACAAGCAGTAAAAGTCTTGGGACAGGATGAAATTGGCCCAGTGCCTAAAGAAAGTAGGAAATAGGGCTGTTAATATTTTGGTTTCCACACATGAACTCCTGGCAATTGCACGATAGATAATGTGGCTGTTTCAGTCTCTGAGCTGCTAGAAAGAGAAGTGCAGAGATATTTTGTTCAGTCTAGGTTACTGATTCTATTTTATCCAATTCACAAATCTAAAAACAGCAAGAAGGCAAAGGAAGCAGGAGCTATGAAAGGAGAATAATGCTTAATGTGCTAAACTGACTCTATGTTAAGCCATGCTTATATGTTTAAAGGTATGCTGACAAAACAGGAGGGCATTCTGCACTAAGCACACAGTTTTGAAGCTAGATATTCATACTAGTGGATTTGCGATAAGTATGGATGAATTAGGGTTAAGAAAAAACCTGTTGCAAATGCTCAGTGAATTCTTCAGCTACAGAGCAAAACAAAGGGAGGACATGAATTATCCTGTCACTGGTTATTTTCAAAAGATCTTGGAAGTTATTTGTTTCCCAAATTAGTGTTCTACTTGCACCTCATTTTTTTTTTGCTAGAAGTTAGTAAAATTCTAGAGTCAACATTCAGCTAGAACAGCCTGCAAAACAGATTACCAAAGAATTACAGAAGAGTTGAGGATCATCAATTTCTTAATTAACTGTACATATTAATATTTGTTACAATACCTGGTGGAATGCATGTGGTTTCATTAATGCCATATGATAATGCAGATATTGGACGAATTAATAGACCTGAACAGAGGAGGAACTGAAAATGTAATGGCACACAAAAAAGGCTTAATAATTAGAAAGAATACTGAGAAAACTTTATTTCCCTGAAATTTGGAATATCTCCTACAGGGAAATGTTACAGAGTTTCCCACTGTTTAGGTGACTGGAAAGAGTGACAAAATATAAATGCTGTAGAAAATCTGCAGACTACATTAAGAAACTGAACACTTTGCATCAGCAGGTATTAATCTGAGATTATCCAGATTTTTATGGAGAAACATGCACAGTTCATATTTGTCTAAACAAAGATTTTGGCAACATGACATGAGTATGTGTATAGCAATACGAAAAATTTAAAATATTATGCTTTTTTATTTTATTATATAAAAGGAGAATTTTCATTTATGGCCCTTCCTTAAAAAGTAATATCTAGGATTTTATAAGACAAACATGATTTTGGTGATGCTCAAGTTATATTGAGGAGTGAACCAATAAGTGGTTACTCTTCTGGTAGGCAGTTAAAGCTATCGTGATCATTCTGGTTGTTTCTATTCTAGTAAAATAAACATACCCAGAAAAGTTCCTTGGCACTGAAGACTCCTGACACAGAATGGCCTATGCCTGAACAAGCAAACTCTCTGAACTCTGAAAAGGAGGAGGCTGTACATAAACTGCGAGCTGGGAATAATCCCTGAACAACTGAATTCCCGCTGCACCATGCCTGGAAACTATTCAGGACAGTGCTCCTGGGTGTGAACTGAAATAATGTCAGGGAATATCATAACTACTAATGAATGGCACAGATAATAATTTTCCAATGCCTAGGACGCTTCCTAGGCTCAGTTTAATTTGCAAGTAATTTTATGTCAACAAATATTTGGTATGGGAAGATGAACTACAGCAGTACTGTATTATTTTGTGTGACCACTGAATTGACCATTAAATAAATCTATCCAGGCCTCCCATTTTGCACTGCATTTCAATGAAACAGAAAAAGTAAAAGAAAATTTGATAGAGTGCAAAAAGTTTCCATTGAAAAAAATATTGATTGATTCAGTTGAAAAATACTAGATTTATTTAATTCCTTATTTACTTATTCCCATTGTAATGACAGTAGGGGAAACGAAGAGTCAGAGTCACAAAATTGGTGGAAGACAGATTTCTGCACATAATGCAGTGAGTTGATTGTTTATATGAAGGAAAGAAAATGAATGCTTCCATTAAAGTAGAATAATATTCATGCTACAAGGTATCCTAAAGTCAGGTGTGATAATAGGGGCTTCCTGTCTCCACAGATGCATCTTGAATTTCTATCCTGAACTTGGAAATCTTCTGAAATGCTTTGTTCTCAGCTTCTGTTCTTTCAATTTTTATACACACTCTGGATAAAGAAAGAGGCAATTGCAAAAATTAGTATCTAGTCCAATAATTTAAGATATAATGGGGAGGTGGTATCTGCATTCTGTAATACAATATAATGAACATAAAAATATTTAATAAAAGATACACAGCAATTCATTTCTCACAACATAACATTTTCTGATGGTCAAGAAAGGATTCAGGGGCTACAAATTAAATTAATCTCAGACATGAAGGGAAGAGATCTGATACCTTGCTCCTCACTAAATTTTGGCCTATTGGACAAACGCCTATTGCACAATCATTATTTTTGCCAACCTGTTTATGAAGCTTTTTCTGTAACTGAATTTATCTAACAAATTGTCCTGAAGTGATAAAATTTGGTTGGTCAAATTTGTGTATTTTCTAATACATAGAATTGTAGAATAACCA
>WAAB01005842.1:11384-137238 GCA_013389865.1 Piaya cayana | reverse complement strand
TCAGCCGTTCCTCATAAGGACTTCCTCATAAGCCGTTTCTCATAAGGACTTCCTGGCATTATTCTTGATTCCTTCATATTTCTGGGACTTTCATGTTTAGATAACTCAGAAAGCTGTCCATGAACAGTTTCCATTTTTGGAGTTAGTTAAACAAAGTCTTAAATGTTTTGCTGAAGTATGGTCTAGATATCGCCCTTGGAAACACAGCTACTTAAGGACGGTATGAAAGAAAGCAATAGAGAAGCATTTACTAAAATAAATTAAATGAAATCCCCCGTGCATCTTATTTGCTGTATTTCTTCCATATGTTGCTGCAAAATCTACTTTGATCAGTTCAGTACATCATCAAGTCATATGGCTCTTAATATAGCATTAGTTATGATAAAAGAACATATACAATTTAAATATATAAGTAGCACTAGTATACCACTTTTTTGCTCAGTGATAATAGATAAATGTAAGGTTTCAGTCATAAAGATAATAGTGCTGGAATAGTTAAATGGGAATTTTATCACAAAGCAACTGTACAAACTATGTGAATATTAAGAGGCCAGATTATGTACACAGAGAGCAACAGAAGTATAGATGGATCAATGAGCTCTATCAGCCCTGATTCTTAAAGTAGAAGGCTTTGAAGAACAAGAAGGGGGAAAAAAGTTATTTAAGGTATGAGGAAATGATTATTCTCATGAGTTACCTGATCCAGCACTTGTAATATCTTCCTCTGTTATAAAGTCACATCAATAATAGAGTCTGATAATATTTTCCTTAAAGTTATTATAGTCCAAGTGCTATAAGTGTTATCATGTTTCGAACAGTAACATAAAAAAGCAAAAGATGCTTTACAGCTTGTTTAACCCTCTTAATAACTTTTAAGTGATGATATATTTACTATGACAAAGTAAAATAATGGATAAAAAATATATATGTATGTGAGCTTTTTGGGTAATTATTTTTTAAAAATCAAAGAGGAATATAAGGACATTTAACATGTTCAGGCTTGTACCTGTTATTTAAAGAAAAATCAATTGGAAATGTTAGGAGTTTTAGTGCTTTTGAAATAACATGTCATCATATGGATGTTGTTTCTAGACTCACAAATTCACTGACACGTGTTCCATTATGGTTTCATCTCAGACATTGTATCAGCAGTTATACAGATTAAATGTTTGTGGAAAAAATTATTTTTTAGTAAATCCGGTAAAAATTTTGAGACTGCAAATTTTGAACTTAAAGCAAATATTAGCATTAGACACCTGATTGGAGTGATTATATTTACCCAAGCAGCTAACAGAAAAAAATACTACAGCTATATATTCAGGCCAAATTTTTTTTTTTTCCATAATTCTATAGACATGTGCAATGCCTAAGTGTTCACATTGTGCACATATGTTTTTTTGCAGAGTACAGGCCTAAGATACTTCATGTTTGGAAATTCCAATTTCTGATACAATTATGTGTTCCAAGCAATTTGATCAAAGCAAATGATCAAAATCACTTGCCAAAACACTCTGGTTTAAGAAAAAAAAAAAGGAGAAACTGTTACTGGAACACAGTTTGAATGAATTTTCAAGTCTTCTTATTGGCCTACAGGGCTATGAAATATCATACTGGAACCTGAGCAATACAAAATTAATTTTTTAATAGTAAATCATTTGGTGGCAGGGTGTGGGCACCCTGTGAAAAATGTCTGCCTCAGCATCTGACATTTTAATTATGGTTTTACAGCTCTGTCAGGCTATTTAAGTAGGTCAGTGAGGCAACTGAGCAGAATTGAGGCATGCAGTTTTGGTCATTAGAACTGACCTAAAATAATAGTCAAAGACTAGCTTTCTAGCAGTCCTTCATCTCTCCTTGGGGCTTCTAGTCATGCTCCAGAGAGGTAATTGCTGCCCATCCCTATACTTGTTGCACTAAAGAGCAAGTGCATTGAACAGCTAGGTGATGATCAATTTACAGAGAAAGGAAGATAGATGTCATTATGGCAATGGAGCAGTCCTTGATTCCTCAGAAAATTATTCCATAAGTCGTGGGAAAGAAAATGAAACACCAGACTGCAATAGTATGATTGCAAAGAAAGAAGAAGGGAAAGGACAATGACATGAAGATTCACTAAAATGAAGTAGAAGTATGCAAAAAGTATTATTTGTAATGTATCTATCTGGCTTATAGCAGCAACAAAATATCCACTTTCTAACCCAACTTTGAAAGGTGCTTTTTGACTTTCTTTCCAACAGCTGTCAGTAAGTAATTATTGGTTAGACCATATCTGCTCTACACACATTTCAGACTGGTCTAGTTCCAGTTCTCTAACACTTATTATCCTCTTTGACTCGATTTCATTGAAAAGAAAACCATCTTGTACTCCCCAAGACCTCTCCATGGTGTGCACCATAGCAGAAAAAGCAGGGGCAACTCGCTTGAAGGTGCTAGGTCTTCTGGTATGAACTGAGACTCCAGTGCCTTGTATCTCTCTCTCACTACAACCCTCAGGTAATTTCTTATAAATATATCTCTGTATTCTAGCATTTATGTAAAGTGCTCCTTGGTGGAAAACAAAAAAACCCCACATTTGTTAGTGTGGACATATAAAAAAATTCACAGCAAGAAAAGTTGTTATATTAACCTTAATTACTCCTCTGTAAGTTTCCACCTGACCTTCCCCCTGTTTACTTATTTAAAAGCATACACCTGAAGTTTTTCAAGTTCTTCTTCAGTTATCAAGACACCTTTGCAATTCTTCCTTTTAATTGCCACAAGTTTTCTTTACCATTTTTGAAATTTAAGCTGTAATCTACAGTTTAAAACTAACTAGTAACTTGTTAGAAGGTTAATCTTACCTCAGTACCTTCCTGCTTCTCCATCATCTTATTTGTGATCAATTTTGCCAGTTAATTTCTCTTCAAACACATCTTATAATCATCATATTTTCTTTGCTAAGTTCAGTTGAGCTGTCATTCTGGTTTCCCACTCTTGTTGCAAATGGAGAATTCCAAATGCAGCTCTCAGGACTGCACTCAATGGACTAGAGAATACAGAGGAGGAAAATGTTAAAATCCAAGCTTACTCCATGCAGGTGAAATTCATTGTCTTACATCCTTGCTAGCAATCTAAATAAGCTTTAAACACTCTCAGATACCTGTTTGTTCTTTTCTCATTCCTAAGCAATATAACAGTATGTATGTGATATCAAAACCCCAAGTCAATTGTAAGGAGTAAATTTAGGGGAATTCTGAGGGCACTAGGCTTCCCATACAAAATTAAAAAGACCAAGCTCATTTAGGAGGTGACTTAAAGCCATTTCCTCAGTTTTGTAGATGATTTCCTTCAATGCAATTTTCCTGTATTACAGAAATTTTCCTGTATTACAGAAATTTGCAAGTTTAAGTTTTGTTATTTAATTCAGGCAGCAATTGGTAAATTTTTAATTTCAGGACATATTCTGTAGATAAAGCAGTATTTTTCCCTAATGTGATATTTTCTATAAAAATTTTCTATAATAAGTTTGAACAGTAGATAAAAATCTTGGATACAATGAAACAAACTTGCTTTGATTTCTTGTTCACAGGAAAGAGCCAATAGTGTTTAGTAAATGGAACCAAATTCAGGGAAAAAAAACCCCAAAAGAAAGAAAAAAAACATCCTTGGCATTAATTTGGGAAGTCAGTTCATGATCTGGTGAGATAACATTCACTGTACTTGATAAGTACAATATTCTAACCTCATGTCATAAGATAATGGAATCAAAAAAGCCAAAGAAATCGAACTGTTTCAGAGAAAAATGATGAGGATTTCTGGCAGGGATTTAAAAATAAATTTAAAAACCCCCACATATTAAACACTAAAATTTCTTTGAATCACTTATTCCTATTAGGAAATATTTTGTTGAGAAAAGACAACATGTTGCAAAAGTTAATGATAATGTTGCCGCTGAATTAAAAATGTGGATTTCACAGAATCACAGGATAGTTGAGGTTGGAAGCAACCTCTGTATGTCATCGGGTACGATTCCCCTGCTTGAGCAGGACCAGCTACAACCAGCTGCACAGGACCATGTCCAGATGCTTTTGTATCTTCAAGGATGGAGACTCCACAACTTCTCTGAGCAACAAGTGCCAGTGCTCAGTGGCTCTGAAAGTTCAACATAAAAATTGTAGCACATAAAATACAACAACCCAGAGGGATGGGGTTCCTTTATATTTCAGAGGAAAAGATTTGTGTGATAGTGGATAGTAATATTCACTAGCAGTTACTTATATTATATACTTCTTTTATTTGTAAGCACCCCTTAATGGTTCGGACAGGATTCAGCTCACTACTGGTCAGAATTTACAGCATAGTTGTCTACATCTCTGTTAATCAATGTGGGTCTGTTTATAGTTAATGGAAGGAAACAGACATTTCTAGAATGTGTTTAATCTTGTCCCAAAGTAGACATTACATTTAGTGATAACTGTTACCCCTGGAGAGCCTATTTCCCTCATTACCATAGAAGGAGCTCAGGACTATTAAGTCTTACATAGATAACCACAGTTAGATAGAGAAATCTAAAGTCACAGGAGAGATGATTTTCTTGTTCATCCTCTGCACAAATGACTTAATGTCATATGTTATCATACTGTTTACTCTCAGTACCTGTTGTTCCAAATTCTACAATATGTTAATAACAAATGGTGTGTAAAGTGAAAGCAGGGAGTCCTAAATTATAAAAAGTAAAATTCTTGAGCATAAGTCTAGAATTCCTTTCATAGCTTTGCTGTCCTTTTGCCTTATATTGAACTGGAACTCTAGCAGGTAAGAACGTGAGCACCAGGCAGATTATGGTATTGCAATTCAGGAATATATGTGGGTGTTTCATTACTAGAGGTCCCCAGCACTCCTTATTAGCCTAGAGGTTAAAGAAAACTTCTGTCTTCATCCAACTTGTGATACTCTTTCCTTGTTTCTTATATTTTTATAAAAGCATTCTCATTTCCTTTTCTTTATTGGACCATTCTTGCAAACTAGAAAATCAATTTTCAGATTAATTTAAATACATGCTATCCTCAAAGGATATATCACTCCATTAAGAGTTTCAACATCAGTACTAGTACTTGATCTCTAGGACTTTATTTAAATTGTGAGACATGGAAGCATGAATCCATATGCACACACTCACTATGCCTCAATGGAATCTTGAGCATATAAAGAGAATTACCCTTTTCTTTCTGGTCTCTAATATTCCCATCTTTTTTTTTTTTTCTTTTTTTCTTCTTTTCTGGAAAGGTGGAAGATGACTCAAAACATACGTCTTCTAGACTTGGTTCTATAATTAAAAGTTTGTGCAGGCTGTGGTGGTAGGAGTCATGTGAATGACCTTCTAGAACAGAACTTAAATGTTTTGTTTATTATAAGATGATGATGTTAATAATAATAATAATAATAATAACAATAATAATTATTGTTATTGTTATTATATTTATTATAAGAAATTATACACAAAACAAGTCCAGCTCAGAGTGGAGAGCAAGCAAAGGAGAAGTATGCATCACTGAGTTATCACTGTGCAGAGAGCCGGCTAGGCAGACCTCAGATACTCAGATTACATTTAACCAGGTCTAACACCTAGGGCTCCTCAGGAGGAGTTCTCAGGTAAGTAAAGAAAATATTGGTATGATTCACAATTGTTTCTTATTTGTCACTGGTAACTCTAACTCAATGTGACAAGAAAATAACTACAAGTGGGTATCACTAAGTCCCACCTGACTGAAAGGGAGTATGGTTGCACAACTGCATAAGAATGCGTACTGTTACCAAAAGCCTGCAGAATGTGTATAAATCAGGGTATTGAGATAAAGGAAAAGCTAGAGGTCCAGTGCTTAATGGCCCCATATTTTGTGTATCTTTCAGTTTGAACCCATGATTGAAAATAACAGAAGAGCACTGGAAGCAGATCTTATTCTACCTCCCAGAAAAAACTTAAGAAACTCTGTATATTTGAAAGATTCCATTATTTATAAAGTGTCTGTTCCACACTAAATAGTACAAGTGGTTACTCTGTTGCCTGTATTATTTTCTTTTATTAAATATGATAGTGATTTAGAAGTATGAACATTTCATGGAATTAATTCATTAACACAGCTAGTAAAGCTCCATTTGTGTGTTTAAAACATCACAAAATTTCTGGTTTTCCATTAATTAACGTGTAGACATTAACAGAAGATCCACATATAAGTGGAAGCAAACTTCTGAAGCTGTTACATATTGTAGAATATTTACACATTTTTTCTGGTAAGTAATATTGACAAGTGCCAATGAGAGCAGCAAAAGAAATTGACAGCATAAAGCCAACCTTTCTTCCTCACTGTCTGCAGGGATTAGAGAAACAAGGCATTGAACACAAGAGAGGATTTTTTTCTTTCCTGGTGTAATAGTTCCATGTAAATGATGTTTCAAGTTGCTTAGTGAAATTGGCAACTTAAACAGAAAGGAGGTAATTTAAAATATTGACGTGAATAAATTCATAGGATCTGCTACAGAACACCCTGCCCAAGTGTTTATCTTTCAAATCGCTGGTAATTTTATGTAAAGGTTCTAAATTAAATTAATGCATTTTAGTGCACAGTGTGGATTTCATGATTTCCAGCTCCTGCCCCCCAAAACAGCCATTAGAATCCAAGCTTCCAATTAAGTGTGAGCTGCATGCAGTACAGCGCTGGTTTAACAATTCTGAACAGAAAGGTTTGAAACCAGATAACAACCTGTGGGCTGTAAACAGACTAGTCTTAAGTCTTGCTGATTTTAATGTGACCTGATCAAGCAGACTGTAAATGAAAGACTCTGCTCTAGCTTGCCCATTAATTTGAATTGTGCTCATTTGACTTGTTTCCAATAACAGCCCTATTACCCAAACATTTATAGCATTATAAATGAATGATAAATACCCTGAAAGATGTATAGTGGATTTTTTTCTTAAACTAAATATGCATGAAAAGAATATAGCTGGAGATGAAATGGAGAATTATGTAGAAACAATAGGTAGTTCTCTAGCACATTTCCCTTACTGTTTATGAAATTTCCCACTAATTGCCTATTCAACCAACCTTTCCTTGACCCCTTTTTCTCTTTACATTTTTTTGCACAACTTGGGTAGGGTTACTGGTCAGACAGATTGCGTTTAATGGGAGCTGAAGGACATGAAATGTTCAGATGGAAGAAAAATGAAAATTAAAAAAATGACAACAATTTACTTTAAGAATATTTCAGCACCCAGGAAGAACTGTGCTGATACAGTTATCTGAGTGGGAAAACTTTTCACAGGCTACAGTCATAGTCTATGTTTATTCATGTTTACTCCTAGGAATAGTTACTGCACTTTTGTCACAAGGTCCTCTGCCACATTGCAGAGTAGTTGTTAAATACTTTAACAAAACCAGAAAGATACTCAGCATTCTCAGCAAAAATCTTTAGCATTTTGACCCCTGTTTTTATCTGGGTAGGCATAAAAGGTTATGAAATAAAATATCAATAACAGTCAATGTAGAAATGGAAAAATAAATCAATGTATAAATCTAATTTTTATTTACTCATATGTAATATCAACATTTCTGAAAACATAGTCAGCTTTTGAAGCATTTTCCCTCCATGTAAAAAAATAAAGTTACTCCATTGAGGGGATTGATCACACAGACTTCAATCTCATGGATCAAAGACATTTTATTGAGCTTAACTCTTTATATACCCTTTTTAGTTACATAACTGGGTGCCGGTGAGGGTATCTACAGTGCATTATTGGCTAAAGGTAACTCTCTATAACANTTTCTCCTCACTGAACTGGCCTTTGTTTATCTTTCAGTTCTCTGTTTAAGGCCTTCTTCTCTGTAAAATGTTCCCGTACTCCATGGCCACTGGAATTAATGCAGCATCCTTTCCTGTAGTTTTATGTTCTTTGAGCCATGAAACATCTGATGATTGCACTAATCTCCATTCCTTTCTCTGTGCTCCCTGGTAAAGAGGCAACCCTGAGATGGCTGGTCTGAAATTAAACCTGTGATATTCAGCTGAGCAGTCCTTATATGCCTGTTAAGTCATACCTGGCAGTGGAGGTATTACTTTGGATCCATCTCCTTTGACAAGACACTGGTATGTCTAAAAATGATTGACTATAACGAACTTTGAGACATCTACTCCCTTTTTTTTCCCCCCAAGTTAATAAAAACTGTCCACTATGCTGGGAAATTGCTTAGGGAGACTGACAAGTGAGACGGATAAACAGCATAGTCCTCTAAGTTTACATCTTTTCAGGATAATATGCATCAGTTTGGGCATTTTTTTTAAATTAAAAGCATATTTCTGTTGAAGACTGTTTTTAGCATGACTACCTGATATCAAAAGTCTCCATTGCATATGCTCACTGTAGGTTATAAACACTGAGGTCTATGAAAATTAGACAGCTGATCAAAATCTGGTTCAATTGCAAAAAAAAAAAAAAAAATAAAATGAAAAAAAAAATAAAAAAAAAAAAAAAAATAGTAAAAAGTTTTTATCAAAATTATTTTTAAAAAATGGAAAAATGATAATATTATAAAAAAAAAAAAAAAAGAAAACATCTGCAGAAGCTTTTCACCAGAAGCATACTTAGAAAGTGGGCATTTGTTCATGTTTTATCTGGAAAACTAATGGTGAACAAACAAGCAAATGAACAAATAAACAGACTAAACTAGTTACCTAAACTAGACAAAGTAGGTAATTATTTTGACCAGTGAGACTTACAGTCCCATATGAGGTTTTGGGCAGGATGGTAGTGCTAATACTTTTAAACTTACCAAATATGTGATGGGATGTGGACATTACAAGGGCAGGACATTGACTTTTACTCCAAGCAGATTCAGCAAATGTGTTTGCAGTCTAGTCCAAATGTCCAAGTAACTGCTGCATGCATGGGCCAGGGAAAACCCAAGGCTTTCCTGTTGCCTTGTGACCTTGACTATTTCTTGCTGCATCCTGAGCTCTCTTTGGAGACTTCCTAGGAAATCCTAGCCCACCTTGACCCTGTGCTCATTTAACTTGTGAGATCTTGTGAGGGATTGTACAATCACATTATGTGGCATAGTTTGAGTTCAAAAGAATTTACATAAATCCTTATGGGAGAAAGAATGCTTGTCTATTCAGTAAAAAGAAACTAGGAATCCTATGTTGGGGATATTTGGCTGAATGCCTACCAGCTTTCTGCAGTATTTTTAGGATGTCTGAAAGCTTGACATTTCCACCTCACCTTATTCTGACATTTCATGGTTCAATTTTTTTGTGCTTTAGAATGAAAATCAATCCCAAGAAATGGGAATCATAAAACCATAATAATGATTCCTTTCTAGAGCCTTATATTGCATTCTTTATGCACTACTTACATTATTCACTGCCTTGTTTAGTACACTATATTAGTCATATCTCAAAAGTTTATCAATGAAATAAATAAAACTGTCTATTAACATGAAAGTGATGTTAAAAATTTTATGGGCCACTTGTTGGTCATACCAAAATAATTTTCTTTCATAGCAAAGCATCACTGAAAAAGCAGTTTGGCAAATATCATCAGCTATTTTCTAAATATTTACTGATTATATTGAGTATCTATATTAGCGCCTATCGAAACCTGACTGTAATAATTTTCAAAATTGTTTTTAAAAAAACTGATTTATGAGATGATGAAATGACAGGACCTGATCGACAGGCCTAAAATGATATATGTGACCCATGAATGATTCTTATTACATTGCTATGTGTACTGTTCAGTCTGTAACTTTTCACATTGCTATTATCAGTAGAATTGTGCTGTGCTATCTTTGATACTGAGAGTGTGAGGAAGTGTTTAATGGTTGGCATTACCGGCAGAACTGAGCTGTGCCACCTTAATTGTAGCTTCTCAAGTATACAAGATGAGAAAAGAAAACTATCAACATCCTGGCTGATCAATCACGAGTATGTATGCTGTGTGAAAAAAAGAGAAGTTGTGCAGGAATGTTACATCTCTATGGTCCCTCAGCTTAAAGGTAAGAGCTATCCAGAAGCTTCCTCCTCTCCTAGGATCTTAGTCATGTTCTAGGAAGAGGGGAGGCAGTAAGCAGCTGGGGCCAAGCTCCACTTTTTGAGGTGACGTAAGATGTTTATTCAATTGTATAAAAGCTAAGCCCCTGGCAGCAATCTTTGGGAGACCCTACCTATGAGTGGACACACAGCATAGGAATCCTAACTGCTGGGACAGGCTTTCCAAATGTGAGAAAAGTGCTCTCCCAGTGACTGTGGATCTGGATGATGATGATAGGGCAACTGGTGATGCATTTTTCTTAATTATTATACTTATTCCCTTGTAGTAATAAGTAGACGTATTGCCTTTAAAAGCTGTAACCGTTAACTTGTTGTTGATCACTACTAAGCATTTGTTACCATTCTTGCTGTAATAAGTTGAGTAAAACTTGATTTCGCAGGGTATTCATGAGTTTGGGCTTTTACTGTGATCATACGTTGTGCTTAGTACCTAGTGGTAAAACAGTATGACATGGTAACAAGTTTATATTTTTCAGCTCTTTTGAATGCACGCAGTATACCCTATTTGTTTCTTGAGATAAAAGTGTTGCACAATTTCAAAGAAAATAATCTTAAATTAAAAAAAAATAAATATGAATAGTATTGGCATAACTGTGATGCAATCCCAACCAATAAATGAGAAGTATTTGTAGACAGAAGTAATATAAGCTTTGTCAACCTTGTATTCTTAGACTACTGTTCCTAACCCAGCACTGCTAGGAATGTAAGGAAGGTAATTAGATTTTGATGTTGTTATCTGTTAGAATTTACTAAATATCCCATGTTTAAAGTAAATATTAACTTTTCAGACATCAAGCAATGCTTCAAGGCATCTTAAACTTCTGCTACAGACCTTCATTAGGCTACACCTTTACTAGTGAATATATCCATAGCATATGAAACTCTGTGTATGAAACTCTGCAGGGTATCTCTGGTTTTCTGTAGAAAGAAATGAAAACATTTTTTGAACACGTTTTTTGCATTTTATAGACTAGTTATTTCTCCCACTACTATGAAAACACAAAAGTCTACAACCAGAACAGGAAATTTCACACACACTTCTCTGTCTAGAGTATAGCAGCCATAATGGTTTCATTATCCTCAGATGCTGTGTGCAGTGACTGGTCCTTACAGAAAAGGATTGGGTTTGTTGCTTAGTATGTTCCAGTTGACTGTAACTGCTCAATACCTACACATATTTCTTAAGCTTATAGGCTTACTTTCATAGTAGATCTCCATTTGTCTACCGCAGCAGGAAGTTAAACCAAGCTTCTTGTAATTGGTTCATTTCCTTAGGGCTGAATTACGGTTAATACATTTTGAAGCACAGGGGGATGACTAGCACCCTTGATTTTTATCCATGAAAAAGGAGGTGTTATGACTGGAAAATGTTACTGAAGGAAGTGAACTTCAAAGCATAAAGGAGGAGCAAGCGTCAACTGCCCTTTTGACAGGCACCTTAACTACCTCTTAAATAGTCCTTCCATTTAACTAAATTCACAATCATAATGAATTATACCAGGAGAAAACTATGCCATCTTTAGCTGTGCAACTGCAGCATCTGTGCTTTCTGAATATACAATACATATATGTACGTATTTACATACTTAAAGACTTTGCCTTTATTTGTAAATGGCAGATATCTCATTTGCAATGCAGCCTAACTGGAGTATGCATATCCACACAAACTGACGCATGGCTTTTATGAAAAATTACATCTAGTTTTGCTGGTTTTCCTTAGAAAAAAATGGCAGCATAGTAAGAAAACATTCACGGACATTTATTTATACCTTTCAACAAGGACAACACAAAACGAGCAAAATTGTAAAAAACAGTAGGCAGTTCTGCCTTTTAAATTTATACTGCTAGCTTTCTTGAATTTCCTTTCATGTATTTTATTTAAGAGTTTGATTTGTACTTTAAACCAAGAGCATTCCTGTAGTCTGTTAGGAGGCTTTGTTTGGGATTTTTAGATACTTTGTTTCGCAATGCTGAGAAATTATTTCACAATAAACTAAAATTTGTTACTTTCCTGGGGTTTTTATCATAGAATGGTTTGAGTTGGAAGAGACATTAAAGATCACCTAATTCCAACCCCCCTGCCATTGGCAGGGGCACATCCCACTAGATCAGGCTGTTCAAGGTCCTATCCAGCCTGACCTTGGACACCTCCAGGGATGGTGCAGATACAGCTTCCCTGTGCAACCAGTGCCAGTGCCTCACTAGTGTCATGGTGAAGAAATACTTCCCAATCTCTAATCAAAATTTGTCTCTCTCCAGTTTATACCCATCACCCCTCATCCTGTCACTATAAGCCTTTGTGAACAGTCCCTCCCAACTTTCTTGTAACCCCTTCAGCCACTGGATCTCCTCCGAGCCTTCTCTTCTCCAGGCTGAACAAGACAAATTCTCCCAGCCTGTCCTCATATGGAAGGTGCTCCAGCCCTCTGATCATCTTTGTAGCCCTCCTCTGGACCCATTTCAACAGTTCCATATCCTTTCTATGCTGAGGATTCCAAAAGTGGACACAGCACTCCAGATGAGGTTTTACAGGAGAGGAATAGAGGGGCAGAATCACCTCCCTCACCCTGCTGGCCACTCTTCTTTTGATGGAACCCAGGATATGGTTGGTCTTCTGGGTTGCGAGCACACGTTGCTGACTCATGTTGAGCTTCTTATCAGTCAGCAACCCCAGGTCTTCAGGGCAGCTCTCAATCATGTCATCCCCTCTTCCTGTATTGAAACTGTGGATAATAAAAATAATCATGGGGAAATGCAGTATTTTTAATGATGCAAGTTACTTTAAGATACTATTTTTTGTTAGTTTAAGATTTCTCTTCTGAGAAATCAAAAGAATTAAATATTATATTCATTTCCATTAGAAGGGCAGTTAGATAATGTGCAAAAGTGGAGAAAAATCTACTTGGACACAATATCACTATTTGAAATTTGTAAAAAATTAGTAAAATGTTGGTCAATAGAGCTATTTAGCAAATACAGGAAAATGTACATTCTGTAGTTAACAATTTACCTACAGGAACACCGTCTTCATTTTTGCGGTTTTTTTCTTTTTTTTTAAAGATAGAAAAGTACATGTTTTTTCCATATTAATCTCTTAATTCATTTCAGACCAGCCATTCTGAAGGTGAAACCTTTACAGGAGGGGGAGATTGTTGATAAGTTCTTATGTTGCTCAGAAAAGATATCCTGATGTGGCAAAACTGTGCAATTCACACTTCCTAACTGGGACAGAGTTATTTATAGGTGAAACAAGACTTTAGGTGAATAAAAATATTTCTTCAGAATAAGAGGAATAACACATTATTGGTTTAGGACATCTTTATGTACTTGTAACCACATTTATGCTATGGGATGCATCTATTTTTAATTTTTCTTTTTTTTGAAATCTTACCTCAGTTAAAAATGTTTTGCCACAAGAGCTGTAATTACTTTCATATACAAGTTGAATTTGATTAATATATCTGGCTGAAGAAAGCATCCACTGTATCAGAAACAATATGGTCAGCAGCACCTGGGACGAGATTCTGCCCCTGCATTCAGTGCTGGTGAGGCTGCACCTCAAATACTGTGTTCAGTTTTGGGCCTCTTGCTGCAAGGAAGACATTGAGGTGCTGGAGTATCTCCAGAGAAGGGCAATGAGGGTGGTGAAGGGTCTGGAGCACAAGCCTTAAGAGAAATGGCTGAGGGAACTGTGGTTGTTTAACTTTGAGATAAGAAGGCAGAGGGGAGACCTTATTACTTTTTACAGCTACCTGGAAGGAGGTTGTAGAGAGGGGGGTGTTGGTCTCTTCTCCTAAGTGACAGGTGATAAGTTCCTAAAAGAGAGGCTAAAAATGAGGATATGCTGCTTCTCCTTGATACTGCACACTAATGATCAGGGGAAAGCGTGTGTTACCCAGAGACTAAAAGGTGAAGTTATCAGCCACTGATAGATAACTGTCCTAACTCAGAAATTGACCAGTACAGCCAGAAAGTGTTTGTGGATAATCCGTGGCTATTTTTTATCCCCCAAATCACCCGACTGCTCTCCAGCACAGACCAAGCTCCAAGGTTTCCCAGAAACCATCTGAATGACTCTGTCAGCACTCACAGAAGGGGTTATGTGCATAGCTATCCGTGACTCTGATTGCCAGCCTCTGGCTCTAGTCACATCCAAGGAAAACACCCTTCATGACACTTCTGGGAGCTGAGAGCCTTCTTTCTGACTTAGCATAAGGCTATCTCTCATTCAAATCCCAGAAAAAACGTTTCCAAACTGTCTTTCTACTAAATATCGACTGATGCAGGTTTCTTTAAGAAGCTTTCACTTACAAAACTTTGAAAGGAAGGGTACTTTACAGGGTCTGCCTTCCTGATTCTGCTATGCTTGCGCATGGCACAGTGGTGGGGGAGAATGCCTCAGTGTAACTGGGGAAATATTAATCTTGGGGGTGGGAGACAAGCAGCTGGTTGGGACAGAACTGCACCCAAGTCTGAGTGGTTGAGAATTGTCTCTGTAATTGGGCCAGTCACCCAAGTGAGTCAAAGTATTCAAATTCAATAGACAGCACCAATAACAGTGTTATAAAGGGGTGACAGAGTAATAACGTGGGGATACTGACCATCCTGTTTCTCAGTCAGTTCTACAACCCTTGCAAATAATAAATAAGAAAGGTCTTGGGCCAGATCCAGGTCTTTATCCAGATCCAGAAGATTTTGAAATGTTCATCTTTCCTCAGATTAGGCTACAGTCCTGAAAATGTCCTGATACATTGTAAGTACACTGACTGACATTTTATGAGCCTGCTTACAAAAGAAAAATTATTACTTCTGTAAATTCATCTTACAATCACAGACTCGTGGACTACGTGGAGGGAAATATACTGTTGTCCTCTGATATTCTGCACAGTGGTGACTTCATTCTCACAAATGAATTCACACTGGTTCCATAGTTAAATAATATATGTATTATTTGTGTGTATAAACTTGCTCAAGCTACTGTCTCAGTAGTTAGAGTTGCTAGAGTCTGCAGAAAATAATTTCATTGAATCATAGAATCATAAAATACAAGGTTAGAACAGACCTCAAGGATGGTTTGGTCCAATTTTTCCTGGCAAAAGCACAGTCTAGATAAGATGGTGCAGCATCCCATCCAGCTGAATCTTTAAAGTGTCTAATACTGGGGAATATGGGGGATACGGGGAATACTGGGAAAGTGTCCCCACTGGGGAATTCATCACTTCCCTGAGGAGATTATTCCAGTGGCTGATTGTTATCATTGTGAAAAATTTTCCCGTTGTGTCCAATCACAATCTCCCCAAGAGTAACTTGTACCCATGAACCCTTGTCTTCCTTGTAAAAAGAGAGTCTACTTCTTTGTAGCCACCCTTTAAATACAGGAACAATATTATAAGGTCTCCCTTAAGCCTTTTTATTTCAAGGCTGAAAAAACCAGTTCTCTCAGCCTTCCTTCATATGGCAGGATTCCCAGACTTTTAATCATCATTACAGCCCTTCTTTAGACCCTCTACAGCCTGTCCACATAGTGGAAACTAAACCTGAACACAGTATTCCAGGTGTGGTCTGACAAGTGCTGAGCAGAGGGAGATAATGACTTCATCTCTGTTGTTGATGCCCTTGTTGACGCAACCCAGCATCTGGTTGCAGCAGCACACTATTTTCTCATATCTAGTTTCTGGTCCACCAGATCCCTTCCACAGAGCTGCTCCTCAGCCAGATAGATCCCAGCCTGTGCTGCACTCTTGGATTATGTTTTCCCAGGTACAATATCTTACATTTGCCCTTGTTGATCTTCATAAGATGCTTGTTAGCCCACTCTTCCAGCCTATCCAGATCACCCTGCAGGATAGCTCCACCTTCCAAAGTGCCCCCTTCTCCACTCAGTTTGGCATCATCAACAAAGTTCACTGATATACACTTGATCCCATCATTGAGATAACTTATGAAGATTTTAAACAGCAACTGGCCCAATATTTATCCCTGAGGGATCNCTCAGCCTTCCTTCATATGGCAGGATTCCCAGACTTTTAATCATCATTACAGCCCTTCTTTAGACCCTCTACAGCCTGTCCACATAGTGGAAACTAAACCTGAACACAGTATTCCAGGTGTGGTCTGACAAGTGCTGAGCAGAGGGAGATAATGACTTCACCTCTGTTGTTGATGCCCTTGTTGATGCAACCCAGCATCTGGTTACAGCAGCACACCATTCTCTCATATCTAGTTGCTGGTCCACCAGATCCCTTCCACAGAGCTGCTCCTCAGCCAGATAGATCCCAGCCTGTGCTGCACTCTTGGATTATGTTTTCCCAGGTACAATATCTTACATTTGCCCTTGTTGATCTTCATAAGATGCTTGTTAGCCCACTCTTCCAGCCTATCCAGATCACCCTGCAGGATAACTCCACCTTCCAAAGTGCCCCCTTCTCCACTCAGTTTGGCATCATCAACAAAGTTCACTGAGATACACTTGATCCCATCATTGAGATAACTTATGAAGATTTTAAACAGCATCTGGCCCAATATTTATCCCTGAGGGATCCCACTTGTGACTGGTTGCCAGTTTGAAAAGGAGCTGTTTACCACCACTCTGCCTGTCAGCCTGTCAGCCAGTTCCCCACCCATAGCACATGCCACTTGTCTAGACCATAATGCATCAGTTCCTCTAGGAAGAGGCTGTGGGATACCATATCAGAAGCCTTGGAAATATGTAGGTAGACAATGTCTGCCACTTGCCCCACACCAATAAAGCAGGTTAGTTTGTCATAGAAGCTGATCAGGTTTGTCAAGAACAATTTGCCCTTGCTGAATCTGCACTGGGTTTTCTCAATCGCATACCACATTTGACTTGTGATAATCCCCAGGAGGATTAATTCCATAACTTTCCCAGAGACTGAAGACTGATGGACCTGTAATTTCCTGAATCCTTCTCTAAGACCTTCTTGTACGTTGTGGTGAGATTAGACTTCTTCCAGTCTTCTGGGATTTCTCCTGATCTCTACAACTTCTTAAATACTATGTAGAGCAGCCTTGCAATAATGTTATCCAGGTTTCTTAAAACCATTGGACGTATACTGTCAGTGCTCACTGGTTTGTAGGGATCAAGCTCCTGTGATAGTTTGCATACCAATTCTTCTTCACTGACCGTGGGTCCATGTTTGCATTGACCTAGGTTTTTGTTCCCAGTGCCTGGGGCCAGCAGTGCTTGTAAAGACAGAGGCAAAGAAAGTGTTCGGAACTTCTGTCTCTCCAGTGTTGTTGATGACCAATTTAACTTCCCCATTTAACAGTAGGTCTATATTTTCCTTCTATTTCTGCTTATTGTTTGTGTACCTGAAGAACCCTTGTAGTTTTTTGATGTGTCTAGACAATTTCAATTCAGACCCAGCTTTTGCATTTCTAACTGCATCTCTGCATCCTCTGGCAATGTCCTTTTAGTTCTCAATGGGCATTAATCTGCTTTTCCATCACTGCTACACTTCTTTTTGGTTTTGACCAGACTCAGAAGCTTGCAGTTAAGCCAAGGAGTTCTCTTGCTCCATCTATTTCCCTTTACTTCAAAGGGGATGAGCTACTTTTGTACTTCCAAGACAGAATTCCTGAAAAACTCCCAGCACTCGCTAACCTTCTTATACTCTATGGAAACTTCCCACGGAACCCCTCTCAACTGAGCTCTGAGTGAGATGAAGTTTACTTTTCTGAAATCTAAAATCTTTGTCTTACTACTAACTTTCAGCATGCTCAGCAGGATCACAGACTCCACATTATTGTGATAACTGCAGCCAAGTCTATCAACCAAGTCTATCACTGAAAAAATATTAGAAAGCATTTTTAGGGGGATTGTAAGTAGCAAGTCCAGTAGTGCCTCATTCCTCATTGGCACATCTAACACTTATATGAGGAAGGAGTCCTCTCTGTTCCCCAGACTGGGTGCATAAGTATGCATACATACACTTGAGGTGGTTGGTTCTTGACTTGGGAGGCACCTAAGGAGCATTTGCTGCTGTTCCAGCTGGCCTAGGTTATTCTACAGTTGGATGATTTACTTGACAGGATATTATTAGATCTGTTTATTTAAACAGAAGGATATGATCAGAGCTGTTGTCCAAACAGATTGACTGCAGGTTTGTATTTAGGCATCATTACAAATACTGATAATGCTTTATAAAGCTACTTGGAATTTGTGTCCTATTGATAGGAAGACACACTTCTTTCAGAAAGAAAGCAAAACTAGGAAACTGTCATTAGGCTCAGATAAAAACTGATGTGCCTTTTTTATGCCCAAATTCTTCAACTATAATAAGAGTTCCTGCTGCACATACCATATCAATTAGAAGACTAGGCTTATGTCCCTTTCCTTATTACTTGTCTAGATCTCTACTGGTGATGCAGCA
Source organism: Piaya cayana (assembly GCA_013389865.1). Classification (NCBI taxonomy): domain Eukaryota; kingdom Metazoa; phylum Chordata; class Aves; order Cuculiformes; family Coccyzidae; genus Piaya; species Piaya cayana. Next base: position 118,762 of record WAAB01005842.1, on the reverse strand, counting down.
TTATCACCCCTAACCTGAAATATATATTTATTTAAAAATAATATATAACTTCACTTAAGGACAAATGCAGAAGCATGAAGCACTTGCAATTTCCTAATGTTTAGAAGAGAATCAAGAGTTGCATCTGGCCCTATTGGATCTTTCCTGCTCCCTTACCAGGAAAATAGGGACATTAGAGCTAATTACAGAATTCCCGCAGCTCCCATTGACAGCAGGATCGTGTTGTAGCCCTACTTGGTAAACAGAGACTAAGAAAGTATCTTGCAGAGCTCCCAGTCAAAAGAGACAATACAAACTGAAAGCAGGACAAAGCTTTTTTGCTTTGTCATAATTGCCATTTTTTACTACCAGAAGGATAACACTACTTATAACTAGACTATAATTAGTACAACCACAAAAAAGAAAATATACAGACAAAATACTTGGAAAGGAAAACACAGGTCCTAAGTAAGTTATAAAAGAATTTGGTTTTCATTTTAACCATTTACCACTAATGGTTTATAAAAACGGGCATTTAATTTAAAATATCTCAGAAAAAATAAAGCATGTGCCTTTCTTTCCCCTTACGTGAATGAAATCAGAGTGTAAAACAATAACTCAGCTAAAGGAACTTCAAAAGATCGTGGCTCAAAATGCCTAAGACGATTTGTTTAAGTGGGTGGAAAATTAGATACTAGAGGTCCCTGTGCTTTCATACCAGAATTCAGGTTCTGTATGCTGAGTTTTCTTCCACAATAACGTATATTAGACACCAAAAACCTGGCAACAAACAAAGGCTTTTATTCCAACTATTTAATACATTTTCTTATTTTTGAGAAACATTTGTCTTTTAGAGCCCTTCAGTCTTCAGAAATGTTATATGAGTTACATTTTTTCATTTTTTAAGAATGTGACTGGTTCCAGAGAATGACTGAAAGCTTCCAGCTTCCTTTATTGTCTGTTGGATCCCAATAAGTCAGGGTAAAAGAAAGGGGAAAATACTCCAATATTGTTTTAAATTCTTCACTGGAGAGGGTTTTTTTTCTGAGTTTCACCTTTAGCTTACTGAACTAAAAGAAATTGTCTTATTGAGCTTCCATTCCTCTTCCTGAACTTCACTGAGCTTTAGTTCCTCTACTTTCTTTTGATTTTTTTTCCCGTGGTTCCTTCCCAAAGAAACACACATAGAGGGTCCCTTTCATTCGAATATTTTCATGCTACGTTTGTTAGGGAAATAACTCTCTAGTCTCAATAGCTACTCAATATCATATCTTAGTCACAGGAGTTTCCTGGAAGAGAAAGTTGATAATAAACTTCAGGGCCCTGTCTACTCCACTCCCCAATCTCTACAGAGAGAATTGAGCACTTCTACATTACCTGAAAACATGGTTTCCTCTTCCCTAGAATAAGTGTTTATCATATAATGGGAGGTTCTCCCAGACCTAGTTTTTACCTCCTTATTGCAGGACGCAGGTCTTTGAAAGCTCCCAAGCCCAAGCTCAACCAAACAAATTTGCTTCATATCTAGGGTTTCTAGGTCTCGTGTGTGACTGGAGCAATGGAAGCAGGCAGTTGTGTATTTTATTCTCCTATGTTCCTTACCACACAGGTGCATCACATTTACTTCAAAAGTACAAATGGAGCAAGTGCACAATAATCTGTATTTATCCATGGAAGCATTCTTCATTATTGAGTACATCAGAAAACTAGCACTGTTCTGTTCCTCAAAAATTCTGGCTCTGAATGCAGGTTGTATTGACTCCTTTATATTGCTCTTGCTTCTTTTTTGTTTGGTTTGTTTCATTACTGAGAGAAAAACCTTAAAAAACTGGGAGTCCACTATTTCCCACAGAGAAATACCAGTGCATATATTGCACAGGTTGACTACACTCAGACCATAAAGCCAACACTGTCTGAGGCACTTGAGATTAACTAAATAGGTATAGATTCATTGCAAGGAACATTTGCAGCATGTCAGGTGTAATCTGGGACCTGATTGCTGTATAGGCAACTTCATCCACAGATATTCAAAGACTGGTCCTACTATGTGTCGTGAGTCTGGTGTTTTCTGAAACAATTCACTGAGCTCACACTGCAGAACTACATTGCACGGGTGTTGTAGGCTCATCTGGAACTTTTAGGTGTGTGGCAGCCTGTCAGACTTATTGTAGATACTCAATTGCATCTAACTTCATTGTTCTAGTAAAATCTGTCATTCTTGGGGTAGAAAAAGGAAAGGAAAAAAAAAAAAGAAAATACTCCAAAACTAACCACACAAAATCTTTTGGGAAATTAAAGACTTGTTATGTTTTTGCCAAAGTGGATGCATAATTTTCTTACTTTTTCTGGTCTAATATCAGTACATCCTTATCTTTGTATGCAGAACAAAGAACTCCATCCTATATTCCTCTCTTGCCTTCCATACTCTTTTTTTCCCTTCATCAGTAATCTCCAAAACAATTTAATCAAAAGGACTCAAGTCTTGTTTTAAAGACTATTGTACTGGTTTCTGCACAAAGAAAGGTTACTTTAAATCATTGGGATAGAAGAGATTGCAGTGGGAGGCAATGATAGGATGAGATGAGCCAGCTGGCAAATTTTATTGTAACTGAGGCAAACACCGGTTTCAATATAATCAGCCAGGAAACTGGAGCAGCCCTTGAAAACTCAGGACATTCCCAGAAATAGTAACATCTGGTCATCATAAAGATTACATTGGTAGATTCCAGTTATATTTGAGATAGGAGCTCTGTAAGGCAAGCACTTACAGTGATTGTTTCATTTCTTTTTTTTTTTCCTACAGTACTTCTTGAACAGCTTAAATAGGAAACCTGATCTTCTCTGGGTACTTTGCCATTGTCCGCTTCACAGCAAATTTCCTCTGAAAGTCTAACTTAGGTTTATTTGCTGGAGTTTCATTTCCCTGTAAAACCTGCCCTGCAACATAGAGAGGAAATTAAGGTACTGGTCTTTCCACTTTTCCTCTTCATCACTTTCCCTTGTGGTAAGAAACACTGATTAAAAAGAAAAAGTTTATTTAGCCAAAGTGAAAATCAATAGCATCAGTCAGGTATCTGTTAAAAATAAATAAATTATACTTCCCTTTGGCTTCTATCAGCTACCTTTCCTTTGCAGGATCTGTAAGCAAGACTTAGAAACAATTCTCGCTGACCTATCTGCCCTAGTCCTAATAACTTTCTGGTAATAAATTAAGCCTGGGAGTTATTTATTTACTCTAGAAGTTCTGCTAACTAAATTGCTTTTGCAGTATAAGACAGCACTTGTTCATAACTAAGTAGTGCTTTGTGCCTTAGAAGGGGTTAATGGGCCAAAACAACTCACTTTGAGAGCATTGGCTGTTTTGGTCCAGCAAACCCTTTCCAGAATCTCACACATCCCACATTCCCTTTGCACATCTGGACTCTGCACAGACAAAGTTTTCTTTCATATAAATTGTTTATTATTCTGTGAGATTGATGTCGTTAATATTGGCTTTCAGAATGACAGATTAGCATCACCAGTTAATCAGGGCTATTAGCAGATAAATATCTGTAATTTAATCACTACAGTAATTTCTTTTCCAATAATAAGATTTACAAATGCAAGTGATTAAGTAATTAGCTTACATCTCCATAGATTACAATTCCTCTGAGCTTTCTTCTCCCACTTTTTTCCAAAATATTTCAGTGCTTAATTAGAGTAAGTACCCCCTCCTTTACATCATCTTTGTATGCACATGTGAGAAGTAGGGTTTGTTTGCTTTTTTCCAAACCAAATTGCACCTTTTGTACACAATTCTACAAGGAACCCCAGCTTCAAAAAGTCTTCCATTTGTCTCCAAGGGTTAATACCCACACTGCCAGTGCTTAGTAGCAGTAATCATTCCCAGTACCTTTCCCAGTCGATGCAGCAAGTGGGGTGCACAAGGGGAAAGAATAATTTACAGGAAGGTAGTGGGGGGCTGAAATTGCCAATGGAAAAATTGTGTGCACTTGATAAAATAAGAGCCTGGCTTGCTAAAAGAGTCTATCCAAACACTTCTCAAGGATCCCTTTGTTGCTCTTCCACTGACTTGGCCCTAGGGCAAAAAGCAAGTTCTACTCTTTCCAAACTTATATTCTCCTATTTGCAGAGTAATTTGACAGTTACTGTTAATTTCCTAAATGCAACATGAAAGCTGTAGAAGGAAGCCTGAAAAAAGGGTGGGTAGTGGGGAAGGAGAAATTCATAAAGAGCAGCAGAGAATATGGGTAAAATTGCTTCCATGTGTGGTGCACAGGCGAGACTTGGGCAGAGATCTGTGGCCTTCCCAGAGTTTGACCTCTTGAGGCGGTGCCAGTTTGCTGGAGAAAAGGCATTGCTCTTTAATGAAGGCCTAATTTTTATTGCCACTCCATTGACTTCAAAGTGCTTCAGGTTGCCAAACATAATTTCACTGGAGGTATTTTCAGGTGCAGAGCAAATACTTCATAAATAATTTCCTCGTTAAATTACAAATTCCATTTAAAAAGGGGAATGGGGGGGGGTAGCTTTTCTAAGGCTTTTTTGGAAGCTGATTAAAAAATCTTTCAGAGAGGTTCTTTATTAGTTTCATTCTGAAAGAAAATAATTAAATCGTTTTAATTTTTTATTTATATTTTTTAAATGAACATGCAGCTTGGTGAGATGACCAAGTAGGGCTGAGGTGTTTTCAGTATACTCTCAATTAAAACATATAATCCGACGCTCTGAGTTCCTATTCCTTTTCCCTCTTCTCATCCTCAAATTGCTACTAAGCCCAGTGACTGCCAGCAACCCAGTGGCAGCCTCTTTCAGGCCCCCATTAATTATGTAGATCTGTCACACTTCTACATTTTTCATATGTTTACTCTTCTGCTCAAGTAAAAAAGCCTGTAATTAAAATACACTTCCACATATCCTCTTCATCACACACACCCTGTGAAGCCAGAATTGGGAGCTGCTGAAGCTAACAAAGTGCTGCTGTCAGTCAGAGGGAATGAGGATGATTTGAATGGTGTTTATGTTTAATGCACTTTGCTAGCCAAGATGAGCCCACAATCAAGGCCAAAGGGAGGTTGGTGAGGAAGAGATAGAAGTCAGGAGTGGTGAGCTCCCATCCCAGCACTCCCAATGAATTACAGCATCAGTAGTCCATGTCCCCCCCTGCCCCTACCTGTCACTGCAATGTCCCTATCAGAGCTTATGCTGTGATAGTGCTGAAGCTTAACATTTTAACATTTATAAGCCACCCTCAATTCACTGGATAGAAATATAAATGCTAGTTAGTGCTTAGGCGCAGGGAAGGTCTATCTTTTTTTATTTCTAGTCTGCTTGGTCTCACTAATAATTCTGCGAATAACTGGCTACAGTTTTTTGTTATTTCATCTCACAAAAGTTCAGTTACTGTTGAACACGAGGAACAAGTGAAAGCCATTTATAAGAACAAAGGTAAGGAATTAGTAATAGTTTTGCCAATGTTAAATTAATTTTCCATTTCTTTTCCTGGAGAGTGCTAGTTGGAACATGTAAGTTAGCATAAATATTGCATAAAACATTTTCTTCTGTTGTCACCTTTAAAATCAACCAGTTTTGATTAGGTTATAGACTTTTCAAACTGATATATATCAGTTTAGGTACTGCAGCTGTTTGCTTATAGTGGGATTTATTAAAGAAATCTTATCCCTAAACCATCACTGAGCAGGTTTTAACCCCAAATCCTACTTGACTACACAGCAACCACCTAAAAAAAAAAATCACAGGTCATATCTGGAGTAGTCATTTTATGGGCTTAAACCCAGCAAAATGGAAAGGGAGTTAGGAGTTACCTTCAGCCCTACTTTCTTACTAACCAGAGATAACTGTACACATCATTGCGTCACACCTCCAAAGTATAGAGCCTGTTAGCATCCCACAATTACATTACAAATTAAGACAGCTATAGAGCTGCTAAGGGTCCCTTTTCTGGTGGTTATTTTGGTGTTTAAAAAGTGATGATGTGCTTGGGGACATGATTTAGTAGTAGAAAAATACAGTTGGAGCTGATGATCTCTAAGGTATTTTCCAACCTAATGATCCTATGATTCTGTGAATCTGTGTCTCCCACTCAGGATGAATGTATCAAATAAGTGTCCAAACTTGACTGCTTTCTATAGCAAGGAGGCTACAAAAATAAAGCTGAGATTCATGTTTTTTCACGTTCCTTTGACATGTAACAAACGCTTGGTGTAAGGCACTGAGAAAGTAGTTATAACTCAGACAGAGTAGCAGCTTTCTATTTTCACCAGTTATTGCTTTAGCTTACATTATAGAGGTAAGTGTGATGGCTCTAAAAAGATCTCTGATTCAGACAGCTAGGAAGCAATTTTGTCCTTCAGCCTGAAACAATTTTGATGAAAAAAAGTTCAAACAACCAAACCCAAAACATTAAAGAAATAGCCAAGATAAAACAAAGCTTAAAAAATGAAGAGACATTCTGCAGTTAAGAGAGATAAGAAATATGTTGCTTTAGTTATTCTGAGCACAAGATACACTATTCAAATATACCATCATCTGTGCCACTTCTGCTGAGGAGAAGGGACAGCAGAAAGGATAAATGAATATGAGAACTGTTATTTTTCACTGGCTTACTAAGACTGTGGGTGGCTTAGGTGCATCTACATTAGCATTTCAATTCAGATCTGGAGTCTGTCTTTCAACCAAAACCCTCCAGGTTTTCCCCTACTTGCTGAACCTAGTTTTGTACCATAGAATCCCTCAGAGTCCTAGATGAGCATCAGATGAAGCTAAACTGAGGGAGAGTCCAGGAACACACTTAATATGTCCTAACCATTCATGGGAATCCAGTTTACAGGACTAACTTGTTCAGTCCACAAAGTTAGTCCAAGTTGGAGTTTTCTAAACTTCATACAGCATGGACTTCAGTCCTTCAGTACCAACTGCTTTACTCTGTAGACCTGCTCCTTCTACTGGCTGCTGCCTGAGTATTACCAGGTAGCACTATAATACCGCACAAGGCAGGACTGAGGTTGCATTAGTGGGTTTTTTCTACCACATCTTAATTTCAAGTCCAAAATTATCTTCAGATATTCTCTTAGACTAGATTTTTTTTTGGAAGCTAATTTGCTTCTGTGCCATGCCAGAGGGAAGAAGAGGGTCTACATTGGTAAATGATTAGTGAGAATTATGCAATATAGGGTAGAAATTCAGGCCTCACTCACAGAGCGAGGAGAAGGTGGGACCTTAATGAAAGGGAAGCTGTTGGAGAACAAAATGCCATTTGTATTGCTGGCCATTCAAAGCTGGGAAGATGAATGAAGTCACAGTAGAAATTCAGTGTGCGGCCATTTTTTCTGAGGAGTTAGCTGAACATGGTATTTCCATTTCTCTTCTCTTTAAAGTGTAATTTAAATTCTAATCACCAATGTTTTACATAAGAGAGGTTTCTGCTACAGCCATAAAAACATTGGAATTTTTTGCTGCGATTGGAAAATACATTGCCAAATACATTGCCAAATGTTGCTGTGATACAGCCAGGTTCATATTGTATTATATGTAATACAGAACATCTGCAATTTTCCTTGTTTCCCTGGTAACAACTGTAAATGCACTAACTCCCTGGACTGCTCCACCCCTCCTGCTGCTGATGGCAGGCACAGGAGAGGCACATGTGCAACTCAACTCCATACCTGTCAAACCAGGCGGACGCCCTGTTTGATCACTCATGTTTTGGTCCCACAAAGACCATTCGTTTGGTGATCAGAGGGCAGTGTTAATTTAGTCAGCTATCAGGATAGTGGGGGTGAGAGCAGACAGAAGAAAAAAAAATTCACCCACTTGTGCTTCAGTTTAGCCAACAGAGATTGGTGAGGCTAAAGGAGTAATAACGTGGCTAAAACTGCGGCAACATATTCTTTGCTGATAAAGCAAGGATCAGAGCCATTTCTGTTAATGTTAATAATTTCCGATAATTGGGTGCTGCTCAATGCCAAAGTATTCTCAAATTCCATACTGTGTCACATGCGTGCCAGCAGGGTTCAGCATGAATAATGTTAATACAATGAAGAGGGAAGGAATGAATGAGGATTTTCCATGTGTTACTTGACAGGATCACTTTGAAACAAATGACCAGTCCTTATTAATGCAGCTATTATTTTGATAAACCAACAAGAATGAATGTGGCATTTATGAAAATGTGATATGCACCATCATAGGAATCCCACTGTAATTTTACAATTAATTAAGGTACCTGTAGCCATTATTGGAAAAGATTATGATCTGACCTTAATACCCATGTTCTAAGCTGGCACACCGTCTATTTTCACCTCAGCATTAATGAAGATGAACATTTGCATGCAAGTCTGCCTCTTGCAGTAATTTTGTTCAGTATGAGGTTATTTAGATATTTCAGCATTTGCCTCAGTAATTAAAAGTCAGCATACATCTACAGTGTTTCAGTGTGTTAAGGTATATTTTTCATCATCACCCACAGAAGTACATATAGTTCACAAGGATAATGCGGGAGTTTATTTGGTAACTATGAATGAGAACAGTAACTCTCGTTTTCTGCAATGACCATCCAACCTGCCTCTCTTTGTTGTCAATAACACATGGTATTTCAGTTCAAATGTTTTTAAAAGGGGGAAAAAATCTTTCTTACTAAGGGGGCATATTTCAAAAAATACTTATTTTCATAAAATAATTTATATATAATATCTGGCGATCTAAAGCTAATTTTGTTGTAATTAAAAGCTTCCTAGTTACATAGCTTAGTAAAATGAAGTTCAGTTGGTAGCATTTGTAATTATCATCAGTAGCAATTTTAACAGTACAATTTGTGTAATGCTTAGAATTTTCAGCAAGTATCACATTATCAGGTAACAAAAAAAGGTGATCACTGGGGAAGTGACAGCCTATGTCTTCTGCTCTGCATAATTTAAGCAAGACTATGTATACGAGCAGTTATGGTGGCAGTAGATTCACTTGTTTTTGTTCAAGAACCACTTTACCAGGTAACAAATAGAGCAGAAGTAGAAAGTAAAACAAAGTCAAGGTAAGACCCTCTTTGAGAAAGAAGAGTCATTCCCTCAGGGGGAGATTGGATGGCCTTGCTGAACCGTCCCAAATTACAGGAGCTGGAAATAAAGTCTTCAGGTGGGATAACATTTTTTTCTCCTTCTAGCACCTCAGAAATAATAACTCAGGAACTCCTCAGACAGACACAGATGCCTGGTTAATGAGAAAATTTGGCCTTTTGAGCTTTTCGAGATCAGGTGACAAATCTGGAGATAAAAAGCAGAATACAGGCTACTTTGCTGTCCCTTCTCTTTCACAAAGTTTCATTGCTATTATGCAGAGTAAACAATATTTTGCCAGAAGAAGATTGTGTGGTTACTCTGTTCATCTCTGTTGGTACAATACCAAAGGGGAGAGCTGCAGATGTAGCTCTCTCAAGGATGCACATACCTTATGCACAGTATTTCTCTTCCTAGACTTCAGGCTATTTGGGAAGATTGATTCCAGGCCAAACCCATACAGCTGCAGCTAATGTTCCAAGCAAAAAGCCCATTCAGCTGAGTTCTCAGGACACGTTAGTTAGAGAAAATGGGCATTTTAAACCTGCTATTTAGTGACTATTTTGGGTTTCACTCACATGTAAACAACTTGGAATTGGATTGGCACATGGCTCTGCTTCCTTACAATATGATTGCAATCTTTATCATTTTGCAGTTTGTCATGGACACCACAGATCTGAGAAGTTTTTTAAAATAAATCTGGGGTGGGATCCAGTTCCAGATTCAACTTTTAAATGAGGGTGTCTAAACACTCACAGAGTCAATGGAAATCAAACAATAAAGTGAGTGGGGTTCAGACAGCTATTAAGGTGATTAAATACAAGGACTTTGATTGCCCACACATGGTGGTCTAACAGTTTTTGAGTTGCAACTGGGTCCTGGTGAACTATACAGGACTCTTGGATATATAGTAGAACCTGTAAAATACCTTGATTTTCTGAATTGACAACTGGAGATCTATCAAAAAGCCATGAGGCATTTCAAAAGGTACCAGATATTTCAGTGTGGTTGAATATATTGAGCTCTAATTGTCTGTTTCTGGCTACTCTGAAAAACCCCTAAGATAGATTAAATCTTCACTGAGTCCAGTGGGAGCATAGACACCTTACTCACACATGGATGCCTACACTGTGGAAACCTAAATTTAGGCTGCTGAATCTAAAGCTAGAATTCCATTCTTAGTATGAGATTCCACTGCCTGGCAAGTGATACCCCTATATATTTGATTTTTAAGAAATGGCAAAAAGGCATAGATGTATGCATCAAAAAATTGTGATTACTGGTTTCATATAAAGAATACATTTATTAGCTCTTTTCGTGTGTGGACATTCACTAAAGACAAATTCATTTTTCCAACACATGTAAACATTTCAAATGGGTTGACACACCTCTGGCTGAATGAGGATTTATGGTGTGCTGCAAATATTTGTGTCACTAAAATCCTCAGATCTTCTTTTTTTTCTTCTTTTTTCTTTTCTTATTTTTTCTTTCTCAGCCAACTGGGATTCAGAAGTTGCTGTAGTGTTATCCAACTTCTAATATTAAAAATTCTGTCTCATAAAAAGTGGATCTAACAGGCATCAAAGACTTGCATTCCACTGCGATTTGGATGGTAAAAAATGTAAAAGTGCAGATCTACACACCTTAATATTCTCAGTAAGACTTTCCATCTTGCATTTTTTATTCTTTAACTGGATGTGACTGTGAATTGGGTTCCCATTAAAAAGCAATAAAATTGCACTTGACATAGCACAAGTATTTTTATAGGTATTTTTATATAATTGGGGACAAATGACATCTTTATTAAATTACATTTTATGTAGACACACTTCGGCAGCATTATTTTTTCCAGTTAGCTACATTAATGGTTTAACATTTACTCTCTTCCATCTCATCCATTTGCCTACACTTCCACTAAGAGCTTGATGAAGCCAAAATTCTGTGACAGTCTCTTAGGCAGTACAGTTGCTTAACAAATTCTCTTTATTGATCTCATGACATACACTGTCCTCAAGATTCAATTTATTTGAACAAATTCCTTTTTTATTGTCGTTCCTCTTAGAAGTCACAAGCATAATTATGTTTTATATTTTGATTTATAACAATGGCAAGCATCTATCTATTGCTCTGTACATCTGTAGAATAAATCAGAATTTTTCACCTCCAACACTTGTAAGAAGAATTTAATCAAATAGATATCATCTATCACTTATCAAAGGGTATAAAGCTTAGACTCTTTCAGCTGTCCAACGTGTCCACTTTCCATTTCCCAAACTTCCTACAAAACTAAAGAGGAACTTGGCAACATGTTCATATTATTAAGAAATTAATTCTGGTGCTCTGAGAAAAAATAGTTAATTGTTGAGACAGTGAAACTAGTCTTTTTTTGTGGGCTACAGCATGGAATCCCAAATTGAGTATTTGCACTGTTTCTAGTTACAGTAATTCTTGGTAAAAAGGTATTCTAAGCAATTTAGAGACTAAAATTATCTTCACAAACTAGCACAGAACTGTTATATCTCTTAGGTTTTTGGTTTATGCATTTGCTCCAAGAAGGTCTGCTTATATTTTTTGATGTAAACCTGAGTAGCATTAATGAAAAATGAGTGTCCAATGAGAGCACAAAAGCAATGAGCCTTATTTCTATCCTTGTGATCTCAAGGCTTTGTTCTAATTATCACAGTGTATCTTACACAAGGCTTTTTTCTCTTTTCCCATGGCCCTGTGTGAATCCCTCCTCCTCCCTTCTGAACCTGTACACCTGGCTACACCAGGGAAGAGCAAAGAACAGACATGAAGAATGTCGCAGTTGTGATATTCTAGATGTGATCAGCCGTATACTGCATCCAAAATCACAGCAGATGCATAATGTCACATGGTAACTTTTTTCTTCTAAATTATTTCATCTGATGACTCAGAGAGTTTTGGTTGGTCATTCTTTTGTCATTTTCAAGAGCCTACAACAACTCCACAACTTCCCTGGGCAACCTGTGCCAGTGCCTCACAGTCTCATTATGAAGAAATTCCTCCTTGTGTCTAGTCTAAATCTGTCCCTCTCGTCCTATCACCACAAGCCTTTATGAATAGTCTCTTTCCAGCTTTCCTGTAGGCCTCTTTCAGGTACTGGAAGGCGGCTATAAGATTTCCTCGGAGTCTTCTCTTCTCCAGGCTGAACAAGCCCAACTGTCTCAGCCTGTCCTCATATGGAAGGTGCTCCATCCCTCTGATCATCTTTGTAGCACTCCTCTGGACCCATTCCAACAGTTCCATAGCCTTCTTACATGGAGGATTCCAGAACTGGACACAGTACTCCAGATAAGGTCTCACAAGAGAGGAATATAGGGGCAGACTCACCTCCCTCGATCTGCGGGCCGCACTTCTTTTGATGCAGCCCAGGATACGGTTGGTCTTCTGGGCTGTGAGTGCACACTGCTGGCTCATGTTGAGCTTCTCAGCTCAAGTTTATCATGTCAAGCTTGTGTGATTCAAAGCAGAATCATAGAATAGAACTCTAGCCCCGGAAAGACAATCCTTTTGTGTGAAAAGCGCTAGTAAAATGTACCAATAAATAATAACTAATGTTCTCAGATAGTATGAATTTTTTTTCTTTCTAGACATATTGTAAGAGAGGTTCTGTGGATTTTTTTTTATTATTCCAGTCATTTCTGGTACATGATATGACTGAATTTCAGTTAATCATAGCCATACTATCTTTTCTCAACTCACTCCTTTACTAAATTCAATAAAATATGATTTTAATGATTGCTAAGTTCTTCCTGTACCATCACTACAAATCTTCATTGACAAATCTAAAATTACTGTGAAGAATCTGATAAGCCAGGATTTTTCTCTGAGAGACATAAAAATAGGAAGGGAAGGGAAGGGAAGGGAAGGGAAGGGAAGGGAAGGGAAGGGAAGGGAAGGGAAGGGAAGGGAAGGGAAGGGAAGGGAAGGGAAGGGAAGGGAAGGGAAGGGAAGGGAAGGGAAGGGAAGGGAAGGGAAGGGAAGGGAGACAGAAAGAGAGGAAGAGAGAAAAAGAGAGAGAGAAATAGAGAAAGAGAGAAAGAGAGAAAAAGAATCCATAAAGGATAAAGACCAATATTATATAAGGGTGTGCTTAGCTCAGAATAATACATCTGTCCCGCCTACAGTCTGAGCGTGAACAAAGGTAGTTTCAAAAATTCTTCCTTGTCAAAGATGGAGATTCCAGAAAGGTGATTAATTCCACTAGTAGATGAGTATGTTCTCTTCTCTGAAAAGTAGTAAAAGAAAGTTAGTCCGTCAGTGTCCTGAGAGCTGTTATGAAATAAAAAGGGAGCAGATATTAAACAGAGCTCTTCCTCCATCATGGGGCTAGACACTGTCCTGCCTCTAGGATTCACAGATGTAAGTCTCACTTGGCCTACTTTATTTTATCTCCTATAAAAAATCTTACACTTACATTTTATCTCTTTCCTTTCCAGTAGCAAATTTCAGATGTGATTTTTTTCACAGTATTCTTTTAAAAAAGAATTGTTTTTAAAATACACCTACTATGAAAAAAACAGATTAATTTATTTACAACTAACAGTCTTTAATTCTATTCTAACCTTGTTTTAGATTAGGTCTAGTAGTTAAAAAAAAAAAGTTAACTTTCTGATTAATTTTCTTCTTTGTCCTGAGAGATTCTAAATAGTCATCTTTAGGTGTTCTGATAGGACTTCGGGCTGCATGGATGTCGAAAGTTGTTACAGCTGTTGAAGCATGCTGCCACATTCAGACAAAAAATTTACACAGATCTCTGTTAATTTCAATTAGACATTGCATGGAAGAGTTTCCTGTCACTAAGCTGAGGTTTTCTCTTAAAGCAATGAGCAACATGTCTGAAGATTAGCAGTTCAGGAGGACTCAGCCCTAGCCTGGCGTTATTTTTTACTACTCGACCATAGATCCACAGTAGAAAACAAGTGAGCTATGCACTGTTCAGTATCAGATCATTTTTAAAGGTGTCACGCCACTGAAGGATAACTTATGGTGATAATATTTCTAAGGGGTTTAAGGATTACAATAAAATTAGAGGTGCTCTGGAGGAAAATCTTTTCTCTTAAGAGGTCATTGGCCAGGTTCAGAACATAGCTATCTACTTTGAAAATCTAATACNTCTAGCTTGGCTCAGGAGGCCCATACTGAACTATTATTTCTCTTTTCTTTGGAGAGTGCCTAAATTGTGGATTTATAGTGCACCTAACCTGCCTCTCATCCTTTCCCTTCAAACTGCATCGGTGAACGGCATGTGAGGACAAAGCTGTGTGGCGAAGAGTCGATCAAAGAGAAAAGGGTTGCCTCCTAGTGTATGAGACACTCTCTCAGAAGTGAGTCTGATCTGCACACCTTAAGTTAACTGCTTTTATGAGATTACTGTATAAAGCAAAACTCATATCCACTCCATGGAGTAGAGGCCAATTCTACCCACTTGATTTCCACACCCTGTTTATTACAGTCAGCCTTGCTATTAACTCTTCTAATTTTTCTGATTCCTCCCTTCCAAACAATTTCCTATCTCCTGTAGAAGGAAACAATCCCGTATCTCCCAAATTCTTGCTGTGCGCTTTAAAAAATGGGCCACCAAATAGAAGAGATGCAGCCCTTCCTGGATATGTTCTGCTGGGGAAAGAGAGGGAATTCTTGAGCAGTTGTGTTCTGAAACTAACAGATCCGTCATACCTCATGCCAAAACCACAGGAGGTGTGGGTGACTATAGGAGGTACATCATTTCCTAGAAGAAGGCTAGAAAAAGTCTGGATTGTTTGTTTTGGTTACCAAATATTCTCTCAATTATCTTAAGATACTTGAAGAACAACATGAGATGAAAAATTGTCAGGAGATTTTTTATTTTCTCTGGTCACAGATAGCATTCTTCACTTAACTACACATTCAGGATGAATCTCATAATTAGCATAGACATGTCCAGGTTTGGGGATTTTACTGTAAACACTATAATGTAACTTGGCTTCACCTCAAGTTCCTTTTCTTTTCCTCTCAGCAGAATTCAAGAATATTTTTGGAGGTTGATCCTATTTTGGGGGAAATGATCAAGTTTGTTTTTTTTAATAATAAAATCTGATAATAATTAGAAAATAGTTTGAGTGGGATAATGAACTATGATCCATTGAGTCATGAATTTCAGACAGGTGTCTGACTGCAAGCCAAGTGCGAGGTTTGTTTCTAATAGTCATGTGTCAAAGTTGCATCGTCTGGATCTCTTGGAAGCAGATAGTATTTTTTTAATGTAACTTTCTTCTTTGCTGCTTCAGTCCAAGATATGTACTCTCAAATTGTTTGCTTTTCCCTAAACCCACGATATCATACGGTATAGATTATCCCATTGGTCATTTCATGTCTGCTGTTCCAGCTGCTTCCCCTCCAAACTTCTGGTGCACTCCAGTCTACTCACTGGCAGGGCACCATGAGAAGCAGAAAACACCCTGACACTATGCAAGCACTTACTCAGCAATAACTAAAACATCCTGGTTTGTTTGTTCACAGATCCAAATCATGGGACAACAGGAGCTGCTATGAAAAGTAACTCTATCCCAGCCCAAACCAATGCAGTACTAAAGCATCTTCAGATGATGCATTCAGGCCTTGCACAGCATCTTGTGCCCCATTCAGAGTATGAAAGTCAACCAGAGCTGATATTTGATGTGATAAAGATTTTTGCATAATGCCCTGATGTGCTCCTCCACCCACTGCTGTAAAAGAGAGATGTTGCAACAAATATTAGAACAACTTATATACCTCATAATACACTGCTCTGCTCTGCAGCAACTCAGTCTATCCTCCTTATACATCAGAAGGATATCTCTTCAGTTAAAGTCTGAGTTTTGTATAACTATATTCTGAAAGGGAAATATTGCTAACACCCAAGATTTCATCTGATTTCATATCCAAACAAGACTACATGATAAACTGAGTCTGATTTCTACAGAGAAACATGAAATGTTTCTCTCTAGCAAGGGGTGAAACCAGGCATGATTCACATGGCTTATTCTTTTGTTTTGAACTTTTGCAGAACTCTGCTCTGTATTTCATTACCAGTCCCTAAGAGACACCCTGTCTCTAGCCCTTAAGTAGGGATTTTGTCAGGAAGTGTCTCATGTACCAAAAGGAAGGTTTAATTTTTGGCTAATCGGATATCTCAAGGAAAGTGGATAAATGGTGTCAGAGATGAGCTTTCGTAAACAATTTATGTGTGCGCATTTCTCACAGAGAAACAATGAGAAAATAATTTGAAACAATACGACATCTCTAAACGTGTTCTGCAAGATTATAAAGATAGAAGCATTAACACATTAGACTAGAATGCAATATTGGCCATGTTTTTTGCCTGGCTCGTGCCATATAACTGAGTGCTTTCTCTTTTGCTAAGCTAATCAGATGCCACTAAGGTCTTCACCTTCTTATGACCAGGTCTCTAGTGTTTGGGTTTTTTTTATCTTGGAAAGAGTGTGCTTTACATTAGACTAACATTGCTTGAAGTTGTAAAGACAAGCCTCCTGAAAATTCACTCTTGAGAAAAATCTTACTGTGCATTTCGCAATTGCAGCTGCTGAAGAAATTGTTCTGTGGAAAAGAAATATGGAAAATATAAACTCTTACTCTGTTCCAGCCTATCAGAGTTATGTCTTGTAAAGTAGAAACAAATACTGGTTTTTTTAAAAGTTCATATGTCTTGCAATCTTTAATGCTTCCAGGTCTACAGATTTAAACTGAATACTGTATTTACTCAAAAAGAGTCCACTGTTTTCCTCAGATATTTTTGCTTCCAACACAGAGATTCAAACTGTAACTGAACCCATTACAGTCACCAGTCAATAATCTATGCTGGCTACAGTAAGGTTCCACAAGCACTTTTTAAATTCCTCTTCCAAATTGCTCTTTTTTCTTTATTTAAATTCACTTTTCCTCATTATTTTATTATACAAAGTCAGCAACAGCAAGATAGACTTCTGTTTACTCTCATGCTCTAGTCTTACTGTAGTCCGTGCAAAAGATCTGAATGTTGTTCATGTACAGCATAGTGCTCCTGGTTGAGAGAACTAAATCAGCTTCAGCACAGCCTCTCCAGTTCAGAAGCAGTGATTCCAAAGCAGTAGGCATAAAGACAAAGCAAGATGAGGAAACGATTATGTGGATTTATTGTTAATTTAACATAAAAAAAGAAAAAGGTCCAGACTTTAGGTGGATGTATGCAAATTCTGTACTAGGAAGTGAAAGTGAGAATCAGTCATTATTCCAGTGTTGTGTTTATTTGAGCAAATAAGTTAACACTTGAGTTGGGATGGACTTTAAGCATTCTAGAAATGTAATGCTGTCTAATTCACCACCCTCTCTAAAGTAAATCTTCATCCTTTTCTCCCATACAGCAAATGCCTACCCAATCCAGACATAGACATGTTACACATGCATGTCTGCCACAAAGCTTTGCAAAATGAATTTAAGCAGTGATCAAAGCTGAATATTTTGTGTCTTTCTGATGCAATTCTCTCAGATTCAATGGGAAAGGGAATATTCAACATTTCCTATTTCTATATTTCAGGACTTCCTCTACAGAATATTTTATGGTCACACTTTCTCTTGCTCCTTTTTCCTCAAGGAAGTTATCTTTCAATTTATTATACCATACTGTTACTCCAGCAATACTGGACCTAAGCTTATGCTGCTCCTCCTGTTGCCTGTGAGATCTTTGAAAGCTTCACTGGCCTTCATTTTAAACACTGCTTCTTATATCAGCAACAGTGTGTATATTCAAATGTGATGATTTCAAACACACATGACTGAACAGGTCCAAGTCATATGTTATCCAAAATGCTTTCTGATTTATTGTTACTTTTTGAAGACTACATTTATCAGCCTGATTGTGTTAGCAGAGTAGCTAATATACCACTGTGCTTACTATTTGACAGCTCAGGTAAATATGTATGGGTAAGAACTAAGATTAAAAACCTTCCATATAGCAGAGGCTGAAACTAGTTCAAAGCAAGCATTTAGGAAAAACGAATTACAATTATGATAAGGTGCAGCAGGTAGCCTAGCAATTATTTAATAGCTTTTTCCACAAACGGTGCCCAGTATTACTGCCTGTTCTGAAGTGATTAAAAAGCCATATATCCTACATCCACCACTAAAGCATTTTCTCAAATTCAATCACTGTTTAACATGTGAAAATAATACTTTTCATCAGGTTAGAAAAAAAAAAGGAAGAAAAGAGAGGAAGAACTATATAACATCTAGCTGGTTTTCAGAGACTGTTGAAAATCATAGAAATAGCTTTTAGATAAGATGCCAGTAGGATAAAGTTCAGCACTATAATGAGACTTCATTTATGCTTAAATTTTTAATATTCACAAATGGATAGTTCAGAGGTTTTAAAAGATGCCCCAAAATCTGCCTAGCACTTGAAAGTCTCTGCCTCTGTTTTAGAAACACAGATGATTTTGTAGCATGGAGTTGTACATGGAGGATATAACTCATCTCATCTAACCTTACACAGCCCTGCATAAGTACGTATGAGCTAACCCCCTGTAGGCCCTCTCAGTTTCAGTGGAAAAGGGAATTTCTGGGATGTAATTGATTAGAATCATGTCTAGCTAGATATCTACTGAGTAAGTGTTCTTTATGTGCTCTTACACAAAACTGGCCAAGTCAGCTTTTTCTATTATGGTGTTATAAAAATTGGATACAAGGAGAGACTTTTGATAGTCACAGTGCAAGATAATTTCAAAGGTTATATACAAGGCCTTACAGTATGTATTATATGTAAAAATGAACCATTTTTAGACAAGGTTTTGGTTTTCAGCCAATGTTTGGAATATCTGTTGCTGAAATGCAATTTTTTTCCCCGTGTTCTTGATTGCAAGTATTTCAAAAGTCTGGGAATGACTGGATTTTTCTCTTTATTCTTTATTCCTTAATTCTTTCACAGAATCACAGAATCACTAGGTTGGAAAAGACCACCAGGATCATCAAGTCCAACCATTCCTATCAGCCACTAAACTATGTCCCTCAGCACCTCATCCACCTGTCTTTTAAATACTTCCAGGGATGATGACTCAACCACCTCTTTATATATATTACTTTCCATGTCTATACAGGACTTTCTGCCTCTGTATACATTATAGTAACTCCAAATCATGACATATGCTAAGATGTCATTATAATTGGGAAGTCTTGGGGAACATCGAAATAGCATATGTTCACAGTTTCATTAGATTCATTCTAAATTTAGATACGATCAATCCCTCTGAGTCATAGGTGGGCATAGGAATTCTTTCAGCTCGATGGAAACCTACTGCCTTTTATCTTCCGTATCCAGCAGGTTTTCCACAGTTCAGTCAATCATGGGTGAAAGGTTGAAATCACTTTGGGTACACAGGTCCTGCTGAGTAAAAAAGGGCTAAAAACCAAACTTCTCTCAGAAAGCAATCAGATCCTCATCTTTCACATCATTTAGTTGTCAGGTCACTCTCTTACTGTTTAGGGAACACAGAATTGCAGAATATTTTAGGTTGGAAAAGACCTTTAAGGTCCTCAAGTCCAACTGTAAAATTAATACTTCCAAGACCCACTAACTGTGTCCCTACATGTAATATCTGCACATCTTATAAATGCTTCTTATAAATAGGGATGGTTACTCTACCACTTCCTTGGGCAGCCTGCTCCAATTCTTGACAACCCTTTTGGTGAAGTCATTTTCTTAATATCTAGTCTAAACCTGCCCTGGTGAAACTTGAGACCATTTCCACTGATCCTATCGCTTGTTGCTTGGATGATGAGATCAACACTCCCTTGCTACTACCTCCCTTCAGGTAGTCATGAAAAGCAACAAGTCAGCCTCCTTTTCTTCAGGCTAAACAGTCCCAGTTCCCTCAGCTGTTCTTCCTAAGGCTTAATATTCCAGACCATTAATTTACATAGCTTACCCAAATAGACTTCATCTTTTAAGTAGATTTGGAATCCATTCCTTTGAAGTAGTCATAATATTTGACAAGAAGCTTTTTCTTCCCTTCAGCCCCCTCCCCAAATGAATGCAACATCCTTGGAAAACATTGGATGCTCCCGTGGAGTCTAGGGGGAGAGAGGAAGACATATATGTCTATATAGGTACACTTGCAAATTTGCATATGTTTGCATGCAGACTTATTCTGAAAAGCCAAACATGCTAGACAGCCAAAGTAGTGCAGGTCTACTACTCTTCTGCTCAGCCAACAGTCCTTAGCCTTGACCTGCACAGATCACCTCTATAGAGGTGATTTGTATCTTACTAAGTAAGCAGATAAGCTACTTTTTTAGAACTGTAAAGTTTTTGCAGCATGAAAGGGTAACTAATTTGTGAGCAGGATAAGAGTATAACCACTTTTCTGTCAAGAGAGAGGGGCAGAAAGGAAAGAGATACTGCATATTATTAAGTTACTTGATCGCATATGTCTTTTCAAAGGAGAGAAGGAGACATTAACAGCAAACAGAGGAACACTGTCATCTGCAAACATAAATATTTCAGATTTTAAGTACACTGGGAATGTCATTAACGCAAAAACTGACAAGAAGGGGCCCTGGAGTCAGCAATGACCGTGGGAGGCACTTCAAGAGATGGAAGAAGGGGCTCTGACAACAAGCACTGTAATAATAATAAACTCCTTTGAAAGCCACACAGGAGATAGGTAGAGAATCAGGACAAAGAAACTCTATCATGATGTTTCAGTTTAAGTTTGGAAGGGTGGAAGAAAATGGAGAAAGAACCTGGCTCCTCACAACAGTAAGTGCTCTTGCTGCAGCAGTTAAGTAAGTTAGTGCCTGTGGCATGCCCTCAATCCTACAGCTGGAAAAAAAAGCGATCAATACCATCAAACAAACCCTTGCCAGCAAGCTGGCAAGATGAAGAGAAAATATTAATGGAGCAATTAGTTAGAAATAATTTAGATTTAGGGTGGAGATGGATGATACTACTTGCCAACAGAGTCAACAGATAGAGATTAAACAGGAGCTTGAGAAACATGATGTGTTATTTCCCTGTCAGATGGAATATTGTCCTAGAAGTCTGGAGACACAACACAATAAAGGAGGTGAAAGGGTTAGCAATTACAGTAGAGGGTAGGCCAGTTCTTAATTAAATTAACACTTAAGTAGGATGTTCAGTGTCTTTCTTTTTGATCTCTTTTCACATCTAAATCACTTATTTTGATGAACTAAACAGACATTAAACTGCTTAGCAAAATTACAAAAAAATCAAAAATGAAAAACCATAACAGGTTCTGTGACAAATTTCAGTTCTTTATATGAACAAAAGCTATTTGTATACAAACTTGGCATATGAATGCTCAGTACTAGAAGAACCTAAATGTTACTCACTATCAGGGTTAGCAAGGTCTATTTATTTCATGTCTATGTCATAGAATTACACAGAAATGTCTCTGTAGTTACTGGAGGGGTTAGACCTATGATTAAAAAAATAAAATGAACATCATAAGAAATATTTTTGACAACTGTCATTTAAGCTTTCATTATTTATGATGAAATTGCATCACATACTAATAAGTATGCTTTAGTATATTTTTAATGAAGTCTTAATGATTCTGAATCTCAGTATGACACCATGCTATTATATCTTTTCTGAGAAATAGGAAGAGACAAATCAAAACATTATGGATGCAAATTACCACATGGTAGGGAGTGAGGTCCTCCTGTAATATTATTGTGACTTCTTCAAGAAATAAATTAATCCATTTCCAGGGAGGGAAAAAAAATTAAGAAAGCTTGTTGCCCTTTCTAATTGTTTCTGATCCAAAGCAGAAGCCCTAAAGAACTTCCCTTGTCTAAATTTCCAGACTGGAACCAATTGGTTGACCTTTGGCCTTTTATAACTGACTGCCCTAGAAGCTCTGAGTATTAAAGGAAATATATTTAAAAAGCATGTCTTCATTTGTTTTAATGTTTTGAAATTTACCATGCTAATCAGTAGTTTAGAATAATCTTGAAATATTAACTGGCCATTTGTAATCTTTTTATCAACTACAAAGAGCACATAAATGGATCCCAGGTTTCCTCCCTGGGGGAGAGAAGGGGTTTTTCAACTGATACCTCCATGGCTGGAAAGCCTGGGATCACTCCGTAACACGTGGAGACTTTCAAACATTATTAAATTTGCTGAATGAAGAATGTTTGTCTTTATTAGTGTCCCCTCTGGACAGTAGTTACTCAAATGTAAGCAACTTTGCATCACTCAAATACTTGAAAATGATGCAAAGATACATGGCAAAAATGTAAGCCAGACTGAAAAAATATAGTGCTATATAGTTGAGTTTGATTCTTGCTAGAGTGGTTTAAACGCGTATCTGAAGGGCTGAAATAAAAACTAATGGCAATAGTTTGACTTGATGGGTATCTGGCCTATCTTTTGTCAACTGATTCATCTCAAATGTGCCTAATACAAATAAAACTTGATAAGAACCCTGGAGCAAAAGAATAACAGAAGCAGCATCTTCCTTTAGTTCTCACATTTGAAACAAAATACTGCACATATCTAATATACAAAAAAATAAGCTGATACTCAGTTAAGCCAATTTTAGTGAAGAGAACAGCTTTATTTCTCTAAACAATCCATCAAGCAGAGGGGGTAAAGGCAAGAGAAAGATTTACTTCTTCAATAAGTAGTAAGAAACATGATTTCATTCAACATTGAAGGAGATGAACACAACTCTTCTGCTCAAATATGATAAAAGCTACCAATAAAAACATGAAAAGTAAGGAGTGTATGATTTGATGCTGTTGTTGTGGCCAGAATATGCTCTGATTTGGGGTAGTTATCCATTCATGGTACTCCAACTTTGACTGGCAATCTTTGTTACTCATCATACTGGCACACAAGACCAAGATGGACCATGCATCTGCATCCAGAAAATGAGAAGCAAACATTATCTCATTGATGTTACAAAAAGACACAAGATCTAGAAGTGGGCACATACATCTATTCATGTATCACATGTGTCTTAGCTGAATGATGGTAATACGCTGTTCTCATCAGTCACAAACTCTAAGAAATTAAGGAAAATTTACAATATGTTACACTGATGGCCTTAGAGGTGCTAACTCTTACAAGGACAGATTAAAAGATCCAATCAAAGAAAAGTGTTGTGCAGCTATTGTCAACAACCACAGCATCTGAAAGATATAAATATCAAAAAAAGAACAAAAACGTTTTCCTTATAGAACTGCAAAAATGTAGGACAGCATAATAAGGAAACACCACTCATGAGGCGAGATCATCTCTCTACATGCATACACTGCTGCCAAAATCTGAATGGGAAAAGAAAAGAAAAGGACAACTTAAACCATAGAACAGTTTCTGTGTCTGAATATCAATAGCATAAGAGTTATCAGGTTGAAAAAAGTGAGAATGCATTTTGCATTTTTATGTTATCACACTGTTTCTCTCTTTGCTCTTCCCATATACTCTACAGTAACCACTAAATCTATTGTCAATTTCAGCCCCCTTGAGAGAGAGTAATATTTTTAAAGATATTATGCATTTATACACATTCTTAAAGTAAATGTCAGATAACAGAGATCTCTTAGCAGCACACCTGCTCTAGAAAAAGTTATAGGGTGAGTCAGAAAAATTAATGCACACAGAAGAAAGATAGTACAATGTTAAAACCAGGGGAGAAAAGCTTGTAATTTGATGAAGGGGCTGTATGTCACTAGATACTAGAGAACACAAACATAAGGAAATAATGCAATCCAAGGGGCAAAAAAGAAACAACAACAAAACTCCAAAATGAGGAGTTCCAGAAGTTTTTGTCTAGGTATAGATATGTATATACACGGAAAATGTTTAAGCTTCTGACAGTGAAGTTAGTCAGTGAAGATCTAGCAAAACCTCTTCAGAGTCTGGAGAGCTATGCAGCTGAACTTCACTGGCGTCTGCTTTAGACTGAGCTGAACAATTCTTCACACTCCTTTGGCTTTATTGACTAGATCTTCATAGGCTATAATAGCAGTAATCATAGAATCATGGAAACATAGAATGGTATGGATTGGAAGTGACCTTAAAGATCATCCAGTTCCAACTCCCCTGCCATGGGCAGGGACACCTCCCACTAGATCAGGTTGGCCAAGGGCACATCTAGCCTTCCTGGGATTGGGCTGCCACAACTTCACTGTGCAACACGTTCCAGTGCCTCACCACCCTCATTGGGAATAATTTCTTCCTAATTTCTAGTTTAAATCTTCCCCCTCCAATTTATTGCTATCCCCCTTCATCCTCTCACTAAATGTTCTTGTATGATGTCCCTCCCCAGGTTTCTTGCATACCCTCTTCAGGTATTGTAAGGCCACTACACGATCTCCTCAGAGCCTTTTCTCCAGACTGAAGATGTTCCATGATCTTCCTGGGCACAGAGGTGAGGCTGACAGGTCAGTAGTTCCCAGGGTCATCTTTTTTATCCTTTTTTAAAAATGGGCACAATGTTGCTCTTCTTCCAATCACCAGGGACTTCTCCTGACTGCCATGACTTTTCATATATCATAGAAGTGGCTTGGCCAATACATCAGCCTATTCCCTCAGGATTCTGGGATAATCTCATCAGGTTCCACAGATTTATGTATGTACAGGTTCCTCAGGTGGTCATAAACCTGATCCTTCCCTACACTGGGAGGGGTTATATCCCTCTAGTCTCCTTCTTGTTGTCCATTGACCCAGGAGGGGTAAGGAGTGCATCTGTTGGTGAAGACTGAGGTAAAAAGTTAAGTTGTTGTGTACCTCATCCTTCTCCTCATCTGTTGATGTGAGGTCATCATTTTCTTTCATCAGTTGGGGTACACTTTCTTTAACCTTCCTTTTCTGATTGACATACCTGTAGAAGCCCTTATCGCTAGTCTTCCCTTGCCAAGCTCAGCTCCAGCTGCGCCTTGGCCTTCCTGACCCTATCCCTACATAACTGAGCAAAGTCCCTATACTCTTCCCAGGTAACCAGTGCCTTCAGTGATCTTCAGTGGCATTAAACAAATGTATTTGGGAAACTGAACTGAGCCCTGAAACTTATCTTAAACTTTATTTGTTCTACTGATGGTAGAACAGCTAGCATTTCTGTGCTCACTAAACATTTTTCTTTGTGATTTTTCACTGTTGTCATTCTGCTATTATCAGATTACTGCAACTAGTACATCTGTCACTGCCATCATTGTAGGCTGCCACTTCTACAAACATTTTATGTGTTTCTCTTTACCTGCCAAATTTTCTTGCACGATCATGTGCATGTAATAACCACGGACATCCCTAAGCACACACCACAAAAGAGATCACCAGAGCTTTAGAATACATGTGAGTGAGATTACGTTGAACTAGGTGCTGTTTTTACCACAGGGATTTTCAAGCAAGATATACATGTAGAACTTCATAATAATTATGAGAGCACAAAGAGTATCTAATATCTGTAGGATTTTCTTGCTTATCACACACTATTGTTTTGCTGATTCTTCAGTGCCTTTAATGTAATCATATGCATCTATTCAAATCAGTATTTTTACAAAAATATAGCTGCAGTTTTGTTCATACACATTTAAAGATTTTTAAAGACCAACTTTTATGACGGAATTGTAAATTTTTTTTTCAAAGATATTTTTTTCCAATATGTTCTTATACATAATGAGAACACAACATGAACTGGGAACCCTGACAGATGCAAAAATTATTTGCAAGAAACACCCTTATGACTTGTAAATATTTTAAATTCAACCTCTCTTTTCAGAATGAAGACTGCAGTAGCCACCAAATATCTTCCCTGTGCTCAAGTGAGAGAAGCTTTGGAAGCTTGAAAGCAAGGACCAATCTAGCATGAACAAATAATATAACAAAAAAAAATTAGCTTCCTTAGAGACCAAGATCAACAAGGATATTTCTGCCACTTGTCCATTTGTGATCTGATACATTGTGGGAAGTCTCAAAGTGTGACCATATAGAGGAGCTCTTCGGGACAGAAATTATTTTTGCACCGCGGATGAAAAATCAACCATATTGAACAGTTCTATCCATTTGCCTAACAAAAGAGGAGGAAAGACCTGGAGTTCAGCCACACCTTTTAAATCCCAATGGTGATATTTTCTGGCAAATGGACATCTTTATGATTCTGCATTAAACGTAAAGAAGTAGTGTCCCCAAATACCACTTTCACAGATGTAAAGCCAGAAACAAGCGGAGATGAAACATCAGAAAGATGGAGATGGCAGGATTAATCCATGCCTGTGCACATTCCATGGCTTAGCCCACTGTGGGATGAGAAAATTAAATGAGCATCAAGGTTGCCTTTGGTGGAATTATGTTGCATGCCTACTGTCTGGCAGGATTAATCCTTTTTCCCTCCACACCCTCAACCCTCATAAAATTCACCTACCCAAATCCTGTTTTTTCAAACTTCGTTTCAAGATGAGACAGATCATTACTGATACGGAGGCCACAGGCTCCGAGTATTTATAAATGGGGAGAAAGAAAATAATCTGAAAGTTTCTTCAGACTGCTCACAGAACTATTAAATTCATGTGGAACATGGTGTCACCCCCCCTTGAACACACTGAGAAAAGGAAGCATTCAATGAGGAAAATTTAATAAAAACAAACATATTCTGATAGGATTACAGCATCAAAAGTGCACATGTTCCACATGTTTTTATTTCTCTTCAAAATTAGAAAAAGTATCTTTGCTTGATGTATCCTGTAGGGCAATAAGCCAGAAAACACTATTATACTATTTCTTGCTTCATAAAGAATTTCATTTAAACTATGAACCTTGTGATAGGTAATTATATGCAGGAAACAGAGAACATATGAATTTTATATTTATGGTCTATACTGAGGTCACAATTTAAATTCTAAAAACTGCCTTCAGAAATACCAGTTAGTGTGTTGTTTTTACTTTAATTGCATTTCCTCCCCTCTGGTACAGCATGATCAACTGAAAATCAGAACACATGTTTTATGTAACATATTTAGAATCTAGCAATAAACTATTACCATCCATATAAACATTAAACCCATTTGGAATGCTGCTAATGGAGAAGGGGGGAGATCATGGGAGGTGCTAGTAGATCCTTTTGCCCAGGAGAAGAAAATAATGTTCAAAAATCCTCAATGTTCCTCATAGCAACTGCTGTTAATGAACTACTCTCCCTCTTCCTACAGTGCAATCACTATATCTTTTTATTTTTAGCTACAGATATCTTTTTTAAAAAGGTTTACCAAATGCTTTTTTCTCTCTTCTGTTTTTTTTTTTCTTTTTTGCATGCCAGTAAAATATAAATATGCCAGTTCTCCTCATTGCAGTAAGTAATGACATCAGAACCAGCTGGGGCCCAGAGAGATTCTATTCAATCAGGAATGAAGAACCATGATGCTGCCAGTGAGACAGACTGGGACTGTTTTGTTTTTCCCCAAGGGACTGTTTTTCATGGTCTGATACAGAATGTGTGCTCAAGTATAGGAGCGGAATCTGGCCCTTAAGGCAGCCCTTTTCCTGGCTGGATAGGTTACCCATTAAGCTCAAAGTTCCGTTTGCCCACTGACTTTTCCATATGGGCTGCATCTAGTCTCCAAAAGAGTGGCAGTGATTATTCTTACTCAAGACGGCCGTTTGGTTACAACACCCTTGTGACAAGGACATCTGTTCTTTCCACCACCATGGTGAGTCCTGCATAGAAATCTCATCTTCTGCTCTCTATTCCCAGGTTTTTAACCACCTGGTCTATAAAAGGTGGATGAGCAGTCAAGGGCATTCATCTAGACTCCTTCTGTAATCGAGGAGAGAAACACAAAATCCACTAGAGGGACATTCAACCCATCATTAAAAAAGTGATCACTCCCCAGCATGTGTGAGCAATGAGTATAAAGAGGACTACCCGTTTGTGCTACAGAATGCACAGAACAAGACCCTAAGAGCTAGAAAACTGCAGTTAAGTGGATCCCATTGCTAGGTAGTTGAATAACGGAATAACCATCTTTCAGACTATCTGCATTCATGTAACTAATGTATTTAAACTCTGGCTCAGGAGAACAGGTTCCAAAGATGAGGAAATTAACTTTTATGGTCCATTTGGACCTTGGTCTCTCCACTGGGAGCGATGACAAGACTAGACATTGGAATGACATTTTGACACGACAACTTTTTGACCTAAAATGCAGTGAGCTATCACTTCCTTGTGACAATTTAGTTAGAAAATGAAACAATGCATGGATGGTTAGAGACTTTCAAATTATTTTAATAGTTTACAAGAAAAAAGTCCTATTTTTTTCCTATTTTTATCACCTATTCTAAAGGAAATGTCTGGATGTTCAAAACTCAGTCACCGTTATATCAACAGGATACACGCCTTTGACCTTGAATTTTAAAATACATTATATAACACAACTCCCTGCCATCTAGTTTCTACCATGCCTTCATCATTTGTCATAGAAAATTTTTTGATTGACTTAACATAGATACCTTAGTATGCTGGAGATGAAAGAGCCACTTCCTCTATTGCTACAAGTGAGACTCATTCTATTAACACAAATTGAAGCTGACTGATTTATAACAGCTGACAAAGAAGTCCAGCATTCAATAAAAATCAGAAAGGCCCTTACATTTTACCTGACACTTACAGTGGTTTTAATCAAATTCTACATTTTCTTGTTTGTTTTTTGGCATACAAGATTTTTTTTCTAAGTATTTATAGTGCCTCAGGATTTAAAAAAAAAAGTGATAAAGTGTTATAATGCCTGAGTAAGATATCTATGTAATAATTAATACCAAAAAAGAGTTGTGACCAATAGATAAATCAAACTGTCTGTTGACATACATCTGAAACCTTTGACATCTTACTATGTAGAGGGCCCACATGGTCACTTCCCTGCTCAGTCAAAGACATTTTGTGACATGGGGATAACTACACATGCAAACAGAAAAACTTATCCAGATGAAAACGAATGCTAGCTCTTTTCAAAAAATAATAAACATTTTTGAGACACTCTTATAATGATTCCTAATGCAATCATAGGAAACACTGAAAAATAAAATCCTGACTCTTAAAATTTTCATTACATAATTAGTTATCTCCATAGACTTCTGACTATGCTAATACTGGACATGGGATGGAAGTTGGAGATACAATTTTGAATATGAAAACATTACCTCTGACTAAGGAAGTCCCAGAACCATAAATCACAAAGGAAGGATGAGAAAATAGTTTGAAAAACTATAATGATATATCATTTATTTTCCTTTATTCATTGTTGTAAGCATTTTTATAGGCTGTATGTAGATCAGGACTCCAGGCTAGGTGGACCTTGGTCTGACCCAGTAAAGTTATTGTTGTGGTCTTCTGTTCCACTAGAGACAATTGAATAACATGTGACCTCATAGACAAGAAAATGAGGGAAAAAAAGGAAATAGTGCATTTTGCAAGACTAAAAAAAATTTAGTACCTTTTCTGAAAGTTTTACAATGGAATAGAAAGATAAAAATGTGACACTGAATATTTGAAAAAGATATTCCAGATTCTGAAGAGCTAACCATTTTCAAGAGTGAAAGAAGCACTTACAGATCAGGCAAAGCAGAATTAGAAATATCCCTTTTCCCACACAATCTTGACATTTGCAGAACAGCTGGCAATATTGATACTTTCAGTATGTAGAGTGACTGGATATCTAGGAGTCCTGAGAGTCTCTTAAATCTTCTTAGATAACAGGAAAGCGTTGGGTTTATGTTCTTGGTCTCTACCCACTATAATATTAGGGACGTGGCAAAATCTAATGTCCAGAAACTATGCTCAGTAATGTGTGCAAATGCACAAATGCAAATAACAGAAAAGAGGGAATCCCATAAAGCTGGGTGAAGACTATTTAAAGAAATGGTATCTAATTCATATATGCTACAATTTCTCTTATTGCCAAACTTTAAATAACTTTTCATTGTAATATGTCATGAGGTACCAGAACATATGCTGTGCTGAATTCCAAATACATGACCTCTGCAGCATTTCTTTCATCTACTCATTATACAATTCTGTCAGCAAAACCAATCAAGTTGGATGTGCATAAGTGTTCACAGCACTGAATTTAGATACTCTGAAAGCTCATTCCCTTAGTATTGGTTCCATTAAATTGCATAGGAAAGTAGCTAATTTCATAGAATGGTAAAAAAACAGGAGTTTTGTTGGGGTTTTTTTTGATAAAATTACTATAATAGTTCAAGTATTTAATTTGAAAACATTATTTTCTCCAGAAAGAAATGACCCGCAGTACTGCAGTTTCTTTAGGTAATTTCCAGAGTAATTCAGGATACGCAACTGTTGGCTGAGCCAACAGCAATGGAATGTCAATTCCTGTAATTTTACAGAAGTCAACAGAAGTTGTTCAATACACATATGAAGAAGAGCTGTGTTTTAAGATCAAATCTTTCCACAGCTCCCTTCTTACACACCCGTAACAAACGTAACTCTCAAAAGTGATGTTAGTTATTAAATTTGAGCATGAAAAGACAACATTTAAAGATAATTCTAATTCTGCAGTAGTCAGGGCATAAGGGTACAGAAGTCAGCATGTTCTAGATGGATAATTATGGCTCTGCTGCATTTTCTAACACTTCTGAAGAGTGAGAAAACACCTTTTAACCTGAACGACACTTAGCTAAAGCATTTCTAATTTCAAAGTTTATCTGATCATATAAAAGCTGTATAGAGGACATCTCAGTTAGTAATGCTAGCCTTCTAATACAGTCAACAGAAAGAAGTGGGCCCTTCATTCTATTCAAAACAATGTCTGAAACAGGTCAGACGAACATTGACTTCAGAATGCCTATTCCTCTGCTTTCCCCTATGCAGCATAAGAAAGCATAGCTCTGAGAATTACACTGTTCTTGCATTCCCTAGAGCTGAAAATTCCATCCATATTTTGTTCTGCTTATCTGAACAAAATGGAAAAGTAAGCTGGTCTTCCTACTTAGATGTAATCATTCTTTCAAAATCTTTAATAGCTATTACAAAATGAGTTTTCCCTTAGCATTTGATAGTCTACTTTTCCTTTTCAAATAAATCATTCTGTAGGGTATCTTGCTTTCAACTTCTCTTTTTCCTTTGGAATAGTAATCATTTTGTCTGAAGAATACAAGAGCTAATGAACAGTAATTTTGAAATAGTTTGTAATAATTCATCTGAATTTATCTGATATAGTCTGTCTCTTAGGAGAGTAGTAAATGAAGACAAAGACTCTGATATAGATGCAATATATACACATTTATTTTGCTTGAAGGCAGCATATTTACAGTGATAGACAGAACAGAATAATGACACAGATGCCAATGTTCTGGTCTCCAACATTTTCCGATTCCTTCTGTACACCTAACTACATCTATTCTTAGATTATTTTTTTAGCATATATATAAATGAGTCAGGTTCAAAGCCAATTTTAGAGCTACTGTTTTATACAAACTGAAGCAGATCCGATACAGAGAAGCAGAAACTCAGCCATAGGTCTCCTTGGGAATCACCTGGACTATTGAAAGAGTGGCTGCTCTGATGTGACTTGTTCTCATTACTCATACAAACATTTTGAAAAGTTTTGGAATGTAAAGAGGAAATTTCTTAACATCTTGGAATTTTTGTGGCAGGGAAACATAATTTTCCCTTTAGTTTTATGAATAGCTGCTTTTACTTTTTTTGGCTACGTATTTGATTGATACAAGTGAGCATAATAAGATTAGTTAAAAACTTCATGGATTATTTAACAGCACCAGCTATGTAAGAAAAAATTTTGTTGTAACAGCAAATAGTAAAAGAGTAATCAATGAGATTTCCCTCAGATCTGAGATCCAAATAAGTCTGAAACGTCAAAAAAGAGTGAGGATAAATGTATTTATGTTTATATAACCAACATTAGCAGGGGAATCTAAATGTTAGTAATTTGCTGTTCAGAGGTTGGAAACATCATCAGCATGTTCACACCCCAAAGGGACAGTTATTAAGGAAATCTGTTCTAGAATAAAAGAAATTCTAAAATTTATAGTTTATACACAAAAAAAAGATAAAAACTCTGCAATTCTTATGAAAATTCAACACAGACAAGGGGAGGAAGTACATTTTTTTTTAAGACTAGGAACAACCATTTTATATCAGACAGTGATTAGTGTTTAATAAGCCCATAATCAACTACTTACAGTAATTTTAAGTTCCCAGGTCTCCTGTAGATATCCCATCTTTGACTTTCCTCCTTGGAAAGCTGCATTCCCTCTTCAGACAAGTAGAAAAATGGAGGAAAAGGTGCTCCTAAAGACATGGAAGTCCTTCAATGGAGCTGGGCAGAATAGGGTTCCCAAGAAGACCCTACTACCTGCCTATCTGGTCCTTCTGCCAAGAAGACAATGGTGATGGTGATGCAGCGCCTCTCACTGCAGTTTCCAAAGAGGGGTTCGGCAGCGAATCACCTAGGCAAGCTGCATGCAAAAGAAGACCCTTCTGGACTGCCAAGAAGCTGTTTATCAGAACAGATCTGGAAAGAGCCCTGCACACAGCTTCCAAACAGCTCCATCTGCCAGACTGCCAGTTGTGCAGATAGGAGCTGCTTCGTGGAGCATGTCGTCATCCTTACACCACAATCAATTATATGGCATAACAGCAGGCACAGGTCTGACCCATTTTTCCCTACAGACATCTGCCACCACTTTGGGGAGAAACAGGAACCTCTCTCTGCATTCTGACCCTTCCAGGGCACTCTTGAGATCCCGTCTGCTTCTGGGCACCTCCCATACTACAAACTGCATCCTCCGGGCATATTTGGACACACACCCAGCCACGCTGCCTCTACACCTGCTCTTCAGGTTGTACATGTACTTATTGTCTTTCTTCCTGCCCGTTTTGGCTCTGGCTTTCCTCCCTTGCAGTCCCCTCCCTCAAAATGTCAGAATCATGGGGCTGAAAACAATCAAGTGCTTTACACAGCTGGCACATTTACTGCAATGATAAGATCAGAGAAAGAAAAGGAAAGTATATTTTTAGTCACGAAGTTGTAGAAATGTAGTGAATTGCAGGTAGAAGTAAATATTGCAAGGTAATTAACTAAGAACAGTCTGCTGAGGTGTTCCAAAATGCCTGGAGGCCGCAAAAATATTTTAAGCAATGTCATCAGGATTCTTAACTCTTTATGTTCAAACCAATTCTTATCACTGTTTATTTGTTTTCTGGTGGTCTTTGAAAAGTTCCAGACATGTCATATATAACACAAGTGTCACAAATTGGGCACCAGCCTGATTTTCCTTCACCCAAACTTATCTCAGCTACGCTAGAGAAACCTCTAATATTTCCAATGCATGGCTTAGCCAGAGTTTGCAAGTAGAGAACATCTCAGGAGAGTGCCAGATCTTATCAAATGTTCTGACTAAAAAGGTTTAGCGAAGTTTGGATAAACAAGAAGTGTTTTAGTTCCTTACTAAACTATATTTTCAAAGTTCATCCATCACTAATCATTGTCTGATAGCTTGTCAGACATCATTGTGAAGATTTCCCCACTGTAAAAAAAAAGTTGTATGAACACAACTAGTTATAATACTCTGGATTCAAATGGATATATTTTTGGCAAGGGTGTTCTGTCAACATTTATCAGTGAGATGAGTATACATTTTATGTTATTTTGGTTCCACAGCTAATTTGGACAGCAAAATGAGATTTCCTTGTAATGAGTACAAAGCCACCTGCTTTGTCTCTTTGGAGGAATTTAAAATATTTAGCACATGAGGTATAAGTATACCAGAAGAGTTCTCATAAATATCAGCAGGAAAGCTGTCTAGGCATAGAGATCTCTTGAGTAAAGGATCAGTATTTAATAGCTCCCTTAATCTCACTTAATGTTAATGGACAATTGGAGGAAACTACTCATCTGGAAATTACTTTAGCAAATTAAACGTGGCCAAGCATCTTTGCTTAAGTGAATCTGAAAGCAAGTCATCCATCTTGTACAAGACTTTAGAGAAGTATCCAAAGTTTGAAGACTGTATGTCAGTTTAGTAAATTAAAATCACTTATGAGCTCACATCAACATATTGCATCTTCAATTCCTGCCCAGCCAGAGCTCAGTAACCAGTCTCAGCCAACAAACACTGCTTACAAGTACTCTACCTCAAAAATTTATAAGAAGAAAAACAAAAAAGCTTTTCAACACTGTGCTAACTCCATGCATGTTGTTTGCTGATTTTTACATTATATTCTCCTGATAAGACTTGTCCAAGTTCATTGCTGATGTTTTGGACAGTGCTATAATGCCAAGTGCTAATTATTAAGTATACTTAGCAGTGTTACACTTCTGCAAGGACATCTGAATTTCACAAATTATTAAATGCTCTGATACAGCATAAAAAGATGTCACTTCCCTTACTATTCAGTATATCTTAAAGTGATAAAAGTGAAGTGAGTTAAAGCCACTTGGTACCATCTTACAAAAAAAAAAGAATCTGAGGTACAATATGATTACTTGCTTTACAAAAGGTACCTGTAAGCATTGTCTTGATTCATGATCTGTCTTTAAAAGCAGAATCACATCACACATTTAACCTCAGTGCATGGCTGAGGGGGTACGCAATGATCAGGCAGCAGGTTTGAAAAGCTGTAAAGCCCATAGTTTGTCTTTATGTATAACACGACCCTGATAGAGAAGGCATTTCTGCAGGACACTAGAGAAACCAAATATAACAAGTCCAAAAATTATAGAGATACCTGGAGAATATGTTCATTTATGACTATTAGCATCATGGAGATGGTATGATCTCTGTCTCATGAAAGCAATAAGCTGTTAATGTCAGAGAAAAATGGTATCAGGCAGAGATTAGTGTACATATGATCTCTTTGAAACTCTTCAATAAGAATCTGGTGACTACTGCTGGAAAAATATTGGACTGTTCAGGAAATCCATCCTTCTGTAAAATTCCATTAAAGAACCAAGCAGGTCAGTGTAAAAGCTGCAGACAGTGAGGATGCATTATTGAAAATTTGTGGACCTCGTTTGTTTCATATCTGCCTTTTCTTCCTGCACACATTCGTCTTTATAAGGTTTGAGATTTCATTTCAATTCGAATCATAGAATCATAGAATAGGTTGAGTTGGAAGGGACCTTAAAAATCACCTAGTTCCAACCCCCCTGTCATGGGCAGGGACACATTAAATGCATTTACATATCTTCTGCAGTAAGTGCAGAAGTTACATAAAAGCTGTGTCTAATAATTTCTTGATTTTTGTGAGTTAAATGAGCTTCTTAAACAATCCTTTACTTAATCATTAGTTTTAGTCCATGAACTTCTGTGTGAAGTTTTGATCATTGACTTGAATTCACCTCACAAAGTAAATCAGAGATCATTTTTGACAGTAGGAGACTGCATTCATGCCCAGCAAATTCCAGTCACTTTTGTTTAAATTATAATCAGTATGAATTTTGACTGGAGTGTTTATTTACTTTGAAATGGATGAACAAAATTTTAAGTGCCTACTAATAACTCCATTTAGGTATTCTATGATAAATTAATTCTTCATGTAGTTCTCTTGAAAGCAGTGGGGATTAATTTAATCTATTTAATTCCTAATTGAGAGGAAGAATTTGGAATCATATTACACATTGGTTTCCAAGCTCTGTCTTTCTATATTAAAGCACTGTAACTACCATAAAAAAATATGCATATATTGATCAGATGATGGAGAAAAGGGGTAGCTAAACTATATGCATAGTATGTCAAAAAATTCTGCAGGATGAAAGGACCTATACTAATTATTAGAAAGAAAAGAATTTAATTTATTTTTTATTTCTAATACTTCAGAATAAGATCCAAATGTAAACACGGATACATTATTCATCATTTTTCTAACATGCTAAAAGGATTATTGATAACTTCGAAGTCCAAGATGAACGTTCACCACAGCTGAGTGTCAAAAGGCCAAGATCAGCTGCGATGTAAGTCTAATTTCACTATAAATCAACAGAATTAGATGTATTTTATGGAATTACCTCATTTAGATTATTGACTCCCAGCTTTGCAGTTAGACAGCACACTTGTCTTGCAATAGGAAATAATTGCCTTGCAAAAGGAAAAAATACAAAAATACAGTCAACTTCAAAATTATTTTCTAGCAGTATTGTTGCATATACAAACTTTGAACACATTTTAAAAACTGTTATCAAACTATATTTATATACAGTATTCTGCTTTTTTTAGCTAATCATTCTAAAATAGAAGTTCATATGTTTCTGGATTTCATTATTGCCATCCTATTACAAAGACTCTGGAAAATAAAGCTGAGGATGTGAACACTGTATTAAGCTTTAGCTTCTCATTTTTCCAGAATTCATCAGATAAATTTAAAATCAGATTAGTATCATATTTTTGGACATTTGGTTCATGTTGCTTACAGTTCTGATGTACTTATCGGCTTTTCATTGAAAAAGTCTCTGGTGTATTTTTAATCTTTTTTTCAGTTCATATTTTTTCAATTTTCAGATGATACGAATGATATTTAAACACAGTTTTCAGCTGAATTTAAAGAAGCTGTTTCTCTTACTCAGACTAAACTTATGTAAACATAAGTCATTGTTCTTCAAATTAGGAACAGAACTTCTTAAGCAGAAAAGAAAAGAATCTAGATTAAGTCTTGAAGAAAGAAAAGCAAACAAGTTAAAAAAATTGCCCTGATTTGTGCAAAAACATTTCACATCGAGTTTCAGTTTTCAGTTAACACTGAGTAAACTTAGCCATTCTTACATATTCTTTGCTATGAAATGAAGACTATCTGACATGCAAGACAAAGAAATGTATACATCAAGCTGAGCAACTTATGATGTAAGCAGGAAAATCTTACTTAATGTAGAATCAGGCTGTGACTGAGAAAATCATAATCTAATCATATCCAAATACAGTATAACCTCTCTTTTTGACGGCAAATAGTTCAATGTGGGAAGTGAAACAAGAAAGGATTAATTGTTAGAACCAGGCAGGTATTTCAGGGAAACTTCTGTCTGACTTCACCCCCATGACCACAATTTTTCACAGAAATATAATGTCAATAAAAATAACTGATTTACTCCATAAACCTTGAGTAAAGTTTTTTATGAATCTAATCCAAACATCTCTTTGCATGGTAAGAGTACTCGTGTTAGGGCTTGTTCTCTGAACAACTATTCATGGGCAGGGGAGTATATATAAGATGAGGCACTATTTTTCTTATGCTGAAAGCATCCATCTTTACTAACATATTAACAAGACTCATTTCTTGTTATTTCCCTCTCCCCTCTTTTTTTCCTGTTCAAAACCCAGGAAAAGAAAAAAATTGATTGTATTTTATAAAAAAATCCTGGAGTCTAAATGCTGTACTTCAGCTGTTGTCTTGTCACTCTTTACTACTATAAAACATAGCTAAGAGTCATGGTTCAGTTGCTCCTTCCTCATTTCTACAAAGGAGAAAGTTAATCAAGATTCCTGGCACAACTTCTTTCCCTACTCTGCTTATTTGTACTGGCCACGGTGGTGGCAGTAAGCTCAGGTTTACTCATCTGCACAGCAATGGAAATACTGGCTAAATATGACTTTTTCCTTCTCTTATGTTGTGGTCTAAATTGTGTGTATGCTGTGCAGTGATGAAAGCATCTTCTACCTGTGAAAGCTTTCCTAGAGATCTGATGGCCCCAGTCTTGGACAGTACACCAAAGGATGGGAAACTTGTGTGTCCAGAGGTTTTGATATAAGTCTAGACTGAGTATGCACACGTATTTGTGTCTTCTCCAGGTTAGCAGTCCATAGCATATGTGACCAATATGCCAGCAGTTTTCCCTTGCTAGCTGAAAATTGTGACAACATGTGAGGGATAACAAACACTTCAAAAAACCTCGAAGTGATATAGCAGACACCACTTCTGCCCGTGTACTGGAAACAGAGTGGGAGTACTCCATCACAAAATGTCACTGCAGCTTCTGTTGGAGAAGTGATGACAGCAGCAGACCCAAATCTTCTGTGCATCACGCATGGACAAGTGGTATTTAGCTCATATTGGGCTGTAGCTCACATAAATTTCAGGGAGTTCATGTCTGATCCTTCACCCATTAACAACAACTAATTACTCAGACAAAAGTTGTCTTCAGAAAATTAACTAAATATTATTCCAAGCCAAATCTCCCTTTCTGGAGAGCAGAGAAGAAGGCAACTGTGTAATAGGTCAAAACTGAAGTTGCTATTCAGCCTTAAATTGCTTATTAACAGTTAAGTACCGCAGAAAATCGTAATTCTAAATGCTGATGTGAATGGGCTTTTGGCAAATCCATGATATCTCTGCTCTACTGTCATGCTTGGTCTGACAGCTGCCCTTGCCTGACAGTCATTTCAGTAAACATGTTTATTATTTTTTTCTCCTATGGGTAACAATAATGTTTTACATTTACAGTGTATATATTTCCTTTTCCATTTATAACAATGAAAGCATGTAACTTTTGAAGAAGAGTTACCTATATTTACAAGGGGAGGGAGGGAAAGGTAGATTAGACTACCATTATCTTACCAACCATTAAAGAGATAAAAGAAATAGTTATTATTACAAAGTGTGGGTTTTTTAAGAAAAATACTGACAACTTATACAGAAAAATGAAGGAAATGGTCACTCACATACAACTCTTCCTTGCAGGAAATACAGCAGATGCTTAAAGGTTTTAGACAGTTAGAGTGGAATCCACTGCAACTAAATTTAGCACCTAGAATATGCCCAAATCATTCTTCTTGATGCATAGTCCTGATGCTCAAGATCTCTAGAGCTGCAGCAGAAAGAGGCAGATGCTTCTGACAGGTAGATGACTCTCTTATGAGCCTAAATCATATGGACTGGATTTTATTCCTTGGTTTTGTATCTTATTATCCCACCTGCCCTTCTCTGATCTTGGAAGCAATCTAGGCCACATTTGCAGAATTATTTGGTAATTATAAAGCAAATAACTAAGTTAGTATTTTGACAAAAAGCTGAAATCAAGCATTGGGAAAAAAAATCCACTCAGTCCCAACATCCTGTTCATCTTGTGGTTAGAAATATGAGAAACAATATTTTTCTAATAGGTGCTTATTTTGCAGTCTTTCTTTGTAAAATGGACGTGATGGATACAGGCCACATATACTGCAGGAGGAATTAACTTCCAAAGAAAAGACTGCACCATGCTATGCTCTCTGGTTTGGAGCCAGCTACCTTTTCCCCTGAGTATGCCAGAACTAATTCACAAGAATAGGGAGTACAGTCACCTCCCACATCCTTCTGAAAGATCGCGGCCACAGGAATCTGATCCAATTGCTACCAAAAATGATACAATGGCTGAAGGACATCTGCTCTCATGCACATTTAAAGAAGAGAAAGGATTTTTTATTGTTTAGTTTTGTTCTTTGTAGCCGGAAATAACTGCAAGTTGCATGAATGCTGCAGAAGGGAAACGACAATATATGAAGCCACGTGATTGACAGCATCTTCATCCCAACACACTGTGCCAAACAGCACATGTTCCTGAGTTCAGGAAATCCCATGTCAGTGGATATGTGATGTAAGAGACATGTATAAGATCTATTAAGAGTTGGATCCTCGTCTGATTAAAAGAAAGGAGTCAGTTCACTGAAGTCGGTGCAGCTGCAATAATTTATATTCACTCAGAACCCACCCTAAGCTTCTTTAATGCATGTGGATTTATTTCTTAATAATTTATTAAGCATGTTTTAAAAGACAAATCATTGATGGTGATTCCTGTCAGAGAGAAAGCTTTCATGCTAGTTGCATTGTGTCTGACAAGGCAACACATATGGTGGTCCAGCTTCTATTGTACACAAAGAACAGGATTCAATTGCTTAATCATTGGCATCTGTTGCCACTTGAGACAACTTAGGTGACCCCCACCTGGACTCCAGCTGCCTGTCTAGGAGGACACAGGTCTCTTGTAAGTCCTGTGACATACCTGTCATCCCCATGCTGATGTCTCAGGTATCCTGGGACATATCAAACGGCCCTCAACACTTATTTTGAAGTTACTGAATCCCTCCCAGGATGTTCAAGGATATCCAAAATGTGTATTGTACACCTCCTCTCGATTTGTTGTCTGCTTCTTTTGCTGTTTTAAAGAACCTTTGCTATCAAGCTTGAATTTAGTAGCATTTTTTGTAAAATAAATTTCTATATCAAAGGTGATTTTTTGCTATGTTTTACCTCTGCTGGGGGCTATGCAAAATATTAAATATTATGCAGATCAGAAGGTCAAAAATAAGACAAAGAGGTAGCTCATCTTTCTAATCCTGTGGCAGACTATAATTCATGAAAGCAAAAGCTTGCTAAAATGACAGATTTTATTTACAAGTTTACTAGAAGTGGGATTGATTCCCCCTAACTTTGGGAAAAGTGTTCAGCACCAGATCACAGAGATCTAAGAACTAAATGTAGGTAGGTGTCTACATATGATGATGGAAGAGCTCTCACAGTAGCTGATGGGATCCACAGCTCAGTTTACTGATAACATGGAGTACCATATTCTACCTCCTACCAAAGGGCGCAGATTTTCTGCAGGCCCTTATTACATCTGATGGACACAATGTCTCAAGCGTTTTAAGCCACCCGTGACTGCAGTACATACTTACTTAGGTATCCATAACATGTCCAGCCAAGAGAGCATAGATTCTAGAGAACTACATGTTCATTGTGAAGAGGGTACCTAAGACTGGAATCACTCACAGGAACTCGGTAACATTTTATGTGACCTCTGGTGTCTCAGACATCACCAAGGCCTGGAAAACAAGACACAGGACTTTCAGATTAGTCTATGACTGGAAGTCAGTTTGAATAACTTTAATCATCTTAAAATCATTAGGCATCATGTTTAGTCAATTCTATTAAATCACCACATATGGCCACCTGGGCTTCAGTGGACAAGAGCAAGCAATTTCAGGATTCAGTTCATCAGATGTATTACAGATGTGCACATTTCAGTGAGGTAAATCATGTAATTACAATGCACATTTTCCACCCACTGACTACAGAACAAGTCTGAGGTGACTAGAGGATACATGGACATCCTCAGTGAAGGCTGCATATGGTTAGATGAATCACCATAATTTCATACTTAAAATACAGAAATTCTTTTGGTTTTATCTTGACTTACATATTAATAAGTAGATATGCCAATGATGTGAGAGCTCTGGCCAAATGTTTTAACAGCTTAACTGTGAAGACTAGAACTAGTTTTACCTATATTTACAGAACAATTTTAATCCTGTTTTAAAAACAAGATTTGCTTTATAGGTTCAATTCATCATTAATACACTGTGTAACTAGTCACATGATATAAATATTTCCTAATTGGCACTTTATGTGGGGAAATGAAAGCTTCATACTGCATATCGTGGAGACCCACTCAACCTTAACTCTAAAAGCCACCAAGGAAACCCTGGAAGATCTTCTCTAACCCATTCAATTGTACTTGATTTTCTGCTAGTATTTTATAAGTTTTGTAAACCTAGATGGCATAATATTATGGCCTATCTTCTGTCTAAGTGCTTTTCTTGCTTATATTTGAGTGTAATGCTTTCATTGCTCATCTAACAGAGAAGGTTCTTGGAATCACAGAGGCATTACCTCCATGTCCATCTAATTAACTCTCTGAACAACTACAGTTCTCTAGATGATCAGTGTGGAGATTTTTAATATTTAGGCAAACTTCATGTGAAGCTTTTTCATGAGACCAAACTTCTGATGGAGTATCTCTCTTAGTGCAGCAAAATCAAGCTGAAGTTGTTGTCTTAATAACAAAGTCAGTACAGTTCTTATTGAAAAAATTTAAAGAATTCCTCTGGGTTTGCTTTGGAAGAGGTACTGGATTTAAATATTAAAGACTCAACAGTATT
Organism: Piaya cayana; assembly: GCA_013389865.1. Taxonomy (NCBI): domain Eukaryota; kingdom Metazoa; phylum Chordata; class Aves; order Cuculiformes; family Coccyzidae; genus Piaya; species Piaya cayana. Next base: position 76,774 of record WAAB01005842.1, on the reverse strand, counting down.
AAAGGCTACAAAACAACAATATCATTGAATTGAAGAGATTCTTGAGAGCATTTTGATATATAATTTATATATGTAAATTATTTAGTACTTATGCAAATTAGTCTATTATGAAGCACCCCTGTGCTGTGAGTGGCACTTCAGCCCATGGACCTATCAACTAGTAATAAAATAAATATTGAGATAAAATTTGGGCTTAGTTTAAATTTATATATACTGATGGCATTAAGCTACAAAGAAAATTCGAGAGCACAGTGATTCGTTTTGTACTGAAGATTTAAGAAAAAAGTCGTCCATGCATTCAGTGAAAAGACTTTAATAAAGTGAATGTTCTGAAATAAATCTCAGTCAGAATTACAATTTATATCATTATGGGCTTCCATTGAATTATGAGGATTTTTTGTAGTTATTGTACATAAAAAGTGTGAGTCTTCCTTGGAGATCTAGGCATCTAAATGAGCAAAACAAAAAAGTAAAATTTAGTCCCCATTTAAACACAGATAAAGGCTATCCCAATGCCAAGAATGATCAGAAAGAAGCAAGGTGAGATGCCTAGACGGTCCTCTTCAAAACAGTGTTAGTTTGCTTAGTTAAAAGAACAAAAGGAAATACAGTGTTTATCAACACTAGGCTATCATTATTACCATAGATGTAGCTTGGCACTCTCCTAATTCACTGTTTTAAAACAGCAGGACAGCACCAGTAGAACTTAAAGTCTATACTGGCCACAGATGTCTTAGAGCAAATCCAGAGGAGGGCCATGAAGAAGATTGGAGGGCTGGAGCACCTCTCATACGACAGGCTGAGAGAGTTTGGCTTGATTAGCCAAGAGAAGGCCCAGAGAAGACCTAATAGCAGCCTTCCAGTACTTAAAGGGAGCCTACAGGAAAGTTGTGGAGGGAGTCTTTAACAGGCAGCATAGTGATAGGATGAGGGGTAATGGTTGTAAGCTGAAAGAGAATAGATTTAGGTTACATCTTAGGAAGAAATTTTTGACTGTGAGGGTGATGAGGCGCTGAAACAAGTTGACCAGAGAAGTAATGAATGCTCCCTCCCTTGAGGTATTCACGGTCAGGTTGGATGAGGCTTTGAGCAACCTGATCAAGTGGAAGGTGTCCCATGGCAGGGAGATTGGATCTAGATGACATCTGAGGTTCTTTCCAACCCAAATCATTCTATGATTAATTGGATGGATATTTCAAGGGACTGTGAAATACATACAACTCTTGGAGAACAATGATACTATGTAATACTTTTTGCAAGGAACTCAAGCACTATACATATTGGTAATCACTGATTTCTATCAGAATGTGAAATAACAGACCTTTCCTTTGCTGTGATTTAATTAATCTTTGATGAGGACAATATTATTGATCTGGAATAAAACAGTTTTACTATACGGGGATGAAACCAAGGTCAAAAATCACATCAAGAAATTTCCTTGTGGTGGCCTTAGCAGGTAAAACAAGGTAAAACTTTACATACAGGAAAAAAATCTCCTAAATTCATGGGTTTTAGACAGAAAGCTTTCAAAAAGCAGAAGAATGGAAAACCAGAGGGGATTTCATGGATCACCAAATCGGCTCCCAGTTCTCTAATTAGGAGTTTCTGTCCTTTATACTGGAATAATCTTTCAAAGCTATATCAGAACTTCATTTTGGTATCAGGAATTTCTTTTACTTTTTTACTTTGTTATTCACTAGTCTCAAGAATTCTCTCTTTCTGCTATGTATTTTCATGTACACATTTTTTGTTATTTGGATTAATCACATTGTCTTTACCCTTCCTCTCCACTAAGCACTGCAAATTATAGTCTTCCTCTCCTAAAAAATGTTCCTCGTGGTCTGACCATCTTAACTGGCTCTGTTCATGCTGACTGTATTAATTCTGAACATCAGGTAGTAGTTTGGAATTCTAAGTGAGTTCTTGCAAAACTTTGTACCATCGTGCTGTTATTCCAGTACTGGATCTAACAGTAGATCACAAAATTCTTGCATCCCACAAAATTTCATAGCATATTTATTTATTTTACTTATGATCAATTAGATAATTTCCCCCATCTCTTGCAATGTCCCCATGGTCCAAGAAGTAAGTTAGACTTTTTTTTGGACCTTACTTCTGTTGTCATTTCAGAAAGAAATATACAAGACAGACAAAGTTGCATTAAAAAAATAATAATTTGGACAGTAGTTCTGTACAGTAATTGTTTAATCTAATTCCCAAAGCAATTCACAGCACATATACACCTGAGCTTGAAAACACATCCACAGCAATAGCAAACAGTGTTATGAACCTTCTAGACATTTGCAAAATGGTTGTTGGATTTTTTAATACATAAGCAATAAGAACCTTTGGCAATTCACATTCCTCCAGGAAATCCAGGAAATATAGTGCAAAATTGGTGAGAAGAATACCTCCAGGGAAGAGTTTTCAATACTGGCTACCTAGTTTTGCTGTCAGTTGTGAATATACTAATGAAGAATCTACAGTAATGCTACTAGATTGCAATTACTCTGGGAACAGAAACTGATCCAACATATTCAGATGTAAACCCACTTCATAATGAATAGTCATTGCTGGCTATGCAGCTGAAGTGACTTCTGTTTCAAGACTGAGTAGGAAAGGAGGAATTTCTTAAGAAAATGATCACTGAAGAAAACAAAGGGACTATTCTAAATCTTATGATTTTATATTACTTCTTTTACAAAACAAATATGCTAACTCTGCTTGCTTTCCTCTCAGTCAGCATCTGCAGAGAATGCAGAAAACAGAAATGTTAAATTGAAGTGACATTGCAGTTTTGACAAGCCAAAACAAGATCAGGGTAAGACGGAAATCCTGTGAAGACAACTGTACTTGGGAATCTTTCCATTTCCTTTAGATGATACAAAATTTTCAGGTAAGAGATGAGTTTGTCTCCTCCTCCGTAACAGAACAATATGTAAAAGCCCAGTTGTGTAGGGTCAGAACACCTATAGGTTTACATAGAAGGACAGTATCTTGCAGCGTTTGATATTCAACATGTTGTTCATTAAAAATTTAATTGATCCTTTGGGGAAGTGTAAATAAAACTAAGAATTATTCATGTTTATAAATTGGCCAACCACTGTTCCTGGGTTAAATTCTAATTCTATACTAGACCTTAGAATGGAAGAAATATGATGGGCTGAATTTCTCTTTTAATACTGACCACAGTACAGAGCATTGAAGTTTATAACACTAATTCTTTTTTTTTCTCATAAGCTTAAAATTGTACTATTGTGTGATATATAAGTTAGAAAATTAACTGTTTTAAAAAACTTACAGCCCCAGAAATTGACTACTGAGTCCAGTGAAAGTCCTTTCTGGTTAAGGAAGGTGGGATTTCACAGTACTAAACCCTGAGGAAGAATATAGTCAGTAATTTCCAGACATTACAATATTCACAGTAATAGTGATGACAGAAAATCTCACAAAACTGTAAAGATTCAGCCAAGAAAATAAATAACCCTTATATTAAATAGGAATATGAGGTTTTATTACCATCATTTTCCCTGTGTTATTTGCTCCCTTTTCAGACAGCCAGGTACGGGTAGCAGCTTTAGGAGTGACAGATCTTCTTTACAGCTGTATTTAATGCCCATCTGCAAACCTTTTTTTGTCCTAAAACAATATTATTTTTGAAGAACTAAAAAAACACACCATTTTATTAGGAGTTTATTATTTGGTATTAGGAAGAATAGGCAGGAAAAGGGAAAGTGATGTGTCTTTAAATTTGATTTCTGGGCCAATATTTTTTCTGGCATAGACCTAAAGCCAAGCTTAAATGTTTGCCTGAGATCCAGAAGCTATAGAAAAATAATGCCAGTGAGGAAATGCCCTTGGAGCCAACTGGAAGTCTTTACAAACTCACTGTATTCTTCAGCCTGTGTTAGTTCTTCTAAAATAATGGAAGTAGTTTAAAAGCATGCAGCAATGAAAATAACCACGAGAACAACTATTGTTTGGCTATTTAGGATAAATTACCACTTACAATACCTGAGCTTAGTTAAAATAACAGGACAGTATGAAATTATGTTTTTCTTCCCCTTTCCCTTCCCTTTCCCCTTTCCCTTCCCCTTTCCCTTCCCCTTTCCCTTTTCACATGTAGTACAAATTTAAGGAGTTAAGACAGGGAAGATGATTGTTCACATCATTCTGGTGCTAAAACTTAAATCTCCAGATTTTTAACTCCCGTTAGGCAAAAGCATGAAAGAAAAAACAAACGTTTATAAGCTGACAAGAGCACAGAGTGAAGAGACAAACTAAAAATATGCTAGTGATGTAAAGCTGTCCTTAAATCACCAGAAAAGAAGAGGGCCTATTGTCAAATGCCTCAGACAATCCTATAAAGTAGAGAGGAGAAAGAAAACCTATCCATAGAGTAAATTATGCACCATTTACAATGTTTTTGTTGTTGTTGTTGTTACAGAATTCTGTGTGTAGTGCTTCCAAAGAGCAAAAAGTTGAAGATAGAAAGGAAAGAGAGATGTAACAGAGTCTTATCTCTCCACAAGAAAGAACTTGTGGAGATTCATCTAGGGCTTGGGCAGTGACCATAGCATACCCTTACACACAAACAACACAGCCTAGAGTGACTAAGTTGAACACTGGCATGCCCTTTTAAACTCCCTCTCCGAGATCTGAATTCATAGCTTCTAGTTGTTGTTCTGTCACCCAAACTGTCTTGATAGGTATCAATACTTCTAAATGGGATTCACAGGCAGCAGAAGAGATGAAGCAACTAATTTAGTCCATAGGAAATGTTGCAGAGAGGGGAATAGTTTTGATTTAAAACTTTATATCTATCCTCCAAATTTGTCAGCTCTGTAAAAAGAGGAACTGAATTCCCAGCCCGTCTAGAGCAGGAGGTAAACCAATATGTGAAGTCAGGTAACTGATGGAAACCTATCTCAATATCCAAAGGTCAAGTGAGACTACCAGACTCAAATTTTTCAAATTATCACTTGCTTTTTTTTCCTGAATCAAAGCAAACACATACCAAAATAATTCACACATACACACAAAAAAAAAAAAAAGAAAAAAGAAAAAAGTAAAATAGGCCACATCATTCAATAATAAGAGTTATGGAAGAATGCAATGCTTTTTTTTTTATTTGCTTGTTTATTAGTTTAAAGTTTCCTTCAATACCATCAGCCTTTGCTACCAGACTGAGAAATCCCCAACCAATGCAGACTGACTAGGATGGAAAAGTATCTTTTTACTTCTAAGTTGCCCTGAGGAAAAAAAACTCTTCAAAGTTTCAGAAGAAAACTAAAAATTACATTGAAATTAAAACAATAGCTTAACAAAATGACATCACTTTGAACATTTTCTCCTTGAAATAATCTCGAATCTTGTCTGGCATTCATTATGTCTTCCAAAATTTGGACAAAGATTCATTTGGTCAAAAGTGTATTTTTACATCAGCTTTGTTGCAACAAAGTCAATGGATTCTGCAAAGATTTACTTGAAATTCTTCACTGTCCGTGAATAATTATTTATAAAATATTGTTCCTCTGCTTCTTGACAAAGTAACAGCAGTGCCAAATAAACCCACTGAAAATTACACTTTAGTTAAGAGTAAGGTTATTAAGAAAGCTAAAAGTGTTTATGATAAACTCTCTACAGGGTGTTAGAAAAACTCTCTGTGTTGAGTATCTCATACAGACTGTTACTGGAAAGTAGATAAACTACTGAAGTGATACCATCTGGCATACCCTATGATCCAAATAACAATTATCATTTGAATATATTGAAAGGTAACTGCATTGTTGGCTTTTTTCTTGTGCAGCTTTGTATAAATTATTTTTATTAAAAAAATAACAAGAAGCCTAACAGAATTTAACCTATAGGATTTTTTTTCTTATCCATGTTAAGGACAACAAACTACTGACTGATTACCAGAAAATAGTGTAAGACATTTCCCTAGAGTCTCTTTTTAGCTTTCTAGCTGTATTTGTAATTACTTTCCTGGCTGCCTATCTGTTTGGTAGCTCAGCAGTTGTATTTCATTCAAACCATATTTGCATAATTTTTAGGTTGTTACATAATACTGAATTCCTGATTTGCAATGGATTATGCCCTGTCTCCTGTGATAACTCTGTCCACTTAACTGGCCAGGTGCTTCTTATGAAAACCACAGGCAGCAAAATGAAGTAGCACTTCTTATTTTCTTGCATTTTGCATAGATTTTTAACTGTTCATCTCGGGCGGTAAGATACACAGCTGCTATTACACTGTTTTATTGCAGACTATAACTTTAAATCTAGGAGACGGAAAATCATGACTTCATTGGCAGAAAGTCCTGTTTGGAGAGAGAAAGATGGCTGAATCAAACACTGGATAGATATTTGTTTATCTATGACACTCAGAGTCGCTGGAGGAGGCTTGCAGCTCTTCAAGGAACACAGAAGATGCAGCCCAGAAGGAGACCTGGTTAGGTGGAAGACTGAGTGGGAGAACAGAAAGCATCTGAGAAGAAGAAGCCAGAAAAGAACCTTAAAGTTAAGGCCGAATATTTTGATGCAAAAGAAGGTACTGTCTATTAAATGATCCTTAGCTTAGTTAGAACAATACAATATATCCGATAAAAAAAATCAAAACATATTCATTTATGGAAAGTGAAAATAAATCTTTTTGTAGGCAGAACTAGTGGCACTTCTCAGCCTTATGCATTAAAACGACAAGGAGTTTGTTGAGTGATAACATCTTTTACTCCTCCTTAAAACTGCCCAAAATAAAATACTTATAAACATCGTAATCACGGCCTCCTCTTGCCCAAGAAGTACTGGGTGTATCAAGTCCTGGGCATGCATTTTCTCATACTTGTTTGCAGTCTGCTCTGAAATTCCTTGACTTTTTGAGACTGTACCTTCTAACATAAAAGTCATCTGTTATCACTGATGAGAAGGACTTTATTTAAAATTGAGGTGGGATTAGCTGCTGGTTTTGTTGGCCAGGATATTCACTTCAAAAGTACTTTGCTGACTTAAGTGCTTTACTTGACTATGATCTCAGTTACCAGTAGAGTGCATACATTTTATTTGTGAGCTTCCTTCCAGTTGTAACCTGATTTCTTAAAAGTTTATGCCTTTCTGTCTACCAGTCTTCTCCTAATACTTTTTGTAAATTTTAATCAACTTCAACCAAATTCAAAAAGCAGTGGAGGTCTCAGGGATGGCAAAATCTCTTGAGACCTGGAGAATGCATAGAGGAGAGTGAAATGAAGTAAAGCACCACTGGAGGAAATAGATTAATGGGAACTTGACTCCTGTCTGTTATGTGGTGCCTCTTGCCACGGGAAAGAGGGAGGGGAGGGTTCTCATTACCCTGTGTGCTGGGTTGGTGTTGGGAGCGGTCAGGAGCGAGCTGAGGGGGATGACAACAGGGGGAAGGGAATGGAAAAGAAAGAATGATGTGAAGCCATACATGATACTGAGGGATTTCAAGGGTCTTCCTATTTAAATGCATAGAAAAAAAGACCCCTCCGATTTAACTAATTCCACCACACACAAATCTCAGTTTGAGAGTTTGTTTCACTGTGATTATATTTTTTATACAAATAAGTGCATACAGTTGAAATTCCTATTTTCTTCACTTACTTGTTTACTAGATGTAGGCTGTGGACAGGACGGCTAAACTGACTTGGACTCGTCCCACTCCTGCCCAGCTCCACCAGTACAAAGTGGCCAATTTTGCTCACCCACCCAGAGCATGACAGAGACATTGGGTCCCTTACACACCTCATCTCCAGTTTGGTGTGTGCTACCCAAGGCATTTCTGGGTGGAGGCAGAGACCCAAAACTGTGTCCATGAGGTACCAGCAGCTATCAAGGAACGTAGACCAAGGAGTTAGGAGAAAATTCTAGGTGTAGTGGGACTACCTTGTTAGCACTTTCTTCTGCTGGCACACTATTTATTAACTCCATGATTATCCACTGTAAGACAAAAATTGATCATAAGTTTATGAAATTATAAAATTACTGTGGTCTGTGAACTGATAAGGGGAAAACTAGCTCTCAAGTTAACAGCTCTTCTGCTGGATGATACAATTTATTTACACTAGGCTGGAACTGGTTTAAAAAGCCACTATGTGATATATACAGCCTATATACTGCTGCACAAGCCCACTTTACTGAGTCTGACTTGGCAAGTCCTTGGACAATGTTTGCCTAGGCACAATAAGCCTACTATAAATAGTTAAAAGGCTTCTTTGTTTCCTTTCTAGTTTGTTTGTTTGTTGTAGAGTTGATTTATTGTTCTTGTGTGGCAAGTTACAAGGATTTCCTAGCTAGGAAATTTTGGTTATTGGGCCTTGTTGCATTTGGCAATTTCCTGTTTTCATTTGTAGTTTCTAAACTGCTTTCAGAAGCCTTTGAGCATGAGTAATCTAAAAGGAGAAAGTGTGATAGTTAATAAACGACTGTGGCTGCTAGCATGAGCCTAACACATCAGCACTGCTGTCGCCCTCAAACTCCTGGCATCTTTCTCCTCCAGCTTCCCCACACTTCTTACTCCTGACATCATGAAGCAAAAGTAACTAAAAAAATTGAAATGGGAGACCAGAGGACAAAAAGCAGAGACCACCTATTAATAACAAGTTTGTGAATCCTCATGGTCCCACAGAAAGGCAACATCATCGTCCATAAAATATGCAGGCAGAAAAGGATGAAAAAGCCTGTTCAAGTGACCCAGGTTCACAGGAGACACCTACAACAGAGCAAATAATCAACCTCAGCTTGTCTTGGTCACTGAGCAGGCTTTAATCCTTGGTCGCTTTCCTTCTGATAGTGCAGAGGGAAGAAGATGGAGAAGGAGGGTTATGAAGTAGAAATATCAGTGAATACATTAGCAATGGCAGGTGGAAGGAGTTTCTCATATTGGAGACCTGAAGATTTTTTTTAATGCCACCTATTTCAAAGACAGTCCACTTGATACAAAATATGATTGAAACACAGGACTACAATTAGTTTGCTCATTCACCAGATTTAAAAGTTCTATAAGATCATGTTTAGTAATATGGTTCAAAGGATTACTCCCTTGTTTCCCAGTCTGGTTGTTCTCCTCAGACACATTCTGATCCTACCTCATGGGTTCCTCCTAACTTTGAAGCTTGCTTTAGAAAATGTGATCATTCAGGCCAAGGAACAGATGGGGCAATTCATAGTAAATAAGTCTAAAACCAAACTGAATTTTTTCACTCCATGTCCTTTCAGCTGCTATAGCTGATAGTGCCATCTAGTATGAACTGTGCAATTGCTTCTCTGCTACGACTGTATTTTGCAGGCTTGGAATGTTGAACTGACAAACAGGTTTTGCTGTTTGCCATGTGCTCCTGCATTTGCTCATCCATCTGGATTGATATGCCTAGCAAGAGATTAGCTCAACAGGCCCTTGATCCTTTGCAAAGGCCTCTAGGCAGTTCCGTCTCACACACGATAAATAATAAATAACATTAATGGACTGCCAAGAATGTCATTAATAATTTTCAGATATGTAATTCATATTTAGAAACATTTCAGACTTTGTAAAATGCTCAAGTACCAATGACATGGAAATGTTTGTCTGAGTATATGACAAAGAAGAAACCATGGCCACTAAGAATGTGTAGATATTGTTGGGAGAGGTTATGATATTTTTTTTAACCTGAGACTAATTAGAACTGACTGAAAACTTGACAGTTGAACATTGATAAGAACTGAGCTTATACCTTAAAAGTTCATTGCCGTGAACAGGACTAATGTGGTTGTTCAAGGCTAATGATATTGATAGAGGTAGTACATGCAAATAAGAAGACTTAGAGCTAATAAATGAGCTGCTGTATATGTTCTGAATGTGAAATCAATTGACAGCAAATAGACCCATGGAAACATACATAAATACTATACAACAATCTGTATGGAAGACCATCACTAATGAACGACCAGGGAGGGAAGAAGTCCCCACAGAGAAGGCTATTAATGTTTCTATGTACCACTAAAAGAGAAATAGCACTGGAAGTTTTATGTATAAAGAGATGAAAAAACAAACCATATATCTTACTGCTTTGGGGGCAAAGTCATAATTATTTTTCTCAGACAATCAGAAACTCCTTCTTCAGTTGCTGAAATTGGATGGTAAGATTTCTCAAATCAAATCTCAACTCTTTGTAGTGCCATCTCATTTGTGTGATATCAGAAATAGGCCTGGCACTGTGTAAATGAAAGAAGACACAACCGGTTTTATGTGTTCTTTCCTGTAAATTTCTTACTTTCTCAACAAGCCTAGTGATTTCAGACATATAAAGATAAACCCATATTAAATTATCTTAATGATGGCCAGAGTACCAATATTTTCCTGGACTGAACCTTGTGGTAAAAATTCCAAAAATTTGTCAGCAGCATGAAGACCAGTAAATTCTTTTCCCTGGAAAGGACTCTGATGGCAGAAGCCTGTCTGAAACAACAGATATTTAAATCTAGAATTTCCTAGGTTGGTATCTGCATTCACATTGTAGTTAAAGGGGGTTATTAATACAAGCAATGGTTCTCAATACACTGCTCACTCAATTCCCTTTGACACGATTGTTTTAAACCCTCAGTTGTTACCCCTCATGGTATGCACTCCTGGTGCTGCTCCAGTAGTGCACAGATCTCCAGTAGTGCATGGGCCTGTTCTACCTCTGCCAGCCTTATGCAGATGTTTTGGTTACTGAAAGGCATCTTCAGTGGCACAAGGCATATAAGTTTAGGTGCAAAAAAGGATTTTCAAATGATGAAAAGTCAGGGTCCACTTTAGCATGAGTTCTAGCACTGCAGTAGGACTGCATGAGTACTTCTTTAAGATCAAATTTTATTATTATTTTAGATAAATTTAATACTATTAATACTTGGAGTATTTCCAGAGGACAAGATCTGCATTCCTAAATGTTGTTTCTGGCCAACATATGAGACATCCTAGGCTATTCAATAAGTCTGCTTGGAACTTGCAGATAAGGTGCAAGGGGGGCTGAAGGATCTTCTCATTTTCAGAGCAGGTTTGATTCAGTTGTCTAAATACCGATTTCTTTCTTCTGTCCCTTGAGATGCCCTAGCTCACCACACCTGGCCTCCATCTGCAGCTCCAGGAGGCACAGGTGACCTAAAGTTCTTGTGATGCCTCTGCCAGGCGTGTTGATTTCTTGAATTTATTAGAACATCATAAATAACATCAGAGAACTATATTTAGTCAACTGAACCAGTGGAGACCACTGCTAAGAGATGAAAGGCACAATAGATGGAGGTATAAGTATCTAGAAACGTAAAGGGTATTTATGGACCACTGGAGGACCAGAGATGAAATGCCTCACATTAATCCACAATTGGGCAGTTCAGTTCACCTCATATAATTAGCAGATTTGGCTTGGATCTTGTTTTCAACCTTGTTTTTCAAGCAGTCACTTTAGGATGCTGGCTTAAAAGAAGGTAGGACTAATATCATTCATGGTAGCTATGTGCTGGTGAAAGTGTCTCAAATTTGTTATAGCTGCTCCTTACCTCTCCGTCTCTCCACACTCCCCTTTTGAATAAAGAAATTTGCCAAAACAGTGTAATTCATTTCACCAAGTAGGACTTTGTAAATTATTTCAACTGCTTTTAAAATTATTTTAAATGGTACTTGGAATCCTGCTACTGTACAACACTTCTGTTTGTAAAACTATACTTAAGAAAGAAATTAAACAAACGGCAAGTGTCTAAAGCTCTGTAGATGGTACAAATTCAAACAGCCCTCCAAAGAAATGTTCATGTATTCGTATTCCGGAAAAGCATGAAAAGAAATTTCTCTTTTCTCCTATATTTCTGCACTAGCAAACTCCCAAGCAGTTGGGTATTTTTAATTCCTATTCAGACGATTTTTCAGTCCTAATACATCACAGCACAAAAACATAGTATTAGATTAGCAATCATCAATGTGGGAAAAAAGATATACACCACTCATATCTTTAGTAGGGTACTAAAGAGGCAACAAACAGAAAAGACCTGATCAGTTAGAGTAAATACATAAAATAGTACAAAAGTTGTCAATGTTCGTTTGCTTAGTAGATGCAGCACAACACTAGGATTAAGATACATTCTTAAATTTTATATATTACACTGTACCATTAAATACTTTAAATCTACTTTAAAATACTTCTAAAAATCCTTTAAAGTACTTTAAAAATAATAGAAACCCAAAATTACAGTATTTTAAAAGGATTTGCTTAATGTCACATATATTTTAGCATATGTGCAACAGATGTTTTCTTATATTAAATATATGGAATATACATTACTTTCAGAGCAGAAGGATAGGTGACGAATGACAAGTTTTGCTGAGTTTAGTACTTGAATTCTCACTGATACATCAAAATTCTCATTACTCACCATAGTAGAACCGACCTTTAAAACTAAAATGTTGGAGGGTCTTTCATCTTGAAGTCCAAATGAGAAGAAAACCCCAAAGTATTCTGTTAGCTGTCATAATGCTCCACAAATATTTTTAGGACACAATATATAAGACCACAAAGGCTTTTCCACTGTGCCTTTGGACCAGCTTCTTTAGAAATAATCTGATGCAAGATCATGTAGGACAGCAAAGTCAGGGCTTCCAATTTAGATGTTTTTGATGGTGTCTTCTAAGTTACATGAGTGAGCTGTCTGTCAAATTTCCAGTATTTGGTCATTGAAATCTCTCAATGTTATCAAAGCCCAGGACATTTTTCATGAATGTCCCTAATCTTAGATTCACTTCCTTTCTCTTTTAAACGCAGTTATTTTAGTTCATTTCCATTCCATTACACTTGCTCCAATGCTCATATTAATAGCCATCTGCCCTAAGCTGCTCAATAACTCCGGCAGCACCAGGAAAGGCTCTGACTTTATATAGCTTCAGAAGATTTTTTAGTAGCTGCTCATTTTAAGGAGGCTAAAAGGACTCCCATTCTGACTCATGCAAATTACATTGGGAATTATGCCACTTAAGTCAGGGAGAACGGTGTCCTTTTCAAAAAGTTAGTGCTTGTTGTAAGAAAAACATGGGTAAATCTTTGGGGGCTGGGGGGGGTATATGTTTAGATTTTTCAGTTTTAGACATGGAAGTTGGTATGGAAATGTAATTGAAAACATAAATAATAAATGTATTACTGGCACAGGAGTTAGATGTATTTTCTTGAGTTGTTGGCTTACGCATGTAGGAACAGCAGGGTGGTATATTTTTCATGTGGTTTAAAATCCAAGCTGTTTTAAGTATTACTGAGCACCAAACAAATTAGTAACTGAAATCCATTAAGTTTCCTAAGAATTTCCTTCTTGGATTGTACCTGGGACTAGCCAACTAAAACCACACTAGTGTACTCATCCTTCTGGAATTACTTAATAGATTTCTAGGCTTTCTGGCGTGCTCATTTCCATACCATCTGACAAATAACAAGTTTATTCTTGTAATGCAGATACTCCCCTTTAGCAAACAAGTTATTGAGGTTCAGAGGAGTTTATTTAAATCCCATAGGAAGTCAGTAGCAAGATGTGGAACACAGGCTAAACCTTCTTAGGCCTAAACTTCTATCTGAACCACAAAATAAGTCCTATTTCATACCCCGATGACTAATTCATTAGCAGAAACTTTTCTCTTCTACTGTCTAATGAAACCCTAAAAACAAGCCCATGACTTCTCTCACTAGATTCTTCTAACCACCTGGTAAATATTTTCAGTACCAAGGGCCTGAGAAAGCACACTGAGTCCAACCCCATAGCAGCACAAAAGTGGCTAGCTGCCTGTGAGCCTCTGAAGGTTCAATTTGGAGACCTACCAAAAAGTTCAGATACTTTTGCAGAGTTTATCCAAACGATCTGAACCCTCAAGAATGCAGACATAGGCCTCCTGAGAACAGGCATTTCAGCTAGATTTCCATTCATTTCTGTTTCCTTTTATGCCAGAAATGCAACAAAAACGGCCTTTGTTTTGGGTTTGGATCGTTGGGTTTTTTTTTTTTAACTTGAGAGGTCTAAGTGGAGCCAGAAGCATCACACAGGAGCACAGATTTGCACTGAAGTAAAATGCAGTGGGCAGCTTACCAAAACTCACCAGGGTTTGGTTTGAATTTCTGAGTGTGTGCGCCTGCTTGTGCATGCACACATATGCATGTAACTTGGTTTTCAGTCTATATTTTCTGGCTCATTCTGAAGGAATATCGTTAGAGTTAATTCCTCTAGCCCCCAAATGTGAGAAAGTATCCACCTCGTACCCCAACAGGTTGCTATTTGAATTTTTTTCATCAGCCAACAAGAATCCAGCCCCTTCAGAGACTGCTTTCAACAGCTGATTGCCTCCACAAATGAAGGAAATTGCAGCCACCCAGGGTCAATGTAGGCAGATTCAGCATGCTGCTTGCTCATCTGCCTGCCTGAGAAGGGATGCTGCTGAATGTTTAGGGAGCAATTGTTGATGCAGTTCTTAACATCTCTTTGTCTAAGTCATCTGCTTTAAAAAGCCACTGAATTGGCAAGGTTCATCCACCCTTTGTGTGCCAGGACAGGGTACAACGGGAAGGCCTGCAATGAATGGTGGAAGTAGAACTAATTCATTACCTTTTCAGTGTATTTGATAGCACAGGACCGCAAAATGTATATACTGCATAGAGCACTAATTGGCCTACCATCGTTGAATAATTATATGAAAGATATCATGGTTTTATTTTTCTTTGTTTGCTCTGTTATTTTTTGTGTTTATTCTCCTCTGTCACATCCTCAGTAATAAAGGGTTTTCAAAAAAAGCTTGAAAAAAATTCCCACCTTCGGGCACTGAAATACTTGAGAATCCCACTTTAGCATTCATCAGAGTTCACAGATGAAAATTTGCTGATGCGCTTCAGCAACAATTCAGATCCTAACCAGCAGTGGTGCAGCATCATTTTTTAGCTTCCCTGATCCACAGGAAAAGAGAGGATGAAAATTCTTCTTTGTGCTTTGGAGCAAAGAAAGCCCAGGAGTTATCAGATCAACTATAACTCCTGACAGTGTGTTGACCATAGATAGATGTGTGACTAGTAAATTGGCACCATAAGCTGACACTGTTTTCCTAATATTTTTCTTGTCTTAATAAAATCATTCTGTAAATGTCATGACCTTTTAACCCTTTAAAACTTTGAAGGATAAAAGTTTGTGAAAGCAAAAAAAAAAATGAAAACAGGAAAAGTTTTAGAAATTTATAACATCCCGTTTAGTAGATGGGGAGAACAGTCTTTCTCAGATTTTCTAAATATAGCTGGGTTTATTCAAAAATTTTGTACCTAATAGCCTTAGCACATTGTACCAAAATATTTGCTTAGGTTCATTGTTCACAAGCATTTTCCTTTCACACCTTCTTCCTCCTGCCCCATACTTTCCCTGCTTAACTAAACACATAGGAAATTAACAAAGTCTGTGACCTAACAAGTGGCAATTCATAAATTCATTAGATTAAAAAAGACTAGTAACATAGCAATTCCTTTAATAGGTTTCCTTCCATTCTCTAATTTACATTTCTGTCTGACTTGGCAAAGATATTACTTCGTTAAGACCTTTTTTTCCCCTCTAAATTAGAGAAATTTTAATGACTTCTCTTATTTATTGCTTCCATATGCAAGTAGTTATCTTTCTTGCAAATGGAAATGAGACCCAAAATTGCAACAAATGGGGCCAAGCCGCTGAGTGCATATGTTCCTTTTTGGAGAAAGTACACATGCCTGATCGAATTAACTTTAACCTCTCTGTCCATTGAACAGACATCCCCTAATGTGGGGACTTTTAAAACTGTTCTCGTTAAATTTATTTTGAATCGCTGAGAACAGTCTATCACGGTTTCAGCAAATAACCTCTGATAATATTAAACACCTGGTAAGCACAGTACCCAGGGGACCCCGTGCTGCTGTGTTTGACCCATGACCTCCGGCAGTGAAGTTCGGCCCTTGTGATCCACTTGGATTCAGACAAGAAAGCTATTCTGAGGGAAAACACCTGCTTGTGAGGGCTGACCCTAAGCCAGTGCATGGCTGAAAAAAGTCAGCTGGGTAGAAAGAGACCAGAGCCCTGTGCAGGTGTTTCCTACAGCACCACACGGGTAAAAAACAAGGGTAATATGGGTAACATTTAGGCACTCCCTCAGCTGTTTATTTGGGTTTGCATTGCTTGAGCTTTTCCCAGTGGCTGCTGAGGAAATTAAGAAGAACCTACTGGTTCTGCAATTCTGAGTCTCCCAGGACTTAAGAGTTGGCCCACGCAGTTCCTCAGCCTGGTGGACTCCAGTGGGACCTACAGACATAGCAAAAGACAAACCTGGAAGCCTCATTCCTTCTTGCTTACCCATGTCCTTTGCTGCTGTTTCCATATTCAGTTAAAAAAAAAAAAAAGTGCATGGCTTCTTCCTCAGAAGGGTCTTATTGGCTCTTATTTTCCTCTTACTGAGATGTCCGGTAATCTACTCTTATTTGTGAAATGCATTGTAAATGAGGAGTTACAACCAGCACCAAACCTTCTGCTATGAAAGAGGAAGAGGTAACACTTTTGCTAGCTAATTTATGTTTTTTGCAGCATTTTATTTTATGCAGTGCAATAATAATTATTTTTAAGTATAGCAAACCCCACTTTCATTTAAGACTTTTAGTCAAATGTCACATTATTCATTTTTGTCAACAGGTCTGCACAGTGACAGGGCAGTGAGAGGAAAATATTTAATCTATCCGTTTATTTATTATGTGATTATCATGAAATAAGATGGCAGGGATAGAAACCTAACCCTTTTGAAATTCTTCTGTTAGTTTCTTCATACACTTTTCTCTAAGGTCACTGTTGGATGCAAGACTTGAATGTCACTCACTTGCACACCCAAGGGCTGTCAACACACCTCCATTCAACTGATGAGAGTACCTTCAGCTGGCATCAATAAAACCCTTCCATTCCTGACAGTCTCAGGCTCTGGAGCTCTCAGATATTAAACAGCCAATTCTGGACCATTTAAAAAGAGCTGGGCAGCGGGGGTATGGGAAAAGAAATGGCTGTTCCTCTGCAAGTAGAATTCAGCTGCAACTTGTCAGAATTCATTTCAGCTTTGCCTTTTATAGCCTTCAGATCTGAATTGTTTTCCATCACTCTGGTGAAGGCAGGATTTTTATACCTGTCCTAGACTTGAAAGGTCAATGCAGTGTGTGTTGCACAGCCCTTCTCATCAATATAACTAGGGGGGGAAAAAAAAGGAAGGAAGGAAGAAGAAAAGAAGAAAGAAAGGAAGAAAGAGAGAATTATTGGCAAGCAGAGTGGTACTAATAATTTGGCCTGATAAAGCCCAACATCTGAAAACAATCACTGGAGCATATTAGGGTTTTTTTTCCAAGCCATATCAAACTACAGGGTAATGATGAGACATTTATTCTGCACCATTTTAAGGTTTAAACAATTTGCAGTCTACTTCCAAGATGACTGAGATGGAAACAGGAAGAACACAAGTTCTTTAAGTAACTTCCTTACTGTTCCCTAGTCATACACTGGGAACACTTGACACCCAATTGCATTCATCCTGCTGGAAGTAAATGCAAGTCATCACTTCGCATAAGGCTGCTGGTATGATTTCTGCCAGGGCTGATAACAATGTCCTATTGTTGATGAGCCTCTGTCAGTTCCAAATAGCAGTGAGAATGTCAAATTGTCAAGTGTTTTTAAGACTGGAAGGTGAGAGACAACCAGTACCAATTTCACTTGGAGCCAGAGGGTTAAATCCCCCTCCAGATGTCCTCGCTATACAGGGTAACGCAATGTGATGGGAGACTGTAGCCACTAAAAAAACAGTGAAAACATTTTTCGAGATTACACTCCTGGGAGTGTAAAAGAAGAGTATCTTTGCTTATTCGTTAGAGAAACTCCAGGCTATATCTAAGAATAAGAATAAGCATAAAAATGAAATTAAATCCAGACATTTGGCCTGAAAATTTCCAGTCTGTCTGTAAGTCCTCTGTTCATAGGGGACTTCCATCTACCTGTCTGGAGCACTGCTGTCGCTTAAATTTCACTACCATTCCCAAATATTGGTGCACAGTCATTATTCCATACAAAAGAAAATCTGACTTGGAAAGAATCACAGTAGGTAATAGGATTGCTTACACTGTGCTCATGCATTAATGCACTGACAGTCCAACTCAGGTCCTACTAGACAAGCACCTATATTGTACTACTGCCCACACCAAGGCTGCCTGGGCTGAATGAGCATAAGGACTGAGGGATGGATTTATGTCACCTGAATACACCAAGGTCCACTGTTTCCTGAGAGCAGAAAAAGCAAGATGCCTCTGAGATTCCTGGTTATTTAAACAGCAAGGCCCCAAGCAAGAGGGCTGCCTAGAAGAAACATTGGGAAAAAGGATATGGGGCAGAATTTAGGACTGCTGAAAATAACCTCCATCTTTTTGCATCACTTTTAGGGTCTTTCTTTCAGGCTGAGTCTGGTAGAGAAGTCAGCCCACTACAAGTCATCCTTACACTGTTCTGCAAGTAAGAGGCATGTCAATTTCCAGAGTTTTTGACTTATTGGCTTGACCAGGAACAACCTTAAACATGAAGAAGCAGCACTTTAGGAAAATAACACTATAAAGATTTCCTCTGTGCTTTTTAATTTTTGTCTTCTGGTTTAACCTCAAGTAATCATCTTTCAACACTGTCTGTTTTAATAGCCTACTGTTCTGCTCTCCACCATGAGCTGCCTGTTCCAAACCATTTCTGCATGAGCAGTAGCCAACTACAGCATGCAAGACTACTTAGCGTGATACAGTCCTCGAGTTCTCCCTTTAGTTCTCAAGTGCTGATTATCTGTTCAGTTTCCTCATTTGTGCCTTACTCATCCATGTTATGCCATGACATTCTCCATGTGGTAGTCTCAATTTCCAGCTGGGCTCTAATCCTACCAGGAGCTTTTCTATAAAGTTTTATTCGCTGTTTCACAGTCTGAAATAATTATTATTTTCTCCCAGTTTCTAGGTGCTAATGATAATTTTGTGGGAGGGGAAGGGGTAAATCATAAAAAGATTGTGTTTTCCTGTTCCCTGAACATCTGTCTCAAGTGCTCTGCCTAAAGTATTCTATTGAATTTAGGAAGTTTTTTTATTTATTTTAAATTGATTTTTTTTTCCTCTTGTCTTGGTCTCAAGAGTAAAAAGAAAGAAAAGGGTGGAGGGGTGGGAAACAGCTGTCTTAGATAAAATAATCCTGCACAACAGCCACCTGGTAATGAGACTATCCAAATTATTAACAATAGTAATAAAAGTCAACAAAGAGGTTTAGAAAATTTATCCATTTGCTTGCTCTTGGGTGCATGCTTCCCTTCAACAAATAGTGCTTCAGATTTTTTTCTCTTCCTACAAAGGCAGGTTATTCCAAAGGTGCCTAATGCAGCCTTGTTCTTGTGAAGAGCAACAGGTTCCAGAGACATAGCAGCAAAGCAGCAAGTATTTGGTTTGGTGTAGCAAAGCTAAACTTAGCTTAATAAGATCTTGTCCAAAACTGGCTTTGGGGTTTAAAGGCGCAGCATTTTCACAACATGCTGCACTGCCTGGTTCAGACTAGCAACAAAGCACAATTCAAAATACTGCTTTCATAATACTCAAGAAAGTATGGATTTCTGAAGGTCTCAAAGGATTCCTATCAGCATGATGCCGTTTATCATGTCCTTTAATTCATCATCTTGATTCTCCAAGAACATTTAGCTTTCTTCTCTCTCCCACTCATAAGAAATCTGTATTTATACAAATGAAGAACAAGTAGGGTAGAACAGTCATAACTCTACTGGTAAAACATGTTCAGAACAAAAAAAAATAAAAGAAAAAATCATTGATATTCCTTGAAAAAAAATTTTAAAAAGCAGCACCTCTCCAGTTGTCCTCTAATCAGTCCCAGGTACAGATTTACTCTGGGCAAAGAAGGGAAAGAGTATTGCTTTTACTACTGCTTGCCAAAAGCATAATAGTTGCTGTTTAGGAAAGAATGTTCTCCTTTCCCCCATTTTGTTTGAGTGGTAAATTACCCTTTCCTTAGCTTTGTGGAAAAACATATTCTCTCTGGCAAGAAAACTCGACAGTATACATACTTTGATTTTTATGCTGTTTCTATTAAACAAGTTTGGCTGAGTAAAATGTGATCTCCTTTAGTACTACACATGAGTATAATCAAGTAGTAAAGTCCTGCCATGGTTCTCCACATAACAACACACAGTGTTTTTGAATACTGCCTTATTCAAAAGATTGGTGATGAATTTACAAAAACTTTTACTTGCCATGCTGGAAAGGTTCACTCAAGCAACTCTGAAAAGGCAAAGAAAAAAAGAAGTTAGAGGAAGGTGTAAGAAGCTGCATAAATTATTACAGCCCTGCGGCAGTGTGTGAGTTTTACGGGGCTATTTATTTTGCTTTTCAATAAAAATGTGTAATAGACCCACTGGACCTATTACTTGCCCACTGGACCCATTACCTCTATTGAACAAGGGCAACAGAGCTGAAAGAGGGGGGTGATTGGCAGCCAGGCCTCCTCCAGCCTGGCCAGGGCAGCTGCACCAGGGCTACAGCCTGTCACTAGCCCCTCCTGCTGTGCCTGCTTCCCACCTTACCCGCAGTGAGAAAATGCAAAGACAGATAAAGTGGTTGTAGAAAACCCTGGTGCCAGAGCACCAAAAGCCCATTACAGTCATGAAGACAAGCAGGTGTGAGCTTTCAGTTGTTCAGCCAAGTGCCTTCAGGGCCTGAAACTACTTAGCAGGACAGATTTGGCCAGGTAGAGTGCACTGCAGAGCCGCAGCTGGGACACAGTGTCCTTCCTAGTAAGAAGGGATTAATGGTAATTTGTGCTTCTTGAAGTTCTGATCTAGCAAAGTGTTTAACACTAGGATCCCACCCTGACCAAGCACAAAGTACAGGCTTATGTGCTTAAACTTAGACACAAAAAAAGTGCTCTCCATCTAGATCTTTCCCATTTTTTGAACTCTGGTTTTATTCTCCACACAGTGTTCACTATGCTTAAAGGTAAAACCTATTTTACATAAATATTCAGACTTCATGCAGTTCGAGAGTAATTAATCACCATAAACACAAAATTGAGAAAAACATGTTTAATACTGCTAATTAGAAATGAAATATTTCTTATTAGTTAAAGTCTCACATTACTGATGACCTCTGTGTTGGTGTGAGCTGATACAAAGAGATAACATATTGTGCTTGTATTCTCAAGTCTGGTATGCGGCAGAAGTGGGAAAGCACTTATCAGTTTCCCATGGAAGATATGGAGATTTACAGTATCCTTAGAAGAAGCAGAATAAAATAAAGCTTTTGATATCTCTGGAGGAATTTCTACAAAAGCTATTCCAGTCAAAATGACTTTCTCCATCCATGAAATCAGAAGGTTCAGGTGTATTTCTCCTAGAAGAAAGTGGAGGGAATCTATTGTAAAAACATAAAATTGGAGTATGGAATTATTTGGACTTCAGTGGCAACTGAGGCTACTGAAAACAGGTACTCTTCAACTCCCATAGAAGCACGTGTCAACGAACATGCTTTTCCTACTGCTTTAGTTTGATTCTAATTCTAATTTTTTAAAAAATTACTATTAATAATAATCGTAGTAGTAATAATAATTATAATTATTACTATAAAATAAATAGATTATATCATAGGTCCTTCTTTCTGGGTCTCTTATAAATAAAACCTATTTCTTGGTACAGAAGCAAGCTGAAGGACAGAAGAGTGCTGGTTGTTACTCTTTAAATACTGATGCATATTGATGTTGGAACAGACATTTCCATAATTTTACACAGAAAAAAAACCCATAGTTTGAATTTTCTTGAGTGTTCTTGGAAAATTATGAACAATGACAACTAGAAGTCTGGAATTCACATAGAAATTGCATCTTATTTATTGTCTTTTTTTATTGTGTAAAGCAACAAAGGAGTGAGATTGTTATTTAAGTCCTAAGTAAGCTGCCAATAGTGATTTGTACTTTAATATTTTAAAATATTTTTGGAATTTTTTTCTCTTAAAAAAGATTGTAAAGATTGGATGTAATGTGAGCATGAAGCACAGGATAAAATGGAATGGAATTTAGCCCCTGGGCTGGAGTCTAAAGCTGTAAAACAATCCTTCATGGCCACTGTCTTGGCCCATACGTTGGGAAGGAAGCCACTAAACTTTCTATTCCTTCTTAAGGACTGCAAGAATCACTCACATGCAGCTGCCAAACCAAAGCATTTTTTTAATAAGTTGGCTCAGCCTGAAATAAATTAAACAGATTTTGTTTCTTCTTGAAGAGATGAAATAAAAATCATAACGTCTTTGGGTCAATCGAGAAGAGAACACTTCATTTAGAAGCCCTGCATATAAAAGTAAATGAAGCAAAAAGCCAAATCCCAGAAGGAGGGAGATAACTCCCTTCTTTTATCCAGAAGTCCAGTAGTTAAAGCACATATAAGTCACAGGAGACTTGCATTCCACACCACTTGTGAGAATTTAATGTATAGCCTAGTTCCCAATCTATAGCTACTTCTACCATGTGTTAATCTCATTTTCTCAACTGAAGAATATTGCATGGAACTGCACATGGGGGACCAGGGGAAGGAGGGACTCAGCTATTGAATCAGGCCATCACATAATCACATAGATTGCAAGGGATCTCAAGAACTCTTTGGACCCCTCTTCCACTCAAAGGAGTCTATTCAGTTCAGGTAGTACAGGGCTGTGTCCAGTTTTATCTTCAGCACAGCCAAGGACATTGACCTCACAACCTCTCTGGGTAACCTCTTCTAGTGTCTGACCAACCTCAAGGTTGATCAAAAAAAAGTTCTTATATAAAGAAAACAATTATGCCCCCCTGAAACTTTCTCTTCTCCAGGACGAATAGACCAAACTGTTCCAGCCTCTCTTCTTATGGTTATGCATACTGGAAAGCCCAAACTGAGCACAGTATTGGAAAAGTGCCACATAGAGGGGAAAGGAACATTTCTTCCACCTGTGGCTAAGTATGAACATAACTAACACAGCCCAGGATGTCCTTGCCCTTCACTGTTGCAAAGGCACATTGCTAGTTCAAGATCAACTTATCCACCAGGACTACCCAGATCCTTTTCTGTAAAGTTGTCTTCCTGGGGAGTAATTACAAAATGTCCAAGTGTCCAAAAGTGCTAGACAAACAGCTACTACATGTACAGTAAGTCTGTGTGCATGTACTAGTTTAAATCAGAAATCAATCCCCTACTCACCTACTATTTTTATTTTTTATGGTGAAAAGATAGTAGTACATAAGTGGGCAACGATCCTTGCCTCACCACCTTATTCTCCTCTGGTATGTGTTACTGATGAATATAATCATGGCAATAGCCCAGTAAGAGAAGTCTGCAAAGAGCAAAAAAAAAGATTTCTCATTGCTGAGCAGCCAGCGGTACGACAGGAGTGATAGAATATTTGGGGTTAGTTAAGATTAACCAAACATTAATACCTCTAAAATTAAAGAGTAGAATGTTATAATCTTTAATAACATTTCATGAACTGGTGTCACAGAGTGAGCAAACAGCCAAGCAAATTGTTGGCACCTAATGACATGCATTCAGTGAGCATCCCCTGAGGAGTTACTGACACCACTACAAATTGCTTCATCATTTCAATTCAGTTACAAATGCAGCCATGCAAAGATGGCTGGAAACCTTTTTCACTCTCACATACCCAGGCAGGCACATGCACACACATCTTCCCCACACACAGACAGACATCAGATTTGCACTGTGAATTTCCATAATGTGCTTAAGGATATGAGGAATTATTTTAAAAGGCTAATTAGTATCACTGCCATCTTCATACTGTCCTACAGATTGCAGATATTCCTTGAAAGTGGTTTTGCCCTTTCACACATTGTCAGGTGATAAAACACAGAACCAGAATTGGCTTACAGACTAATACTATGTTTTTGTTCTTATTTGAAAACACCGTGCAAAGTAATTCTGTACTTTTGTTGAGGAAATGGAAAAAAAATATTCCACTAATATCTCTGTGTTATAAGAGGTATTTCTGTAAGTGTCATATTATTGAAAAGAGTATTATGAGTTATCACAGCCTAGAAATCTTCCAATTAAGTAGAATATGGCTCATATAAAGAATATGGTTTGGAGCACATCATATGGGCATTTAAAAATTCATTATTTATTTTGCCCTGAAATATTTTTAAATCCTGTTAAATTCAGAATAAAAGCCAAAACATTAGAACAATGGAATTCTGAAAAACAGCATCTTCCTCTTTAGATGAGGAGTTTCAGTCCATTCAGATTTATGAATAATGTGTATACAAGCAATATATGTGTGTTGATGGGTCTTACACAGTAAATATGTGTAAATACACATTTATACATGTATGTATAATAAAATAACACTAAAAATAGATTATGCTCCTTTCAAGTAGTTGTAGCAAGCAATAAGGTTTCTACTCAGCCTCTTCTTCTCCAGGCTGAACAATTCCCTGAGCTGCTTCTCGTAAGACTTCTCAGACCCTTCACCAGCCTCATTGACCATCTCTGGACATGCTCCAGCAGCTCAACATCCTTCTTGTACAGAGGGACCCAAAACTCAGCACAGTATTCAAAGTGTGGCCTTATAAGCACTGAGTAGAGGGGGACAATCACTTTCCTACTCCTGCCAGTCATCATTGTCTCTGACCATGTTTGGTGACAAAGCACAATTTAATAGGATATGCAGGAGCGAGCACACAGGGCCCATCACACTTCTGGTGGTAGGTTACAGTAGCCCTGAAGGTGGCACTTGTAGCTCACTTGCCAAGTTTATCTCAGCTTTAGGTTAAGTCCCTGAAAACACTACATAGGCTTAACCATGATGTAACAAGTCATGACTCTTATCTCACAGGGACAATGAGTTAAAAGTTTCAAAAGAAGATATGTCCATTCAAAGATGACTTGTTGTCTTTTCTTTCTCTGAAATTTCTATTTCATTTTTCTTTATTGTCTCCACACTGTTCAGGGCACAATGGAGTGAAGATGTCCTGTATAACATATAAATCATATATTAGTCCACAGGTTTTTGTCAGTCTCCTTTAAATATTTCTAAAGGTTTAACGCCCAACCATTCACAAAACCTGATATTCATAAAACACTTGCAACTTATTCATGACCAGACTAACTCTTTACAGGTGTTCTATGACTGATTGTAATATGTTGTGAAATACAGAATATTAGACTCCATTGGAAGACCGTCAACAATATTCTTTGATTTAAGGCAAGCTAATATTTGGTCTGTAAAGTTTAATGGCTTCATGGCCCTTATTTCTTTTCACTAAGCTGTCCAGCCATTTGTCTTTAGTTATGACATGCACACACATATTTAACCTACAACACAATGCAACTTCATGTGTGTGTATGAATGCGTCTGCAAGTATTTGTATGAGAATATACTGGTTATGTTTTTACACACATGCATATGGTACACACACTGGGACATGTCACACATTTCCTCAGCACGATGCCTGTTTCTCTTATCTAGAGATGCTGCCTTGTGGTAACTATATTTCAAATAATTACAAGATGGACTAATGAAGAAACTTAACTTTGGACATGCAGATCAAATTTGGCCAAGAGTTGTGTAAATCTAATGAGAAATACAGAATCTGACCCTGTACTTTATCTTGTAGCACTGTCTAATTGGCTATCAATAAAATTCTTTCAGTTCTACAAATGAAAGAAAACTGAAGCTAGATTATTTTTACTTACTTTTAGTCATAGGAAAATTGAGCATCTAGTCTAAGATGATCACTTAAGCTGCATATTATAACACTGCAAGGAACAATAAACCTGTAGAGGGCAATTTATCCTAAAAATATGTGTCTAAAATAGTGGAATTAATTACTGCCAAAATATATGTGTGTGTGTCTGCACTGCATGACTGCTGTTAGATGGCTAAAATTAAGCTGAGTAATATCCCACCCACAAAGAGAATGTGTTGCCATGACAAATCAATTAATCAATATCACAACAACAATCTTTAAAGTTAACATAAACTACCCTGAAATCTCTCCTCAAGCATCTCTGGTTCTTCTGTAACTGGCCTTAAGGAGTGCTATGACGGGGCTGTAGCAAGTAAGGAAAGTGATTGGAAAGACCTTAAAAATTAAAATGTTGATACATTTCTCACTGTTTCTGAGACATACTTGTAACAGATAAAAATAATCTAAATAACTGAGACGTAATAATTTTCTGAACAACTTAGGAAGGCCGCAGTTGGAATGCAACATTGCCATTTAGCAACTGCCCCTTAACAGAACTTTTAGTGTTCCTATATTGCCGAAGGGTGATGTGAGATGCCAGCTGGAAAGCAACATGACAAATAAAGGCAAAGACATTGCAGCACACACTGCTAATAGACAGAGTTGAGCTGCAGGCTTCAAGAATGCTGTCTCAAGAGTTAAAAAAAGAGAAGACTGAAAACATAGGACTAGAAGTGACTGATAATATTCAATACAGTCTTTTGACACTGCTAGCAACTATGTGCATTGGACAAGCAGTCTTGTCTAATTTCAAAGTATTTGCCAATGCTAAATCATGACTCAGGAAGATCTGTAGTACAGGATACTCGGGAAGATCACAAGAGCTATGAAGGGCAAGGGAAAACAAACAAACAAACAAAATACTAAAAAAGACCCAGAAAAGCAAAAACATAAATGGAAGACAAATCCGGGACATTGCCAACAACCTAGATGATAAAACTTGGAGGTCTGATGAAAGTAAATATATAAAGAGTAATTAGGAAGGGCAGAAGGAAGCATCATTATCCAGATGCTGTGTAGGCAACAGCATAATATACATATGTTTATTTACAAGTAGGTAGATAGAGAGATAGCAGGTAGATAAATAGACAGAAAAATGAAGGAGGACTATAAAGGAAGTCTAAGGGCTGATTTGAATCTGAACAGAAAACTCTCATAAACAGAATGATATTAAATACTTTGAGATGTTTTTATCCTAATTTTCTAATACTTTGCTTTATTACATAGTTTTGAGGGAGCAGGCAATTGCCTAGTGCAGAAATATTGTGAGAGCCAGCATTTGGCAAACTGGGGAAAAGTTCAAGAACGTTCAGCAGGGCTGTGAGCTGAGTGACATGCCTGATGATACAGAGTGAGTCAAATCCAATTAGGTTTGTAATTGGGCATTTTTAAGAAAAATGTAATATTGTATTGATTAGAAAGACACACAGTAAACATGAGGGCAAGCATGTTCCACAGTCGGGCCCTTGGCTTGAACACAGCAATAACTTCTGCAGGCTTAGTTTTGTACTTTGTGAGAAGTTCCAGTGACTTCAAAGGCAGTCAGCGTGCCAGTTAAATCACAAGTGCAAGCAGTTACAAAACGTTGAAACCCTGCTAAAACTGTGTAGCTATCAAACAGCATATGTAATCCTTATTGAGTTTGGCAAAATATGTAGATGTTTATACTGCAGAAAATTAAGCCATTTAAACTAAGATACTTCTATACTAATACCTGCCTTAAAGAAGGCAGATTTCAAAATTTTAACTACCACTATACCTGCTGTAGACCATGCATGCATGTCATACATCGTACTTCAGGGTCAGATACCCAAGCAACAATGTTTCTGGTATCTGTTTTGATCAGTAATTTTCCCCAAGTATATAGGATCTGGAAAATCTATTTTTCTTTTCTTCATTTCCACATTGTAAAAAGTGGAATGGTAATTACAACTTTGGAAAAATGTATCTTAGGTCTGTTGAATGAATATATTGTCATTCATGAGCTTGGGGTTTTTCTCACATTTTGGTAAAGGAAGACAAAATAATTGGCATGAAAAGTTATGAGGCATTAGATAAAGGTCAGATGCCAAATTATATCAAATTATACAGAAAGGTATTTCCTGTGATTCAATGTATCACTAAGATATGCATATTTAACTATTTCTATCATATTCTGTACCAAGACATAAAAAAACCCAACTGAACAAAGAAAATGTAGGAAACTAGCTTATTACCATGAATATTTCTTTCTATCAAGTTCATTTCAATTCAATCCACTTTAGCAAACTATAGGGACAGTTGCCTAATTACAGGCAATTAAAGATTTTTCTCTATCAGAAGAGGTTACGTGATATCTGATTTTTTAATTATGAATAAATCTTGGTCTATTCATACCTGTAGTCTCTTAATTAACTTCTAAAATATTTATGATGGGATTAAGAAAACAGACCTGAATTTCATTTTGCATTTCTTAAACCATTACAGCAGTGTTGTTTATGTAATAACGGATATTATACAGTGAACTATAAGCTATTTTAATTATCTGGTTATCTGGGTATAAAACAATCCATGACTACTCAGGAAAAGAGAGCAGAACCTCAGTTGATATAAATCAGCACTTAATTTTATGAGTTTCTTTACTTGTGAACTCCCCATGAGTGATTTTCATATCTGAATCACATTATTACAACAGTTATAGCAAACTGCAACACAAGTCATCTTTAAGTTAGAATTTTGTTTTTCATTATCATCCAGGGAATAGGAAAAATGTTTGATAAACTACAAATCTGCCTAGCAATTTACTAAGTATTAGTGCGTCCACATATACAATTCACAATACCATGTTGCTTTAATGTTTATAAATAGAGGTCCATATGTTAACAAGCACCATGCATACTTATAGGTTTAAAAACTGGTAATCAAACTTCAGTATATTGCAGAAGGTCAAACAATCAGTAAATGTTTTGCATATTTACAGCAGAGTATTTTGTAATAAAAAAAAGACTTCTTTCCCAACCTATAGCATGTCCATGTTTTCAAACAGGAAGAAGTGAGAATGGATATGATGGCAGCACACATTCATTATTTCTGCAGATATACCATTTTCAGCAAACTAAGTAAAAACATTCAGCAGCAGCAATGTGTGGGAAAATATTTTACATACAAGAGCTCATTTTCATATGGGTTCATTTTTACAGTAATTTTTTTGGAGACTAGGGTTAAAAGTGTCTGGATAAAGTTGATTTTAGCCTAGGTTACTTGTGAGGGAAAACACATGCTCAAACACCCAACTGCCACTGAATAACATTGTTTGTTTTTGATCAACCAAATATGTGTGCTTGAAAAAACATGCCATAAATATTATTTGAAGGGAAAAAATTGATCAAACAGGATACAACTGAAGGTTTTTATTTTCTTCATAAAAACACTTTTCAGAAATTGCAGAGTTTTTAGTCTGACACCGTATGCTTGCACACATAAAGCAAATGAAAGTCTGATAGATGAATTCTTCCATTCATAAACAATCTAAAGGGGAAGTATGGAATAAAGATTATACTGTTTAATGTATTTGTACATAGCATTATAAAGACTACGTAAGACTGTATTCTGGTTTTATAGAAATATAGCATACCAGAAAATGTCATTATATTCTCAGATGAATTCACCATTATAATAAAAAACAACGTCTTTGATTTCAGGGAAATACACCTTCTACTGATTATGGAACATAAATTCACTTTAGACTTTCGAAATGCATCCAGAAGAGCTGAATCACAGTAATTTTCAGTGGAAATACCAATAAACAACATGGTTTTACATGCATATGTAAGAATTAAATACTTGTTTAAGGCTAAAATGTGACTAAACCATTTTAAATGGCTTCTCCATTTCACAAACCACAAGCGCCTACACAAAATTACTCAGCTAAGACATCTAATGATTTTTAAAAACATCAAAACAATAATTATAAAACTTTAACCTCATCCTGCCATGCCCTTACTCCAGCTATAGATTTACATGTATTCAGTATAGTTATGTTGATGTGACTCTATTATTCCTCCCCTGTTCTTGCCTTATGACACTATGTCTGCTATTGGATCTCATTCTGAACTCAACCTGCAACAATATTGTCAATGAATAATGTAACTCTAAAATTTTATATTTACAAATACTGTAGTGATATGCTCTATACATATCTTTCACCTCTTACACCATGGATTTAGGTGCAAATTACTCAAAGATTTGTTTGCAAGTTTGACTTTATGCTCTGTGACCATTTCAATTGAAACTCCTAAGCCTATTTGCAGTGAGTAACGTCAAGGATTGGGCTGGTGAATGCCCACAAGCCTGGGACCACAGTTCGTTTCCTAACAAAGAGAGAATGAAAAGTGATGGAGAGAGAGTGGGGAGGAGATCAAGGAGCATCTCCTTTCCACCTTCACAAACAATGTGCGCAGAAGCTCATGTATGGAAGATGAATGAACAGTTAACTTCTATATGACATAACAACACGTATCAGTAACTTTTGCAAAAAGTGACACAAGAACACTAGCTCCAGCAGTGCTTAAGGAATCTGCATGTTTTAACAGACATTGGTGCAGACTCAGGGCCAAGTGCTGAACCATGCAAACGTCTTTCACATTCTGCCAGTTTTGCTTTCTGGAGTGTTAATGAGCAATTGCAAACAGCATGCACAAGGGCTGGTCAGAGTGGGCTCGTTGCTTACAAACATCTGAAAGGCACTTGAGCCTTATGAACATGTAATGGGAGGTTCCAAGCATGCTTGGTTGTGCCACATAAGCATACCTACTAGTCATGGAACAGAGTTCAGTTAAAGAGAAATGAGAATATGGCACAGCTCAGGGTCATTAATTGTAGGATAATGATGTTGCAGCACTCAGAGAATCTCTGCTTGTGAGTAAATACAGATTGAAGACAATAGAGTATTTTTACATGTTGATTATTAATATACATACTAACATTAAATTAATATAAAGTTTCAAGATAAGAAAGAATATCCATATACATATGTGAATATGTTTGTATATAGCTACGTGTTTGTGTCTATATAAATATGCATGTACATGTGCATAACAGCAAACAAAAAGAATTTCAGCATAGATGAGAATAGTTTTATTTTCAAACCAGATAGTGGCATTTGTCTGGGTATGCATATATAATCTTTGGTCAGTAGTAAATGTAGTTAAATTAGAAACATTTCTAAGACTTTCACATTTTTCAAGGACCATTAGTCTTTTTAGTGCTCTTGCTAGGTGAATAATGAACGTGTCAGTCACACTGCAAAGGATAAACCAAACTGCAAACATAAAGTTTTTAAAACCTCTCTGTTTCTTTTTAAAGGAACTTTAATCTGTGCTTTGCCAGTCTGTGCGCTTATTCCTGGCTGCTGAGTAATGCGCTGCGCATGTTTCAATGGTTTAGCAATACTTGCATCCTAAAAATCAATTATATGAAAAACAATAAAAAATATTCTTATTGCATGCCATAAAAAAAAAAAAAAGATACAAAAGGTTAAGCAGAGCAGCCAGCATCTGCACACTAATGACATGATTGTTATGATAGGTGTTTGCTTTACCCTGGAGTGGTAACATTATAATTCATCCACTGCTGAATGAGTGGGGACAATTAATGCAGTCAATGTGTCCCACGTGTTCCCTGCAGCATTAACAAGGCAGCTCCAGGCCCCTCAGCAGACACGGGGCTGAAAATTGAGCCGGCTCCCCCATTGAATGTGATCCTGATTACCTCCGCGGGGGCCACCTGCTGCTTCGTGCCTGCTGGTTTTGTGCACTGGCTGCCTCCATCCATGAGGTCCCGAGGGATCGCCGCCCCGGGCCACAGGCAGCTGACACCAATCTGGCCAGCCAGGGAGGAACAATCACACCCCATGTGCCCACCAGCATCACCCTGCGCTTGGCCACACCAAGCCTGCCACGAGCGCAGGATCTCCCGCTTTTGTTAGTCATGACAAGCACGACTCCTGCAGTACATGTCTCATTGTCCCTGCCTGTGCCGGGATGCTGGCATGCTGGTGTTGGTGGGATACTTTTCTGGCATTCAAGATGCTGTGAAGTTTTGGGGCTGAAAATGACAGGCGCCTGCTCTACAGTGGGAAGTTGAACGCTTGAGCCCTGAAATCTGTCTGTATCCCATGATAATGGAGATGCAGTTTCCTTTCAGTTGTCCCGGTGCTCATTAGAGTAAACCCATGAAACAAAGTGAACGCCGACTTGCTTCTTTGGGCCAGTGGGTGATGGGCACCTGCTGGTATTGGCAGACAAGGATCATTCTCTCAGCAGTACCTTGGTGCTTCTCATCCTCCCAGGCTGGCTCCTGGGGAAAACAAGAGGGTTTTGGTGAGGCTGTGATTGGTTATGTAGATCTCTGCCACTGCAGTTGTGGTCAAAGGTGCAGTGTGCAGCAGCAGTGGGAATCCATGCCTGAAAACAGGAGGAGTCAAAAGAGAAGAGAGAGGTGAAAGAGCCAAGCTGTGCCCAGTTAGGACTGCATTGCAGAGTGACAAACACAGGCTTCGTTATTCTGTGGCGTAAGCTTCTCACACAGGAAGTTTGAAGGAGTTTAGCAATCTGCTTTCCTTTGCCCTCCACTAAGTAAAGGGCATTTGCTTCATGAATATTCCATTACCCTGCTGTTCCCTGCAAGCCCTTAACCAGCTTTTGAAAATAAACAAGTGTACACACTTCTAGGCAACATCATCCAGACCTCTCTTCCTTTTTTTTTTTCCTCCCCCCTGTAAATAGTGAAAAATGCTGGTTGGCTTTCTCATGCAATGCATAATGTCTTAAATACATCTCACACATAATACAGAAGTGTATCGTATGGATGCCCCAAAGAACTTGCATCTTCTCATACCAGGCTATTCATCTTTGGTATACTGATTTACATTATTTTAAAAAACTCGCTTCTTCCCTAAAGCTTTCCAACAAGAGCCTCAAAACCTCTTTCAAAAGTATACCACAATTCCTGGAGAATATGCCACCAGTCAACATTAACATGTTTGAACTCATGATTGCCTGCATTACTGTCCAAACCAGGTGGAATATTGCCAGAATAATTTTCTCTATTTGTAGACCACACAGTATAGCTAGCACTTAAAAATAAGACAATTTCCATATATTACTCATATTAATTATTTGCATTCAACCAGGGCTAGGCTCATTGTGATAGGTATTGTAACAGATGTGTCATTTGTATAAATGTGGATGAAGCGGGATGACAGTCCTGGATAGATCTTTATATTTCCAGACCTTGCTTTTCATTCAAGATAGTCACAAAAACTTCTCCAAAATAATAAGTGAAAAAATAGAATCGACCTTTTGGGGTTTCTTCCCCCTTCTACATGACTAAGCGTACTCTAAAATCTGGACTTAAATCTAATATTTAGTTGATTCACCTATTCTTACTGTGAGTAGGGGGACCTGAGTGAGTTTGAGATCCTAGATTTCTGTAACTCATCATTCCTTCAAGGAAATGGAGATACGAAGACTTGTTTGACTCAGAGAGAGATTTNAATTTAAAAAGAAACAAAACTGTACTCTGAGAATTGTCACTCATTAAAAGTATTTCTCAGCTGGTTCCACAAGGCAGAAAACTCAAATGCCCTAACTCCCAGACCAGAGCCCACTCACTGAGTTATCTGCCTCCCCAGGGGATACTTATAATTTTGATGTCATGAAAATAATATTAGTGCAAGAAATTCAAATTCCTAAGGATATTAGAGTCTTTTCAGTCCTGAATTAATGAACAAATTTAGCTCAGAGCATTCAAGCATTTTTTTACTGTGATGGCTGCTCAATAGCTGATTCAAAATTAGNGCTCAGGTAACAGCATGTCTGTGTACTTTTTGGTAGACATAAGAATATTTGGTGGAAATTCTCAAAAGAGGTAATAATGTTACATCATCAAAAATTAGAGAAACAGAGGAACAGGGAAAGGAAGATGATCGCTCCACAAGTAATANCAATAGCTGATTCAAAATTAGTTTATTGGCATCAGTCTGCTATTATCTATGACGATAAATATCACCTTTGCTAAAATTAGAGATTGTAGGGAAGAAACTTGAAAGCAGAAGGAGGTTGAACTTTGAGCTAGAAACCATACATGGTAGCTCCAGGCTGTAACCTATTCCTTTTCCCTGACAACTGCATAAAAAGTTGAAGATACAGTGCTGTGCTTTATTGATAATACCACCAGTACAGCTGCTGGTCTGGTCAGGAGGCACAGAAGAAAGGCTATGGCAGGGTGACCAGCATATAAATTGCTGCCTCAACACAGTATCTAGACAGTCTTTCTGAATAATATAGAATCACCTCATGGCCAAGTGCACACCACCATGCTGCAGATCTTTGGTCAGGGCTCTGTTCAGGTTTTCAAGTCTAGGAAACAAAAATTCAGTATGAATAAGATTAAGACCTTTATTTTGAACCACACCCTGTGGTGCTTGAGGTTTTTCATAAGTTAATTCATTTCATGATTAGTTCAGCAAGAGCAGAATAGAGTTGAAGAGTGCTCAGCCCCAAAAGCTTTGTGAAGGTATGTTTAACCTGCTACTGTAGACCTAGTGGGTGCTAGGAAATGGGAATTTCAAAGGTTCAATGTGTTCTTTTACTTTAGATCTGAATAAATCTTGAGCATAAGCCACAGTTTTTTGCTAAATCCAGTCCGGTACCTGACTCAAATTCAAATGACCTTTATAACACTTTCCCCTTAAAAACTTAGCTCCCTCCAGTTTTGACGTCTATTGAAGCCTTTATTTGAATCTTGTGGAGAGTATCAGTTTTCAGTCAAAACATTAAAGATCAGGATTCATTTTCATGCTCTTCAACTTCACTTACTGCAGTGTCCAGTTTGTGGAGTAAAACTTTCTTTGTTGTAATTCAATAAACACTGGCTCTTGGATTCTTCCCTGTGTTGTGTTGTTATACGAAGCACCCATACAGAAGTAACCTTTGTCAGTCAGGCATAGTCTTGTCTCTATAATGCCCATTTGATAAATTATACATGGGTACCTAATGTACTCTCATAAATTATGATAGGCTTTTATAGCCCTATGTTTTATGGTGATATGTCATGGCACAGGAGCAGGCAATATATTGTCCCAGAAGATGCCATGGACTCTGAGATGGCATTACAAATTCTGCCAGTATAAAATAACAAATTAAGAGCTCTAAAAGTAGAATACTTGACAATACTTCCCTTAATTGAAGACAACGTTCCTAATGAAAGCTAGCTATTGCAGCGATCGGTGCATTGGTGAGTGAGAGACAGGGTTTGATTTAGAATCCCCTCTGGCTCTCTTGTTCCCCAAGCAATCAGGAGCTTTGAGCGTTCAGTCTCTGGGGAAAGTCATGCCTTACATCACTTATCAACCACGCCTCATGTGATTAAGGGAAGAGGTAGAAGCCTTCGAAAGGATTTTTGTCCAGTCCTCTTCACTAGAAGGATGCTGAATAGTATCTTGAAACTGTGGATTTTAAAAATATCTAGAAAAGCAGGACGAAGAAGGGGAGGAATGAAAGAACTGAAAGATGCAATATGCATATCATGTCCCAGGGACAAAATGAAACAAGAAAACTGAGAACAGATTAAATTGGTCTACTTTTTATCTCAGGATTAGTATTCATCATTTAGGGTGCTACTCTCCAACATGTTATACCTGTACCTAGAAGAGGCTGTAGAATGACACTCAGTAAAAAGTACCACATAGTGTCAGAAGGGCTGCTGCAACTCAGCTCATGGACACTGAAGTTGTCTTTCTGCACTCAAGTGCAAAAAATAATAGCCTTCACAAAGGAATCACATTTAATTTTATCATAAAAGGCTTAAATGTTTTCTTGACAGAGTGTGCAGGGATAGTAACTTTTATTTAAGAAACACCTAGTGCTTTAAAACTTGGGTATCAGACCCTATCTTACAGTGTATCAGTGGATATTTGACTTGAATAGCACAGATTTGCTTACTCTTTGGGTTGTTAGTGTGTTAAAATGTTGCAGCAATGAACACTATAATCAGCTAATGAAAATTTTTAGGAGGAGCAAACATACAAAGTAAGTTGAGTCATTAGAAATGAAATGGTTACCAAGATGAGGCCTTGTGGTAACGGTGAAAATTAATAAAGTAATAAGTAATGATGATACATGTCTGGTTAGAAAATGCTATTTTAGAAGATTTTTAAGCTGCCATCCAAGACATAAGCCCTGATTATATATTTCTATTTTTCTAAATAAAGAAAATTAGACCCAAGAAAAATCAGATAATGCAGTGGTGTCAAATGCCATTTCATTTCTTGTCAGTCTTTGCTGGAATAGCCAATGCAAATACTTATCAGTGACTCACAATAAAAAAAAATGGTTGAAAAAAAAAGAATAATTTGATGGAAAATAGTTGCATGAGGGATGCATATTGCACCATGCTTAACTGCATGTTAACAGCAGTGCTTCATGATGGAGTAGTTGATACTGGAAAAAAAGTGTTAAGTGGGTAGAATTGTTTTAACAGTGTAGTCTATCAAGGTGGGAAGATTAGCACTATGCAACCAAGTGAAGACTGATGGAGCTCCAGGAGGCTGTGGGAGAGGAAGGAGGCAGCAGCAGGTGATACTGATAACCGCAGCTATCTTTTTAGCCTCTGTCAGAATGCAGGGTGGCACAGAGAAGGGAACCATGTTCAGCACTGAGAAAAACACATACACGTGAAGACAAACTGCAAGGCCAGGCTGCCTCTGGTTAATGTTTAACAAAGCCAAGGAAGATTTAAAATGAACAGTGACCATTCAGTGTATTACATTTTAAGCCTGCTTCAGAATAAAACAAGAGCTACCACAGGGATATTCAAAACAGTATTTCTCTACTGTGTTTTTAAATTTTGGGTTGGACCATCTTTCCCCAAACAAGGAAATGAGCCGCAGTGGCCTCAGGTAGTTCCCACTGATGTTAGGCCATTCCACCAGCTTCAGTACAAATTGGATTGGGGCCGAGCAGTCTAGGAATGAAAAAACATATGGAAGAAAATCAGTTTGCTGAAATAGCACATCATGACTGCCTGCTTCAGAAACAAAGACTAACAACGAGAGAAGGCTGTTTGGCTGTCATCTGAAAGACAGTCTATGAAGAACAGGTTATCTCACTGTTTACAAACACTCCTTATAACAAAAGATATAAAACACAGGCCTCAAGTGAGACTTCAATGGTTCTGCCAAAGGTTTTCCTAGGCTGAACTAATAGCTACAGGAAAGTTAGTCAGTTTAAACTGACTTACAAAAATTAAAGGGCTGGCCTACTGCATTTATAGGGCAGTTGCTTTGCGTGACTGCAGTCTCCCTATTGCCATTTTTATCAACAAATACAGGTGTCAGGGCAAAAGAAATTTCATTCATTTGTATATATATGTTCAGAAACAACTAGTTAGGTGATCCAACATCGATAGCTTCAGCCAACTGAATGTTTGTTTCCGCTCATGTTAACATGCTGTTTACAATCTTTTTCATATTTACTCCCTTAAAATGCTGATGATTTTTGCTAATTTATTTTCCTCTGTGAGTGATCTCTCCCTACGGCAAAAAGGGCTCGGCTATCTTATAGTCTTTGAAAGCCTATATGCCTCAAGGGAAACAAAATACATGCAACTGCATCAGAGCAGCAATGAGTAAAGGAGCATCACCATGGCAGGATTCACAGCCTCCTCTGACCACTGTTAAGTGCCAGATTAGCAAATCTAAGTTCTGGTTGCATATGGAAGGCCGCTAGAAGGACTGGAAGCTGGTTGGAAGAGACTTCACTTCCCCTTTTTCTGTCTTGATGCTGTAGTGCTGATGTACACAAGCTTATCAGCGCAACTGAAAATGAGATATACCAAGATATACTCTGGTCTGTGAGGAAATT
Organism: Piaya cayana; assembly: GCA_013389865.1. NCBI lineage: Eukaryota > Metazoa > Chordata > Aves > Cuculiformes > Coccyzidae > Piaya > Piaya cayana. The sequence continues at coordinate 39,039 of WAAB01005842.1, read as the reverse complement.
CACAGCAGAAGGACATCTAAAACTGATAGAGAAATAAGACAATATTGTGCCTAACTTTCTGCCGCTCACTTGCAGTTTGTAATATTTAACTTTTTGAAAAATTTCAGAATTCAGTTATTTTATTTCTTAAATATGGTTCAGAGCCTTAACACATCTAATAACAGCAGATCAATAGGCTTATTGTCCTACAGTGTATCACAGCGCCAGCAAATACCTGTGTTATGAAACTAAGTGAATTTACGGGAGAGTAAACCCCCAGTGAGTTGTCTGTAATCAGTTAGAAGGCCTTCAGGGCAAGAGAATTAATGTATTTTAATATTTTAGGTTATCTTCCATATGGCATAATGCTATACCCCATCTGTATGTGTGAGTGTGCAAGCAAATGCTGAAGGTTTTTTTCCAGAAATAGTTTTCCCTTAGTAGGATTTCACCTGCCTTCTAAAGTCTTTATCGTCTACTGCTTCAAACTCAGAACAAAACTTGGAAGACTGTGAATCTACAAATACTGTTAAAGTCTACAGTAATGTAAAGTTGAATTCAATTATTCCAGAATATTTCTTGGTTTAATGTTGAAATTCCTCATCTATTTTATTATAAAGGACTTAGTCACTTAAAAATCAAGGAAACCTTTAAAGAAATTTCCATATTTTTGTGGAACCTATCACTGAATCATGAAACAGGCTCAAGGCTCCATATAATCTTAGTAATAGAACTGTGCTGAGGAACTTTACCTCTAAAGTATCCCTTCACAGAAAAAAATGGGATGGCTGCTATCACCCGCAGGGTCTGTAGCTGACTCAGGAACGCAGTTTTTAGTAAAAGCAGGTGAAGGGCAATACCAAAAGAGAAAAATATAGATATGTTCATATTTATGTAGGTATTATACTTTTTCTCATAGAGCATTACAGAGAATTTTTAATAACTCTTCCAGCCTAGAGGAACAATTGCGGGGAGGCTGTGGGAGGAGTGAGCATCCTGTGCTGCAACTTCATTTCCTGATCAATGATTGGGATTTCACCTATTTCACTTCTTCTGGTGCCTTTTCTTAGTTTATGCAGGCTTACTGCTCAGTATGCTCAGCAGTAGAGGCGTCACTGAGAGCTCTGGCAGGGAACCACACAGGTTTCCTATATTTGGCTGCATCAGGTTGAGTGAATTTCACATCAGAATGTTAAAGGAAGGATCTTGGACATCAGCATTAGGTAATGTCCCCCATTAAAACAGGTAGATTTCTAATGATTTAAATTCAGGCTTACTTCTTGCATTGTACAAACTAGGACAGCAAGATGCTGAGTTTGTACTTTCACTAAAAAATTTAAAAGACAGGCCTTATAAGTGAAAGGAGAGGCCGCAACACTATCAGCACTACCACTGATTTGGCAAAAGAGACTGCAGTCTGAAAATCACACATCAGTGCTCAGGTGACCTTGTAATAGAGGTATTATTTACTTCTTCAGGAGAAATAAACAACACCACATGTTTGATCTGCATCTCAGAGAAGAAACAAACTACAGAGAACTAAAGAGTGGTACTGATAATCTTAAGTAGCACTGTTGGATATGTTCCTTTCTGAAGAAAGAAAAAACTTTAAAAACAAGTTACATAATAGACCAGCTTTTGTAACATCTTTTTCTACAAATCCTGGAATTAATAAAGCATTGTTGATGTGGTACTTAACTCATTGAAGCACTGATGATGTGAACAGGAAGTTAGAACTTACAGAAGAGTATCCCTTTTCCTGAGACCTGCAGTCTAGGTAAATGTATGAATTATTTTGTTGGAACCTGTGAAAAATACCTTTTGAAAGACTTTCCTCCTTCATTTTTCTTTGGTAGTCACGTGGAGAAATATATTTTGCAGGAGTGTTGGCAGCAAAAGTGAGTTTCACAGATGCAGGTTTACTGGCTGGAAAATAGAAACTGTGTGGGGCTTTCATGCAATCCCATTAGCACCACACAGTGTGACAGGCACTTTTGTGCACTGTGGTGCAGCCATGCACCATTTATCATGGGATACCACCATGGTACAGCCTGTGCTGCCTCTTCTCTTGCTCTGTGTGAGGAGACCACCTGCAGCACAGAGATGTGCAGCAACCAAAGCCTCAGATTTTGCAGAGCCTCAAGTGACAGAGCCTTTTGCAGAGCCTTCGGTGACAAAGTGGGGAAAAAGTAAAAACCAGCAGATGGTTTCAGAACAGGAGGTGATCAAAACAGAAGAGAAGATGATTTTTATTGAATTCAGAAGGAGAAATCACAGCAATTTAGCATACCAAATGGTTGAACCCTCTCACCTAATCACACCCCTACACCATCCCTATGTAACTTGATTTAGGCTATGTCCTCTGCATTCCTCAAAGCAGAGAACCATAGACCTCATTGAAATAATTTTTCAAAGTCCTCATTTTGGGTGGTTACCTAATGAAACAGGTTATATAATCATGTTATCCGTTTATGTATGTCTGTGTTTGATAAACTTATTCTGCATCCTTTCTTCTGTCTGTCTTGAGTGAGCAAGAACAACAGCAGTGATCGTGTTAACTTTGTTCAAAAACAAGGTAAAGCTAGGAGAGGTTTGGACATTTTTTGCCAATTTTTTCCTGACTGAACTAATGTTACTGGCTTCTTTTACATCTCCCATAATTTATAGTTCTCCAGTTTTTGTTGATTTTCTATATCTAAGAAAAAATTGTAACGGAGGATTAAATAAAAATAAAAGCAGTGTAACAGCAAAAATACATTATTTGAATCTGTAGTGCATGGAAAGTACATGCTAGAATCCAAATTATCACTAACATCTGCAGTTTCCTCAAAGCAGCTCCCAACCTACTACTGCATTTAAATTTGATTAGTTATTAAGTGTACAAACTCTAAAAAATTTTTGCAAAAATTAATGATGCAAATCATATTTTTGTCATTAACTTATTCACAACTTGGCACCGACAGTTTTAGCTGTTTTTTCCTTTGATCTGAAAACTTGCTTTTAATTTCACCTATTTCTCCAACTAGAAATCTTGCTTGTTGAGGTCTCTTTCAGATAAATAGTTTTAATCCTGGAAGCTGATGATCATCCTGTCCCCAGCAAAGTGAAGCACACTAAGACAGCTCTGTCTTGGAGAAGACACATTCACCACAGTGTGAGAAGTTTTCCTTTGAACAACTATATCTGTAGAAACAGCAATTCCAACATATTTAATGAGCATATGCATATACATACACACACATGTGGGTTTTGTCTATCATTGTCCCACCTTTGAAATTTCAATTCCATTGATCCAAATATAACATATATTTCTCTTTAAAGAAACTTTGAACATATCATACACTTGCAAACTCACAAAGTCACAATAATTGATAATGATTATGTATATTGAACTGGAAAACAAAATTATTCTCATGAAGATTCTAAAGAAAGCAGATCAAAAATTGAGAGCAATCCAAGAGGTAAAACTGAGCAACATAGTACTAACTAAAGAGGGTTTCCTCTGCACTGCATGTTAATTGTTCATTAATTTGTCAGATTCTGCTTCTAGAGTTCCTTACATGACAACCATTACATCTTGGTCAGTGCAAATGAAATGAAACAGTACTGGTGTAAAACAAAAGCAGGAGGAGAGCTGCTACTACCTGTACAGACTGCTGGTTCCGTGGAAAGATACACTGCCCTTTCCACTGCCAGCTGAAAGGGTATGCAACCAGGATGGAAATAATGTGTCTGTCATTCTTTTTTAGTCTATACTTTTCTCCTAAAAAAATGCCAGAGTATGTTTTTTTTATTATTATTGCAAAGGGAAATACAACCATACTTTTTTTTATGTTTAAGACTTTTGAATTACTTTTCATTGGCACCAACACTTACTTGCTCAATGGCCATAAGCAAGGTAACTGAACGGCCTGGATGGGATTTTCAAGCATATTAGGGCCATGTTTCAGAAAGTTATTTAGAAGACTAAAAATGTAAACAAACATACAGTTTATTGAAAGACATGTATTTTGCCAATTCAGGTGCTTACCAAGACTCTCCACAGCAACTAATCTTTATCTTTGAGTGCCTGAGTTCTATAAATGGTTAAATACTTTAGGTGAAACAGTTTTCCTACTGAAAAGGCACTTCTTGTCAGATTCAAAATATTTCATAGAGATGTGTCAAAGTGTTAGCAGTTTTCTGCTAGTCAAAATAAATTGGCTAGTTCTTCTTATCTCATTGTAGTAGCTAGCCAATATTTCCTGCAAATAAAGTTATGCTTGTAACTTTTTTCTTATATTTCATTTTGACAATTTACTACATACTCAATAATAGAAAAAGGTAAACAACAAGCATAAATACTTTATAGTTTTAACAACTACCTAACAATTGAAAATTTTTGGTGCTTCCAAGATGAAATTTTAGATCTAGGAGAAATTTTGAATCTATTTTCCAATCTGGAATAAAAAATAATCCTCAGCATTTCCTAAGCAAATGTGATCCTGCTACAGACTTGAAAAGAATCAATCATCTTAATGCTAAGTATTTTTTTAAATCTCATTCTCTTTCCATTCACAATCTGTATGATGTGGAAAGTGATTAGAATATGTATGCTACAGAGGTATTCTGAAGTTTTAATTAAGTTCTAGAAATTAATTCAGAATTCTGAAATGGGAGAAATAGAAAGACACAATATCCTCCTGTGCACTGGAGCCTCTGGCTGCAAACTGTGAAGCTTTCACCTTTTGGAAATCTGGAACTTTTAACTCCCAGCCTTATGATCTGGTACTGAACGTGTCTCTCTTCCATTTGTGAAGACCCTTGCACATGTTCTTCTAATTTCTCACTCCCCTTTCCATCTTGGTGGGCTTTGTTTTTTCAGTGATAACACATCCCAGGCACTTTTATAATTAGTATTTTCATAATTTCCAACGGTGGATTTAGAAATCTGTTCTTGTTTGAGGATGATTAAGACTGACCTCAGATAGCTTTGGGGATGGGTGTTCATCCTGTGACACGTCTTTAGAGGAAAAGTAATTTAAATGCTTCCCTCGTTCACTGAGAAATCGAAAGGCTCTCCAGTCATGACGCTGTCAGTCTCTTTAGAAACAAGTCTTAAGTGCAAAAGCCCTGTGCGATTGGAGGGGGTGGGAGAAGAGCTACTCCTCCTCCTTCACTGAACCTCTGAGAGACACAGGAGATGGCACACAATCCCACTTTTGTTAAGATGTCACTTCCCCATGATCCTCACAAGGCAACAGTGGATGAAACGTGCTGCATCTGCCTCCCTAGAACTGAGAGGACAGGTTCCCTCAGAAGCAGACATGCAGGGAAAGCCACAAGGAGGTGGAGTTATCTTTGAACTGCTGCAGGAGTTGTAAGCGTGATGATCTATAGACAAGGCACATATAGTCAGGAGGCTTTCAGCCAGAGTCATATGACAACATATGACAGTTGTCAACCTACTCAACAGGCAAAGTAAACAAGGTGGCTTATATCTGCAGACTGATAGTACATGCTTAAATGATGCACACACTGAAATACACTTGCACAGTGGTCCAAAGTCAGCTGATTTTGGAAAGTTTCTTGGCAACCTAGTACACTACTTGTAATACACAAAGCTACACAACTATCCCTTTCATTTCTAATGGATTTTGATACTCTGTTTACATCCAAGACTGACACTGAAACTATCATTTCGGAGTAAAAGTATTTCTGTAACTGCCCCAACCTCAGAGCTCAACTGTGGGTGTTTTACCTATGGGAACATCTCCATACTCTGGTGGCTGTACAGTATCTGTCATAAGCAGTATCTCAGGAACCAACTGCTCCTTACAGCATCCCTTGTCCCCTCTTCATGTAATACCTGTAAAGTAACAGCTGTTACTGCCAGATGGGGCAAGTCGGACATAGCAGCAAAGGCATTGGCACCACCTGGGGTAGAAGTGCAATGGGCAAGGCTAGCACACACAGCCCTGCCACAAAACAGAGTTTGGGCCACCTCAGCAGGTGTTAATGAGCTATGAAGGGGTCATAACTGCTAGTTAAAACCCTCACTTGCTGCTTTGGTTAAATTGCATCTCTAGGATCCTTGTGATCAAGCAAATTAGAAACTTGTCTGGTTTTCAATGGATTGCATTGGTGTGGGTGGAACATGCAAGGGCATATTATGACAATACCGTTGAGCTTTGATGTTTAAAATAAATTTTGGCTGCTTAAGTTGCCTGAGGTGTAGCAGTTTTCTACCCAGAAAATACACTCTGAAAATTAAGAAAAAATAGCAACTTGCTTATTTGTATTCTGAATAAATGGTATATAAGAGTTTTCAAATTTAGACCTGGATAATTTGAAAAATGACAAAAAAAAAAATATGACATTGATTTTCATCTTACTCTTCCAGAGTATTTAGTCCCTGTGAAAACAAAAAAGTACATTAAAAAAAAAAAAAACAGACAAGCAGGTACCAATTTAAAATGCCACAACCATAAAATCTCAAGTTTCTTTTGCTTCTGACTGTAAAATGCCTAATGCAATTAGCATTCATATATTATTGGTTTCATTCCGTGGGAGGTTTGTAAGCAGGTTCTCATTTGGTTTTCTTGTTTGTGTTTCAAATATCTTTGTATTTAGAGCTAACATTTTCTTCATCTTTTGTCCTAAACTGTTGTATATAATACCACGCTTTCACATGCAGAGTAGCTGAACTGGGGGAATAGATGAAATAATCCCTACTCACATAGTTTCTGCAGTGTTAGTTATTTTATAGTCATAAAGTGCTGTGTTTCATATTTCATCAAGGTATTTGTATGTCACATTTCAGATCCCTCCATGACTCCATGACTCATGAGTTTGTTTCACAAAATGAGACCTTTGCATGATTCAGGCACTCTGCTGTGTAAATAGATGCTAAGGAGCAACAAGTTTCTTTGAGCTCTATTTCTTTACTGTGATGTCAGACGTGACCACAACACTACATAGTTCTTACTCTGCAGGCACCTACCTCTCTTTCTTTTTCATGTCACTTATTTACTGTCACCAGGATGGGGAAGAAAAAAAATCAAAACTTTGAGCATAGAAATTTAACTGAAAGCAACAATTCAAAATCCAGAGTCAATCTCCTGTCCATGCAGCATGACTGGAAAACTTTGAAGTTTTTGCTGTCTATTCACTCTTTTCTTTCTTTCTCCAACAATCTCCCAACCAAACATTTATGGTTATTCAGTTGACAGCCAATAAATACCAAAGTGTTTGGGGAAAATCTGTAGGTTTTTTGGAAAGAAATCTATAAAAGAAAGAGACGTGGGGAGAGAGAAAGAGAAGGAGAGAGAGTGTAATCTGTACACCATCTGTTGCCTAGTGCAATTCATGCTGACACAGGGCTTTTTGACATTTTATACCCCAAATGCAAGCACATATATCATTTCTACCTTGTACTTTTCCCGTCTCATTATCGGAATTTATTCCCTCGCTTTGTTGTTGGTGGAGTCCCTATTCTAATTGTTTCTTACATGTGCTGTAAATCTGTCCTCCAATCAGTAAAGCCCTGGAACATGAAACTGAGACCTAGCAATTTCCTTTGCTTACCAGTGCATCTGCTGGAGCATAGTGTTGAAATAAAATGAAACATGTTTGCACTCTTTTTCTATCATATTGTAATGCGCCTTTCATTTTGCTCAAGGAATTTTTAATATTCAAGCCATACCCTGTGCATGAAGTCATTTCCCTTCGATATAATTGTAATGGTAATACACATGGCCTAACTGGCAGTGGCACAGCTGGCTGCCTGCCACAGCTGAGCCTCTGACTCAAAGACTTTAATTCTGTCATGCCTCATCTGGTTTTATGTACTCTTTTGTAGTTAGTTCACAAATTTATTCTAGGGTATCCATTGAGATGGGCAGGCCATCGACTTTCCTCTAAAGATAGCACACTAAACTAATGAAGGGTACCAAATATGTGCATTGATAACCCCTGCGCATACTGAATAGAAGTCAGAGTATAAGTCAATGTGCCTGTGTGGTCAGGACTTATTGACAGATGCTTAGGCCCAGATTGTGCAAAGATTTAGTGGTGGTGCATAAAGGCAAGCACAGGGAAAAGTCTTGCCTCATCTCTGCCTGCAGGGTCTGCTGTCACAAGTGGAAAGAGGCATAGGGTCTGCAAAAGCTACATTAGCAAGCCCACAGGACCACTTAATGAATTAATAGTGGTGTTTTGTTTTGCAGGCTTTAATTAATTGAGTCTTGCCAAATCATGGCATGACTTCAGCCACAAGGAGTTTATAAAGTCTCTCTTAAGGTTTGGTTTCACTTGCAGTCTAAGAATAAACTTTTTTGGCCTTACCTATGATGTCCTGCTGCTTTATGCACTTACCATACCTCTTTCCTTGTGTCTATCACTGAGCTCAAATTGCATGCCCCTAAAGCAAGGTTCTGTTGTTTGTCTTTCTGCTTTCACCCTTTTCTGCTTTCACTGAGACTCTCCATCTTTCTCCCTTTAAATGTCCTAAAAAAGTGATTGTTTCAAGAATCTAGAATATCTGACCTCTGCTTCCAATCAATCACTGGACATATACTTCAACTGACGGTTACCATCTTCATCCATCCTCACCTTTCTGAGTCTGCTGTTTGTCTCCTCTCTATTTGTCCATAATAACTTAGAGAGATTTGCTTTTGTCTATAAAGCTCAATTCACATCCACTGAGTTACAAGAGCAATAAAGTGTTATTTACTGGGTTTATGGATCACTCACTTTCAGTCTATCATTCAAATGTAAGCCCCTTCTGAAAGTTAAAAGCTGTTGGTGTGAATCGATTTGGACTTCATTTTATGCTAGCTGAAATCAATGACCAAGCTTGTTTCTTGCTGTGGAAGAAAGTTTTTAGTATCTGAACACACTGCAGTTTTTCTTGATTCAATGGTCAATCCACAACACTGAAAAAATATTATTTGAACAAAACATTTTGTTCAACCTGAGGTGAAAATTCTTTTTTTAATAGTGGGATAATTACAGTTATTCTAAAAACATGAAGTGAAATCCAAATGTAAAAGCTGATTCAAAACAGAAAAAATATGACTTCACAAAAAAAAATTTCTCCTTTCCAGAAAAAAGCATTGTCGTACTTGATCTTTATTTATAAACAGGTTAAAATAATTTAAAAGTAATTCCTTTTATTTTTTAAAAAAAATTTGAAGAAAAAATATACCAGATCACTTTATTAGGACTTAAGAATGTGCAGAAAATACAGTAAAACCAGAGCTCTGTCATCGTCATGTTTGCTACCACCCCCAAATGGTGATTCAGCCAGTCTGCTGTACAGATCAGCTCTAATTAGTACTTCGGGATGCAGGAGGATATAAGGATGCAGGAGGATATAAGGAGACAGGAGAGAACATTGGCATTTAGTCAGGTGTTGTCCTGATAAGAAGCCAAACATACAGTGTACACCCGAACCAAAATTCACATCTGCCCTTGGTTTAGGTGCAGTATAAAAGAACAGAGTTGGAAAAGAGCATCTCTGCCCTTTCAAAAGCATATTCAGCTATCCTCTTTTAAAGACTACCTCGGTAATAGCAACTACCATAAACAAGAAAAAGTGGTTTTCTAATTTAAAACCTAGGAGCTGAATGGACCTAAAAAACCACCTGGTATATAAAGGTTTAAGTTCTCAAAAATAAATGTCAGATTTTATTTGAAGCATCTATTTTTTTTACCTACCTACTTGTAAATAGTCAGATAATTTATTCACATGCTGCAGTTACTAAGGACTTAATTATAAACATTTAGTTTGTAAACTTTTGTTTCTCCTCTCTGCTGTACCAATCTCTCCCCCTTCTTTCATCTCAAAAGAATCTAAGTTTGCAGAGCATGCCAAAAAGCCACTTTGCTAATATTTCTGATAATCCATGCAGTTGACTGATATGGTAATGAGGTACAGGAGTCAATTACATTTGGTGGAAGCACAAAAAAAAACATTTAATGTCTCCTCCATATCTGAAATACTATCTGGCCCATGCTGTTCATACATACCCATGTCAAAGGTAGCCTAAGGAAAAAAAACATTTGTGCCTCCAGTACGTGCTTAGGTTTAGAATTTTCCAGCCTCTGTTTCTCTGTTCACAATCTATTTTCCTCATATCAACTTTAAAAATGAAGTAGGTTCCCAATGTTTACTTAAATTTTTTCAGTTTTTAAAAATAGTAATGCAAGCATATGATTCTCATAAAACATCTTGTGCAGGGGGAAAAGTAAGCCTAGAGGCAAATCCTGTAACTCTCCAGACTGTAAAGACAGAATGATGACAAATTGTATAAATATGTGCAAATTGTCCAAATGATGTCATGTATACAGGCCTGCAAAAATCAGGAAGAATACTTGAGTGCAGGGTTAACACAGACTCTTTCTTTGACTAAAATTGAGCAATTACATTCAATTTATTTAAATTCATCACCAAGAAAAATGTTTTGTTTAATCTTAATCTTCATTTTATTTTTCAATCATTTTAGAACCTATGGTATTATTACATCATTGAAGGCCCCCAGTAAATTCAGGCAAAGCCTGACTGATAGCAGCATGCATTAAGCATGCTGCTTGATGGTAAGGATTGGTGAAGTAGGTCAGCATACCTGTGACCTACTACATGAAAATCCTCAGTGTAGCTTTAGCAGCAAATTGCCGAGCCTTGTAAAGGTTTAGGTTTTTTTCTTGAAACAAGCAGCACTTTAGATTACTTTAGAAAATTGCATATTGAAACATTTTGCAGCTAGAGGACAAGCATGTGTTCTCTGGACTACAACTGGTCTGTAAAAGCTTATACTGAAATCTTTTCAGTTTACATTACACAGAATTCATTCTTGTCTTCCTCTTTCTCTTCCTCTCTTCCTCTTTCCCTCTCTCCCTCCCCTCTCAGTACTGGGGTCAACCTTCTCCAATTATTCTTCTGCAAACCATTTATTTCTTCAAGTGTTCCCATTTATATTACACAGACTGGTGTCTTCTTGGGTCAAGATGCTTTAACTTCCACTGCAGCTTCTTCTCAACATTCAACATTTTGCTGCCTCTCTGCTCACTCCATCCACTCCCAGCTCTTCAAGAGCTCCTAATCAGGCTGATCAGAGACAAAAAAATAATATAAAAAGGAAAAGAAAATAGGATTATTTCTGCTTTCCTGACAAATTTCCAGCTATAATCACCAGAACAAGGGCCCAGTTAAATGTGCAGCTGTTTTTTACCAATACAAGGAGCTGTTCCTTGTCCCTTCACATATACAATTTCTTGCAGAGGTAACAAAATCCATCAGCTGTTGTTCGGATTGTATACCTTGGTGGTAAGTGTGAATGACTATAGATACTCTTGACCTCAGTATCCTTTGGAGCACCTTGGCAATATTCATGTAACAGACTGTGAAATTGTCATTTCTGGCAGTAGATCTTTATACCTACCGTCAACTTGAGTTCCTGTTACTAAAAGAATCAAAATTCTATTTACTTGTTTTTACAGGTGTATGAATCAGCGTCCAAAAAGAAAAGGATGAAAAATAATATTAAAAAAAGTTAAAACACATCTGTTCTGACTCTGCTTGTGTGATTCACAGTGTTTGATATATTAACAGTAGTGCCCACTCCATTTTGAGAGGTCAAACAGATTTGTTGTAAACATATAACACACACTTGCCTCTACCCAAGACCCAGACTGCCTGCACCCTTTTGTAAGCCATGACTCACACAAAAAGTTGATGTGAATAAAGGGTTTGCTTTCTAGTCTGCCTGTTTAGCCAAGTAATTAAGAACAGATGGAATCTGTTACAAAAGAATTTCTGAAGTACGAGTTTTAAAAATGTAGGCTTTTTTTTTTTTTAGAAAAAGAAAAGCTCTTACAATGTTAGTGTGATGATATGTGGTGTATGGCTAATTTGGCATCATGCAATCCAATCTACCATCAAGTTAACACCAAAGCATCTGAATATGCCATTCTCCAAACATGTTTCAGCTGCAAATGTTAAAGCCCCTGTAATTGTTACTTTTAAGAGTGCATTAAAAAGGTTGTGAAAACTGGTCATTGTAATGATTTCTACAACAGGATCTCTGCAAACACACAGCTGGAGGCTGTCAAACACACACCTCCCTAATAGACAGCACTGTGTGTACAATTAACACATTAATTTATGGAGTAAACTGATCAGGAGAGACTAGAGCTTCAAAGTCAAAAACTTGCCATTAAGGAAGAAGGGAAGTTATGTGGAGTCGCGTTGCTCACCACAAACCTTCCTACCACAGAGGCTGTGGCTGTGCTTTGGAGTCCAACATTACTTCCCAGCTCTCACTTCCAGGTGCCGTCTTCCACTGGACCCCAGTTCCAGATGGGTATAGGAGTGAGGCATGCTCCTCCCTGTCATTCCTTCCCACCCTCCTCCTGGCATTAAAAGAAACTTCAGGAAGTAGACCAGACAGGTGTGCTGCAACCAGATATTCCGTATGACTGACTGTGGAGGAGGTGGGTATCACATACACTTCCACTTGTGTTGTGTATCCACATAAATGCCAAATCTGCGAAAGACACCATGAGAGGTATCACGATAATAATTTAACAGAGGAACACTTCCTACATGGCATGTGTCTGTCAGAGCAGAGCATAGTTTTCTGGCTGGAGCTGTGCTCCGCACTTACGTGGAAGTGGGGAGAGTTTGTTGCAGTGTGGGGCCAGGACAGCTTTCATTAGATATAGAGCCACCAAAAGACAGTCCCATTCATCATGTCAGGACTCAGAAATACCCAACAGGGAAGCAACAGGGTCTGGCTAACCATTGTCTCTTCTCAGTGATGGAGACTAATTAAAATTAAAGACCCTTGCCCTGGAAACACCTCTTAAAGCAGGATATTTAGGTTTCTGCTTTGGAAGACAACCTCTCCTAATTTCCTTTACTATATGAGGATTTAGGTTCCTTTTGTATTATAGTCTGCTGATTAGAGCATTCACAAGGAAATGGGTGACCAATCCTGAAATCTCAACCAGAGACATTCAGATTAATCTCTACAGCAAGGTGTGCTCTACCCATTTTGTTGAAAGTCAGTTCAGTTCTGTCTTTTCCTGCTCTCAGCCTTTCCAGCTCCACCTATTTTTCAGTAACTCTTGTCTCCCTCTCATGCTGTCTCTGGGCATGTATCTGTGCACCTGCAATTACCCTGCTCGTGGAATTGCAGCCTCCTTTGTGTTCTCCTGATCATCTCCCATCAGGAGACACCTCCTATGATTTTCAAACCTGAAGTGAATTGCTGAATTTCTACTTTGTTTTCTTAGATGAATACCATTTCTCCTTTTTCCACTGTCTACAAATGTAACCCCTCAGAGGAGAAAGAATTTGGATAATTCCTCCCACATTTAATTCTCAGAAGGATCCTGTACTATGCAACTACACACCCTCCCTTCACTAGAGGTGAATGTAACGATGTGGGCAGGGTATGTAGAGCACCAAGAGCTAAACAGATCAGCAAGGCAGTGAGGAGAATATATGACCTGCCAGAAGGAAAAGAAGCTCAGCTTTGGGTAACCAGAGAATCAGTCTTTAATGTTACTGACTCTGCAGAGACTATTAACTGGTTGGTCTGGCCAACATTTATTTGTGTGGTTGGTCATTAGATTCATTTTTGAGGTAAAAATAAGAGTATTGCTGAGGGAGATTCAGGTACTTGGAGGTTAGGGGTTTGGGAGCTCAGTTTTTTTATTTCCTCCCTTCTGCCACAGTAACAATAGATGCAGGCCAGGTGTAGTCTCCATGATGGCTTCCTTTTGGGGTTTGGTTTTTGGGTGTTTTTTTTTTGCGGGGGGGGTGAGTAAAAGCTATACCTGTCATCTCTGACACTCCTGGCCATAGATTTTTCTATGAGTCGTCTGCCTCCCCTTTCCATGTTGATGTTGACTTCTTGTAGGGGCAAAAAGAATTTGGTCATTTGCTCATAGCTTCTGAATCTATTGAGTTTCTGGGCACTTGCAAATCCTAGACAAGCGCTCATGTGCCTGTATAAACCTGTTTAACATCTCACATTCATGCTGGGTGCATTGAGCTTGCTGAGCATGGAAAGGTACATTTTACAATGACAACACAGGAAATCAGGTGCATCCTGGGTGTACTTGTATTCTTCATCTGTAAAACTGCGTATAAGTCCTGAGTAGATTGATGGACCTAGTGTACCCATCTACCAGTTTTGAGTTTCATATAGTTGCTATAGATTCACAAGAATCTCTACCTGCCAGGGAGAAAATGATCTGTTTAAAGCAAAGCAGGACTTTTAAATCTCATTTGGGGATCATAGATCTGAAATCAATTCCACCTCCTATCCTACTTTTCTTCATGCCTAAAAGACATTTTCCTGCAGTGTCTAGTATATTCAACACTGCTCTTTGCTTAATAATATCATAATCGATCTGTTAATTAATTCCCTTTGTAATATATCTTTCCACTTCTTTAACTGGTGTTCCTTTCAGTGCCCTAGAAATATGCCTGCCAATGCTAGACCTCTGGTCCAACATGCTTATTTTGCAACATTTCTACTGCTGCTAAAATGACAGGCACACAGTCATTGAAACAAGATACCCTGCTCAAAGGATCAGTGGTGTCTTGCCTCCTCAAACAACGGGAGCAGGAAGATTCAAGGACAGAGTGCATGATTTTCCAGGAGAGAAAGCTAGCCTACAAGAGCAAGAAGCTGCTGACTTCTCCAAGAAGCCTGGAGAGAGAGGGCAGGAAGCTCTGCAGGAGCAGGCAACCATAGAAACCAAACTCAGCCTATCTGCCAAGTCTACCACTTTGAACATCTGAAATGTTGGCAGGTTTGCAGCCAGAGCATGGTTTCAAGAGCATTTGTAACACCCTGGTCTTCTCTCACACCTCTGATGTTCACTGACAGCTCTCATTAAATTAATCCCTATAAAGCAGTGGGGATTTGAACAATTTTACCACTCTCTCAGAAGGTGTTACACCACTTCTTCACCGCCATTGAAAAGCCAGGCCTCCCAGTCTCTTATTCCATAAAAAAATAAGTATTTGAAAAAAAATCCCCTCAACACAATTCTAGGAAAAACAGAGGTGCCCTGGGAAGTCTCATGGACTCAGAGTAAACAGAAACCTACAAGAAGCTACCATGAAATTAACATTTTCATGAAAACTGAGGGTGGCATGTTCTTCTAAAATTCAAAACAGTTACAGCTGTGGGATATATCAGTGTCTTCAGTAAGAACGTTTTCAATAGAGTGATTTAAAGCTTTGTAGTTGAATTCTGGATGTTAAGATTTTCATAGGCAGTGTTTGGATGTGTACAATCAACTGTCATTCAGACTGGGCCCATAGGCTATGAATGGGCGTAAATGATGAACGTGTTGCCTCTGGATGGAGATAAAAACCTATTCACCATGATTTTCAAGCTACAAATGCTTAGACTGCCTCAAATCCAAAAATTACTTCGTAAGAGTATTTTCTGCCAGCAGATCATGAGGTAAAATTAATGACAATAAATTATTTGCTTGTCTTCTCCTCTTGACTCCAGAATGCCAAACTATCCTACCCTATAATATACATCATCAAAAAAACAGCTCAAAACAAACCTACAACAGCCCTGCTGTGATAAGATGATGAGACACAAGGGAATACAGAGAGCATGATTCGTCTGCAGCGATGGCAGAGAGATCATAAGTTCACCCTGCCAGCTACTTTTACCGGAATAACTAACCACTTCATTACACACAGTAAGGCTGAGTCACATCTGAGAAGTCTTATTAGCCACCAGAAACAAATCAAGAATGGCCTGTAAGTGTAATATTCTTTGTCCAAAAACATGACTACTTCAGACAGGTTGTCATGGAACATGGAATATGGACAACTCACCAAATAAACTTTGTTCAGCTGACCCCTGGAAAGTTAGATGTAATAGAGAACACATGTGATCCCTCCTCATGGATACCAAAGATGATTTTCATAACTAACCAGAAAACAAAAGTCCTGTTTTCAAGGATGCCTTTACTGTAGATTTTGTCCTATTTAAAGATTTAGAAACCTTCTTTCCGGTGTTTCTTACATATTTTGTTTAGACTTGATGTTTAGCACAGGATTCCACAAGTGGTTATCTTAGCCTTTGGCTCTTATCTGATCAATACCCAGAATATGGATTCAACACCCAAAGAGAGAAAAATCACTTCACTTGACTGATTTTGCAGCTTAGAGCAGATTTTCCATTTGTCAACTTCTCAAAAGTTTTCATTGTACAGAATAACTAGAAGTCAAATGTTTCTTCCTCGGTAGGGGAGAAATTTTGTTATTTGAAGTTCTTTTTAATTCTTAGAAAATCTGAGGAGTTCCAGGTTTGAAGAAATGTAGATTGGGCAGCATTAATCTGCTTAGACTGTTTCAGCTGTAACTAAATTTTGAGGGTTAAATATAAAATGTTTTGCTCACTTCAGGAAGAGGTACTCAGTAAACCTATGTCATCAATAAACATGCCTTGCTGACTGTAAAATTCAAATTGGATAATTTTCATCTGTTTTGTGCATTTTACTATTGGTCCAAAACAAGTCAAGACCAAAATACTTTCTCACTTAAGGAGATACCTGTTAAAAACATCTCACTCAAAATCCAAAATCCATAATCCATAGATTACATGTAATATAAAGTAATATTAATAATTGCCAGCTATTAGCCTGACTTCTTAAGGTGTGTATGATTCTAAATAAAAACCTTTTATTTCCTTTGCATTTGAACCTTATAGCTGCTGCATGAAGGAGAAAGCGCTGAAACACATGACAGACACCAGTCATTTGAATATTGATTCCTATTTTACCAGAAGAAAGAATTGAAAACATTTTGTAATCTTGTACTTCTGACTGCTAAGAAATGATAAAATCTTCACTGGATTAAGTGAAAAAATACAATTGAAATGTGTAAAAGTAAAATGTGAAAAGTATCTGTGTTGGGATAAGTGAAAGAAAATCCAAGGTGCTCATCAAACTCCTGCGTAGGTGCTGCTTCAAACAAAAAGCCTGTATAATTTTTAACTCTTATTCATTCAGTCATTTGCATATTCATATCAGAAATTAACTGAGATCAAGTCTTTAACTGTGTGTTTAATTTAAAATTTGGAAGCTAACAAAATTGCTGAACAACTGAATAATTCATGCTTTATCATGTGTGGATGTTGGTTTTCTGGATGGGGTGGAACCACTGCCAGTAATTTGAAGGAACCTTCTCATCCTTTATATATCCCGACTTCAGAATACATGACACTTCTTTTTTTCTTAAAAAGAAATGGAAATTATCACCATGATGGGAAGGCATCTATTCTCCTCTTGTTTTGCAGTACTGCCCTGAATTCCAGCTCTGTGAAGCTTATCAACCTCAATATTACCACAACTGGTGGTGGAAAACCCTACAAATCTTTCTAGGTTGTCAAAGTGGCAACTGAAGAGAAAGATCATTGCTGTAAAATGGAACTACGCTGGGTTTTTAGTTGTTATCTGCTACAGACCAAGTTCCTTCTCTCACAGTGCCCTGGAGACACCTGTGCCAGCATGCACTGGGAAATTTACCAATGGTCCCAGGGCAAAAAAATTGGGCAAGGCAGGAACCATTTTCTCCTAACCAATTTACTCTTGTTTCGAAGTTGCTTTTTGCCAACCTGATATCAAAGAGATTTTTAATTCTTTTATTGCCGGCACCCTCAGAACAATCAGCGCAATCACAATTACTTTGACAGGCATGCTGGAATTGGAGTAGGCAGAAAATGGCCTTAATGGGAATCTTTTACAAAGCAGCTGTTAGAGTGTGGTAACAAGACTCTGAATAAATGGCAGCTACATAACTTCCCCTAATCAGATTGGAGCAATCAGCTTGAAAAATTTTCCCATATGTTGAAGAGTGGAGCTTAGGCCTAGGGTTATGGCAAGGACACAGGCCATGGTAAGGTTACAAAGTCTGGCTACAATTAAACACTCACTGCAGAAATTGTGATGATGCTTCAGGGAGCTATTGCACTTTAGCCATTTGTAATTGCGCATTCGGAAATTACTCACTCCAAAATTACTCGGGGCCCAGTTACATGGTTTACAAACATACATTCTCAGAGAGAGGGAAAAACATTATCCTTCATATGGGCACTATTTATAGATTTGTTTATGATTATTAACGAAATGTAACTTTGTGAGATTGTTAATTAATAGCTGTATGTGATTTGGGGAGTGTTCTGTTTATCATTAATTTAATGATTAAAGGACATTTCTGCCCAGGAGGGGCAAATCTGCAATACTTGGACTCTGTTAATGCCCTGGTTTAATGCCTCTCCTGTCAGCACCCATTGAGTAATTCAGCCAGAGAGGTTTTTCTCAGTAGAGGTATTTCTTCTTAATTCTTTACAGACTAGACCATGCTTCTGTTGGTAATATTATCTATGGCAGGATATGCAGGCTGGCACCTGATCCGTGTATCAGTGCTGCCACTTCAGATATTTTAGGGCTGATAATGTGTGAAAGTTATGTAGAAAATTAGCATTGCACAAGCTTTGTAATTATACAGCTTTTTATGAACTTAATGAAAAAAGACAAGGCCTTCGGGGTGTCTCTTTTCTTCTGGTAGCTAATGCAAGGAAATTTTCCATTGTGTTCCAAAGCCCATCCTTCCCACGTTTCCTGAACCTGGGAAACAGATAATTACCCCAGTGTTCTTTGCAGGTCTAAAGAACAAGATGTACTAGTGACTGACAGCACTAATGACCTTTCCGTTTATTGCATGTGAAAGTGGAAATGTAGGTCGTCAAGTATGTTCATGTATGTGATGGGGGACAATCAGTGAACCCACCAGAGGATGTAAGCGTCATTTTAGAAAATACAATCAACATCATTTTCAAATGCACCTGGTTTGCACACAGTTTCAGCAAGACAGTGAGGTGCAGTGCTTATGATGTTGTTTGGAGTCTTTTCTCTGTACTGTAAGACCTCCAATGGTTTCCAAACAAATTTTTTGTACAAAGACTCTGGCATTATACTCCATACCTAATGGAAGGCTCCAAAAGTGAGAGGCTTTTTTCTAGTGCTGTGGGCTACCTGCTAAGACCTGCAGTGTTGTCTAATGACAGAACCTGAATGCAAAAACAAGTCAATGAAAAAGTATATCATTTGCTTTAAATGGAGTATATGTGATTCACCGTGGCTTTATTTATTTAACTTCCAACAGAGGTGAAAAGTTAAGTAACTCAGAGAGGAATTTGCAAAAAAAATTGTCGCTAAGTAGGAGACTGAAGTTACATGAGTGGTCTCTCTCATGTTCATACATAGTTCGGAAACAGAAATCAGCTCTTTGAGAAGGTAATTAAAACTTGCTGTTCTGCATAGACATGGTTTGGCATCAGAATGTATTCAGGTCTGGGATGAGACCTCACAACGTAAGCGCCTTGCCATAAGCAAAGAGACTTCCTGTTTCTCCGTCACTCCATGCATAAAATAAATTGCTCTCACCTTTACAAGTGTTCTCCTATATGGCATAAACTATTGTAGGATGCTGCTTTAGGATTTCGGATGTTGTAGCCCTCTCTTTTCGACATCTGTTCTGCAAAGAGCAGAGTTAAATCTGTTAAATTTTGTAAATATAAATTAGAATTTTTTTTACAATGTGTGTGAGTTGACCCATCAGGCTAGATGTTTAGGCTTACATCTTTTTCACAAAAATTTTTCAATATAATTTCACAATTTTTTTATTCAAAAACAAGTTGTTCTAGCTTGCTTGTGTCTTCTCACATGGTTTTGGTGTTTTTTCCTCCTTCTCTGTCTATGTGCTAAGATACAGTAGATGCGCAGGATACCATCAGAAAGTCCTATTAACAATGTGCTGATACCTGTTGCTACATTTTTTATTGGATACAGAAGCTACTAGATTTGCATTTCAGTTTCACTTGGAAGTAAACATTGGATAACAGAGATTATCATGAAAACAGTATGAAAGTGTACTGTACTTTACCCTTTCATAGATGAAAAAAAAAATAATGTGAAGAAATATTATTCTTTTGGGAAGAATTAAGAAGAGATCTGACAAGACTATATTTTTAATTGAAAATTGATTCCTTTTCAGTCTGTCTTCCTTTCCTTTCACTATTGTGACGAGTATGAAGAAAAAGTAATTCAGATTTCACTAAGGTATCTTAAGTCTGCTTGGTGAAAGAATTCAAAAGAAAAGGATATTCACATTTTTCAACAGCACTTGTTTAATTTTCACTCCATTCTGATGCTAACACAAGAAGAGGGGTGGCATAAATACAGAACACTTTAGTGTAGACAGCTTTCTGGCTCAGAATTCATTTCCAGGACACATTGAGCACACAGAGCACTGCCGATGGCTTCTGGAGCCAGGCAGCTGTCTGCACTAGGGTTCACTCCCCTGTTAATACCAAGCTAGTGGAATAAGTGCCTCTTCAGATTTTAATCAAACTGCCTGAAATGCTGCTGAATACTGTGTGAGCTGGGGGACAGATGGACTTAAATTGTTTTTAGCTCTGTTCAGCCACAGTCACTGTTGACACTGGTCGTCAGCAGCGAGTACTTTTCCTAGAGTACATGAGGCTATAACATCCTTACAGCTTAAAACCCATTCACTCTCAAAACACCCACACATTCTTCTTCATCTGGTACATTTTCTTGGGGGGTTGGGGGGGTGGGAGGGAAGAGAGTCCAAGTAAAACAGATTCTGGCATTTAAAAAAATATGGCTGTACACAGGGGTTGTAGAAATGTAGTCATTAGTAAATTGGTTGTAAGGATGTGAAAACTTAAAGAGACAGTCACAGCTTGTGGTTCTTAAACATATGGATTTCTCTCTCCCTCCTAGAGAAAAGAAAACATTTATTTTCAGCTTAAAAATTGTTTTTGGAACTAAGCTGCCGTTGTGCATGTTCATTGAAAGAGATCTGAAGTAGGGTGGAATAATGTTCTGTCACCTGAGAGCCCCCAATGTAAATGAAAGTCTTTTAGAAAGAAAGCATAGCTATCCACCGTACCATCCATCAGCGAGGTGTTAAGGCTAAAAATGCATCCCCCTTGGTACCATGTCTAGTATGTATGTAATGTGAGGAAAGTGCAGATCTAGACCATAACCCAATTCATCAGTACTTACAACACAAAGTTTTCAACACTCTGGCTACATGCCAGCAGTAGAAAATGGATCTGTTTCTAGCTGAACAAGGCATATTGAACGACACAGGCAGAGCTGCTTATGAGAGTGCATGGGCTGTTCCTAACTCAGGGTCATTCTTCTTTCAGAGCTACCTTAACCTCTAGGTTTGTCCAGCCACTATGTTCTCTGACAAGCTGCCATGCACCACCTACACCTCCCAGTGTCCTTCAGCTGCCCCCTCTGGTCTATATGGGCATCTGACTAGTCCTTCAAAAGGAAGGCAGAACTACCACCTATCTTACTTATGGGTCTTACACAGCACTTAGTAACAGCAGGGACAGAAATTCTGAAGATTAACATGGCAATCATCTCAGTGAGACTTGAAGACTGTGAAAGGCTAAAAGTGATCTTCAGGTAAGTCACTGTGTGAAGGGTAGTGATTTCTGTTTGCACAGGCGTTAAAACCATGGAAGTTTAATGTATAAGACTATAGTAATGGCATGATTAGCCTACATAAAATGTAATATAAGCTGTATTGAGAGAGAGAAAGGGATAAAGGGAGGGAGAGAGCAAGAGTATGAAAGAGAGATAGAAAGAGATAGAAAGAGAGAGACAGAGAGAGAGAGACAGACAGAGACAGAGACAGAGAGAAAGAGAAAGAGAAAGGGAAAGAGAAAGAGAAGGAGAGCGAAAGAGAAATTTCTGGCAGAGTTAATAGTGAGGATATTTACAACTGGTTAAAATTTCACAGGTTTGACCCCAGGGCTGCTAAATGTGTTAAAACAAGTGGGGGACACAACCACATTTTTCATTAAACCTATTGGAAAAGTAAAGCAAAAAGGTGGTAAAAATGGTTACATTCATGGACATCTTTCTACCTTGTGGTTCTCACCTGTGGGAATTTTTTCCTTATTTGCACAATTCCACAAATCAAATCAGGCCTATAAGCATGAACATACGGTGTTTTGCAGCCATGTTAGACTAAGCATTTCACATTTCCATAGTTTAGACAAGGCTTAAGGAATTGATCTAGAAATCAAAATTAATTTCTGGACAATCATAATACTTTCTGAAATGGTACCAAAGTGGTTTTATCTGATTTGCTGTTTTCTTTGCTTCTTTTTCCCACTAGTTAAAGGGAACATCTGGTTGCAGGAGATTCATTTGCATTCTTTATGTGATCCAACTGAGTGGGACTCCTTTTAAAGTTCTACCTGAGTGAAACCTGCAGGAACNACATCTGGTTGCAGGAGATTCATTCGTGTTCTTTATGTGATCCAACTGTGTGAAACCTGTAGGAATATGCTTTACCCTTACAACAGTGGCAACTCTTCCTATCACCATATTTGAAAAGAAGAAAGATATAAATAGACATCTTAGTTTTCATTCACAGGTCCTGCAACTTTGGGGGATCATGACAATTAAACATAGAGAAAAGTGCAAGGATTATAAGTCAGGAAGTCTGATGGTTAGCGATCATGGAACAAAATATCTTCCCCAACCTGCTTAACTACCTAATTTTTTAAAAGGGAAGAAAATCTGTAGATCTATTTTTCTAACTTACACTTACACAAATGTAAAGTGTTACTCAGCAATTCAGATGGCATTAATAACTTGATGGCCAGTACGCAAGCCATTTATTCCAATTGGTCCAATTTCTAATAGTAGTTGAATCTACTTTCTCTTTTACAGCAATAGGAATTGATGTTGAATAGGTATTTCTCCTCTAAGTTGTCCAGAATTTTTAATGTGCTACTGTATCTTGTCTGTTTATAGAAAATACTAAATCATATGGTGTCCAAGATGGGACAACCACCAGGCTCCAGACCTCTGTCCTGGGTGTGAGGAATGAGGTCTTTACATCTGCCTCCACCACTGGGAATCTTTGGTGAAGATGAAGTGAGAGTAGCTCAAGAGGGACCAGAGCAGATAGTTGCAGTTTCCCAGGAGATGGAAACCTACGTAGCTCCAATGACATTAATAGAACGACACACATTAACACAAGCTGGTGACTTGCACTCTGTAGATCTGTCCACTACGTAGGCTTTCACTCTGCTTCTATGTCCTCCCAGAGCAGAACTCATCTGACAGTTGAGTATATATTTTGCCCCCACTCCCCTTTAAAATCCTGGTTTCTTTCCTCATTTCAGATCAGTAATTACTTCAAAGGCTTTACACAAGAGACACCAATGATAGGCTATGGATGAAGCTGCTGACTTCAGCAAAGACACTGAAGGTCTTAGGACTTAAGTTGTCTGTGCTAATATATTAATGATAATTCAATATTTACAGCCTGAGAGTAAGCTTCTCCTTTTTTTTAAGGAAAACAACACATACTTATATTGTACTCCAAATGCTAACATCAAAATATTTCAAGGCTGATTACAACTATGTGTTATCAATATAACTCTTCAAATTTAAGTAATTTTTTGTAATATGTTATCACTGGTAGGAGAAAAGGCCAAATTCTGCTTGTTTTATGGCAGCTGATACTCTTCTTGAAGTTAGGAGAGCTATTCTTTTGAGCCCAGGGAGGTTTTATTCCCCAGACATGAAAATTTACAGATTAGCAAAACTCAAAGGGCTGCAAGCAGGCAAAACAACTCCTTTGCAAACTGTGTGCCTGCAGGAACGTTTGAGCTAACTGAACACTCCAGAAAAATGTGCATTGGGATGCCGGGTAATGGGAGCACTTGCTGCCTTCCTGCTCGCAGGAGCAGTGTGACACAGAGATGGCAATACACGTTCCACCACATCACCCACAAGTGTGGCGCAGTAACAGTACAGGAAAAAATTTATTTCCTGTCCCTTTAGTTGACAGCCTTTCAGTCACAGCTGCCAGCAATAACTGGAAATATTATGGCATTTTTAGTTGTAGCTCCACAATCCAAGTGAATTTCAATTGGCAGTAACAGAGACTACACAAGCACCTTAAATTCAGGAGAAAAATTAAATACTTTTCTTTACACAGACTTTCTGCCATTAGGAGCAAAGGAGAAGAAAATTATTAGCTCCCTCTTTTTTCTAATTTACATTTTAATTCAGGCTTAGTTGTTGATTTTTTTCCTCCTGACTGTGAGCTCTCTTTTTCCTTTTTCTTTCAAACCGTCTGTAAGACAATAAGAATGTCACAGATCACACTGGGCAGAATTCAAATTGAGATCTATGAGATGCTGTGAGCAACATTTAAACTTTGATCATCAGCTTGTCCAACTTCCTCTGTTATTCTTTATTTCACAGCGGTTGAAAGGAAAGTAGCATTAGTAAAAAGTGCCATGTGTAAAATATTTTGCAAAGCCTGATGTACAACTAAATGATTACTTTCATATGCTAACTCTATTCCTGACCAGGTAATGAATGCTCTGCAAGTGGACATTTCCAATATTTGTGAGGAAGAGGTTCACTGAAAAAGGCTCATGTTAACATTCCATGTCTGGGAACTAATTACTAGTCATAGGTTAATAATTCATAACAAAAATCATATTTGCTGAATATCTGTTCATAGATTGTCTCTGAAAAAAAACTGATTTGTCAAAAGTATTCATAATTTAAAAAAATGTTAATTATTCTGTAAGTTCTTGATTGGCATGTATATTATGCCTTATTCATCTCTACCTAATTATCAATATATTTTGAGGTGTGAAATTGGGATTACATTATATACATTCCTGTGTCCTGGCTAGACAAGAATCAGCTTACTTAAGCAAATACTTGCAATTGCAAGTTTCTCCCTACTGTAAATATTCTGTAGTCTCTCTGTATATATATATTTGCTAAGTAACCACTAAGAGTAGCTACAAAAACACATGAACTTAATTGAACCCTCTATAGCCCAGAAGACAGCACTTTTTTGATTACTACAGAATTGAACTAAGGATCACAACATACTGTGTTCAGTTCTGGGCCCCTCACCACAAGAAGGATATTGAGGCTCTGGAGTGAGTCCAGAGAAGAGCAACAAAGCTGGTGAAGGGGNCCTTCCCTGGATGTGTTTAAGGTGTGGGTGGATGAGGTACTGAGGGGCATGGTTTAGTGTTTGGTGGGAATGGTTGGACTCGATGATCCCGTGGGTCTCTTCCAACCTAGCGATTCTATGATTCTATGATAAAGCTTTTAAGAAGAAAGGGGATAGTGCCTAGTCAATATAAGACAGAGGTTGAACAGTGTCATGGTCCACTTATAAACAGATGCATGATGGTTTGCTTCATTTATGATTTCAGAGTGCAAATAATTCAAAGAGTCAAGGAAGTCAGATTTCTATCTAAACTGGCACTTTATTAATTATGCCCATAGAACGACTTATGATAGAAAGAGACAGAGAACAAGGAAAGAGATGGGGAGAAGAGGGAAGAAAAAGGGTTTCATAGCTACCACCATGTGTCCACAGATGTCCAGTGTCTCTGGGAGTCTCGGTCCAGAAGGCATTCCGTTGTTTCGGTCTTTGCTGGAGGTTATCCTATGGTGGAGGGGGCCTTCTGTCTTGGTCTTCCATTGCCCCGCTCTCTCAGCTGCTCCGGAGCTCTCTTTTATGCTAGTCAATACACCTGTGACCCACCTTTGCCTGTGGAGATGTGCCAGTCTCCACCTAGCAGGCCACATATGCCAAGAGAGAAGTGTCTGCAGGTCTCCTGCCCTTGTGCATGCGCTCCTTCTGGTGGCAGTCGTCGACCTGGGGTCTCCCGATGAAGGCCAGTAGTCATCATCACCTTGCAAACATTCTCTGTTAGCTATGGGTCTGTGGTAAATCCCATCATTAATTTTCCTGTCTTTTCCTCCTTGCTTCATGGATCTATCACAATGGTAGGGAGCAGGGAGTCTTGAAGACAGGTGCAAAACATTTCTGAGATAAGGAGGTAGGTACAGGTAGTTAGGTACAAAGCATTCGTTCTGTACCAGCTCTGGCTGTTTTCTGAGGCCTGCATTTCTGATTTATACTGTCAAGTTCCAAGGCTAAAAAAGAGAAAATATTGAGACAGAAATCGATCCTTTGACCAACTCTTACAAACAGCTAATACCATCTTGATCTGATTATTAATTTTACCGCAGAGAGGAAAAGCAGGCAGAAAGATTTTTTTTATTTTCATCTACATTTTTTGTTGTCGTGTCAAGATATACTTCCCGCTCCAGTAAAATCAATTATAATCCCACTTCACCCTTGTACAATTTGATGCATAACTTTAAAATATTGGCCCTAGTTTCCTACAAAAATATGAAGGGAATTACTTTCTGACACATACATTGTATGATGTTCACATAACCATTGAAGACCTAAGTTTCTAAACAGGAATCTGAAAGTGCATGTCCAGGGTGTTCATAGTGTAGAGACCTTTACATTTTGCATAATATTCAAACTGTAAAGAATCCTTGATTGCTTACAATACCAACATCAAGAAATGTACCAATGAGCTTTTCTGAAATTGGAATTATCTATGAGACACTCAAAACTTGTGTAAGATATTTTCTAGGGAAATTCTGCTGAAATGAAAACAACATTTAAATATCCTCTTTTTATTAAATGGAATTATCTGTGTCATTAGAAAAATATGTACTTTTATATATAGCAGCTTTCAGATGTTACCTATATCATACACAAACATACTTTCTGCTCACTTAAGAGAACAGATAATTGGTTTTGGCTCATTTATGCACCATGAATCATATCATATTTGCTACATAGACTTGTACAGTTCAGGAAAGGGGCAAACAGTGAGACAAGAAGAGTAGGAAATGATCCAAATAATCATTAGTTAGTCCCCAGGTGGAAAAATCAGAAAGGCAAAAGTATCAGTTGCATAAGCTAAAATCTGTAGACCAAATAGCACCAGAGAACTCCTGCTGTTTCATGGAAAGCTAGCAGGCCCTGTGGACATAGAGCCATCAGCACGTATGGTTATGTTCTTTGTGAACAGTGAACCACCTAAAATTTTACCAAAAAAAAAAGATAATTGTAATCCAGAACATATATCAGATAGCCCAGATGTATTTGTCTGCAAATCACACTTCTATAGAGAAAAAGATGTAAACACCTTTTCAAAGTGCTGTTAGCTTAGAATTGCCTAGGACACACTAAGAGTCATCCTCACCTTCAGGGATGTGTTGTAGGCAATGTCAGTAGAAAAGGCCAAAGTTAAAATTGTTCAGCACTTTTAAAAATTAATTTTGTTGTCAAACTTAAAACATTTTCAACTAAATGGTTTCTTTCTCCTTGTGTGTCTGTTTGATTCTGAAATTATTGTTTAGATGCAGCATTGGCAATTTTGAGTACATGAATGAGCAGTGCTAAGTAGCAAGATTTAGAGCTTGCACAGAGTCTACCCCAGAGAAAATGGAGAACATGGAATCACAAGACCTGAACTGCCTAATCTGTCTACAAGGAGATTCACTTAGAATAATCGAATCATAGAATCACCAGGTTGGAAAAGACTCTTGGATCATTGAGTCCAATTATTCCTAACTTCCACTAAACCACGTCCCTAGGCACATCATCCACCCATCTTTTAAATACCTCCAGGGATAGAGACTAAACCACCTCCCTGGGCAGCCTGTTCCAGTGCCC
>WAAB01005842.1:0-10853 GCA_013389865.1 Piaya cayana | reverse complement strand
AACATCAGCCAGCCTCCAGTCCAGTGGAGCTTCCCCAGTCAGCCAGAACCACCAGAGGATGATGAAAAGGGGTTTGGCAAGCATGTCCACCAGCTCCCTCAATACTTTTGTGTGTCTAATTGGCCAAGGAATTTTCTAACCACTTCCTCTTGGAACATGGGAGCTTTGTTCTGCTCCTCAAGTTCCTGGGGAAAGACTTGTTGCAGTCTATTGCAGTAATGAAGGAGTTTTTATAAACTGGATAGCAAGAGACTTTTTTTCTGGCTAAAGACAGCTAAGAGGACTCTCAGCTCAAATCCACTAAAAGGTTGTTCAACTGAAAAAAAAACCCCACAAACATAAAAGAAGCTAGGATGACAAATGTGATTTATATTCCAATGCTGCATGTCACACAAAAAGATACTGAAACAATGCAAAGAGAAGAACGTTATCAGTAGCTATACGGCAGCATTTGCTCACAAGCCAGAGGAGTCTGAAGTTCTCTTTGCTGAGGAGAAATGCACTGCAGCTAAGAGGGGACAGAGATTTATTGAAAAAAACCTTCTCTTCTCTTCTCTTTGAGTTATTCCCAACAGAAAGTGCAATCTTTTTGATGTATATGGGATCACTGGCCTAAAAAAGCTCATGGGTAGAAGGCTGTGTGGGACAGGCCTCTTGATGAACAGTCTAAACAGAATACAAAACTAATTACAACATATGGAAAGAAAAAATGGTTGTTAAAAGGCTTTTCGGTTTTAGAGGTAGATGATGTTGCACGGTATGTATAGCTAGCAGTAAAATAACATTGAAGTTTCCAAAAGACATTGATGATAATGAACTGTCACAAAAATTGCAACAGCATGAAGTCATTGCATGTTAAAATTCATTATAGTGGTTAAAGGTGAATTAGTCACTAAGCTGAAAGGTAGTGGTCATCCAAGTCTCTGATAAAGCTATATCTAACAAACAGTACAAAGTTTACGAAATTCATGAACATCATGGAAATTAAGTGAGAAGAGAAATGCACACAAGGTATATACATGAAAATTAAACATTCACAAAAGCAGGTTATTAATTTACCAGAAAAACTGTATTCCCTCTTCAAGACAGAGGTCAATTCCATATGAAAGTTCATCTTGACCCAGGAATAGCAGTAACTTTAGGTGATATCTGTGATATAAATGCATGTAACACACTAAGTACATATATGTGTGTATAATTACTTTGTGTTATATGTGAATCATAGAATCATAGAATCACTAGGTTGGAAGACACCCACTGGATCATCGAGTACAACCATTCCTATCAAACACTAAATCATGTCCCTGTGAAATACATGGTTTCTCTCAAAGTATTTTATAGCTATAGTGAAGTGTATTTTAAAAAGTGGCATAAGGTGTAGTTAAGCAAGAATTTCTACTAAGGCCTAATCAGTTTCAAATAAGAGGGAAGAAAAGCGGCCTAGGTTGTTTAATAAAACTGCAGTGAAATATTTTTCTTTCAGTTTGTTTTCTCTTTGCCTCCAGACCATCTTGTAATGTATAACCACAGGGGCGCCATAGTACGAGTAATTTTGCTAGCTGATGCAGAAAGATACCTGGACAAAACTCGGATTCAGAGGTGTCAATATACTTAGTTCATGATCTTCCAATTCCCCTATAATGAACATAAGAGAACAGATGCCCGACTGGGCAGGACTGGTGGTGCCTCCAGGCTGGCCCTCTGTCTGCAGAAACAGCAGTCAGAGATGTAACACATGAGCCTGGACACATCAGGGCAGATAATTTCCCATTATCTCAGCTTCTGCAACCATTGGATGAGGTACCTTAAAAAGTATTTTTCCTCTCTAGTTCTTTTGGTATCTGATTACAGAGCTGTTGACCATGTATTTGTTACCTTTCTTTCTAAGGCTGTTGGTACTGCTTGCCTTCACACTCCCCATGGGTGAAAGATGCAGGAGTTCACTATGCTTTTACTCAGGTAGTGCTTGCTTTTAAACCAATCTCAATTCGCTTAATCAACTGCTCCCTGGTTGTAGGATTGCAGGATGTGGTCAGTAACAGCTCTGTATTCAGTTTACACAGCACCCTCCTGATTCTGTCATGTTTATCTTTTCTCCCCCTCAGTGTGTACTCTTTCCAAAACAAAACCTTACCAACTTTTGTAGTTTCTCTTTGGAAGGCAGCTGCTTCATCCCCAGGGTCCTCTTCACTGCTTCATGCCCAGGATGACTTTCAGCTCCACTATGACCTTCCTGAGGCACAGAGACAGGACTGCACACACAACACTAAAGGAGGTGGCACACCCCAGCTTAATACAGGGGTAAAATGTTGTCGTCTGTGTTGTTTCCAGAGCTCTTCCTGGTGATGATCTATGTTGCTGCCCTGTTGTCTGCCACTGTCCAGAGAGAAGACAACTTTGGAAAAGAGATGGCAATGGCTTCAAGGTCTCTTTCCTGAGCTCTGACTGCCAGCTCTCAGTTCAGCGAAATGTAGGCACAAATTAAATTGTTGTTTTCCATATTCACCACTGTATTTACGCTGAAGTTCTTCTGACATCTTTTACACCATTCCTTCATCTTTTTGAAGCCTTCTTGGTCCCTGCTGAATAGAAACAGTGCCAGTACTGATCCGTATGGGACCCTACCAGTGACATTTCTAAACCTTGAAAAACAATGAGATTTTTGATGAGATTTAAGTCTTTAAAAGGACAGTTCTTCCAGTCGTAATGAAACAGTTACTTCAACAACCTCCCTTAAAGAAGTGCCTCATGTTTTAGCCCGGGAGGACTTCCCTTTACAGAGACCATGATGAATCCACCCAGCAGACTGTGTCAAAGCACTGTGCTAATCCACTTCCTCAGCAATCTTGTTCATTGTTAGATACCCAACCAGCTTGCCTAGATGAGAAGTCAAATTCAATGGTACCAGATAAAGCCTTTTTATTTTTATAGCTTGTCTGGTATATAGCATTTATATTTATGTTTATATACTGTGGGACTGAGGAGCACCTCTGGGCTGTTATGTCTAAGTGTATGCTATGGTTGCAGTTTGCTCAAAGGACATCAAGGCACCAATAACCAGACAGGAGGTGTGACAATTTCTCAGTTACAACAACAAGGACTGTGCCATGCAACTCAAACCAAACCTGGCCCATGGGACCATTAACTCCTGTGGTTTGTGCCCCAGAAGTGAAATGGTAACAGTACCACAGGAGGCAGGAAATGCAGAGATTTAGAGCCCGCATAACAGTAATTAAGTAGCAGCATCTCAGAATTTCAAGGGGGAATTTTCAGTGCAGTGAGTGAACCACTCACTGATATTTTAGTTTTCAAAAATGCAGACTTCAGTAAATGAAAAATGTGGAAAGATTGGGAAATTAGCCTAAAAGAGGTTGTGGGGAAGGGGAGGGGGAAGGGGAAGGAGAAGGGAGGAAAGATAGGAGGGGAGGCAGAGTCTGTCAAGCGTGTGACACTGGTCAACAGTTTTATTAATGACTTTAATGAAAGAATAGAAAGTATCCATTGAACCTTCAGATTAAGCCATACAGATAGGAATGCAACATGATGAAAGTCATGTTTAGAATTAGAAGACTGATAAACTGAAGAAGGGTCCAAGAAAAAATGATTGATTCATGATTCAATAAAGATACAGAGTTATGCCCTTGGATGGAAATCGTAGAGAGTGATTTGTTATTTTAATATATAATAAAATGACAAAAAGATCAAAATTTAGAAATAAAATCTGAATAAATTTAGATGAGTGTTAAGAAAGCTCCTAGCAAATTGAGTAAAGCAGATTCTAATGTAGTCTTCCTGATTGGATAATGAGCCAAAAATTAACCTTCTATTATTGGTTTAACCCATCTGTCTTAGTTGACTCAATAGTTAAACGGAGATAGCTATATTAACTTAACTAATCAGAACATTACCTGGTTTAATTATGTAAACCTTTTAAAACTTGATCAAAACTATTACTAAGTATTCTGACCTGTTATACAGAGTGATGTATAAATATGTATGTGTATATAAACATACATATGGGTTACATATTGCTACACCTTTGGGGTCATCTCTCATAACTCTCAGTTTTGTGGCACAGCTCACTCCTAACATGTTGTGTTCAATCCTTGTCTTAGTTTCTGTTCTAAGTCTCTTCTAAAACATAGGTTCTTTCTTATTATAATTTTTTACTACACCTTTTTCCTTCATTACAAAGGAGCAGAGTTTGAATGTAGTCTCTTTATTGTATGCTATGTAGTTTCTCTGATGCTCTGGATCTGGTTTTGACATCTCTTCCACCTCAGACTGATCTCCCAACTACACGATATTCAGGGGTTTTAATCTGAATGGATGAGTTAGCCACAGGGATTTTAAATAGACTTTTTGACCTAAGACTGTAAAATTCTATGTATTGTTATACACCTCTCTGTGGGACCGTTTGATCACTTTATTATTTATAGATTAAAGAACATTGTTGCTAATTAATACTGTTCTAATTGTTGGCGGTGTATACGTGCTTGCTTTGATGTTGATTTTTTTTGATCCTGTATTTGGGGGATTTCACTTACTACTTTTTTTGGATGATTTGGGATTTTGGAACCAGTATTTTCAAGCTTCTTTTTCATTTTCTTATTATTGAGGTCTCCTGTTTTCTAATTTCTTTGCTTCTCATCATGGCATTCCTTTTTTCTTTTTAATCAAGTCTAATGAAATGGGGCAGCCCCAATTAATTCCTCAACATTATATGAGTAAATTCATTTTTCCTTGTCTTTTGAAAAAGTGGATTGGTATAAAGGTTAATATTTTGTTACCTATATCACATTAGCCTTGTACTGTATCTTGTTAGGAAGAAAAGCTTCCCAGTTAATACAATACAGTGATTTCAGGCTAATCATCAGGGGCAAGCTAGCAGTCTGCTAACATTTAAGTTAGCTCCTCTGATGAAGCAGTTCTCCTGCAGTCTTTTAGATGCACACTTTTCATAACAAGTACAGCCACAAAACGGGAATTTCTCTTTCACTGTCTGCCAGATGAGCATTTGAATACATAAGGTCAGACTGCAAGATTATATCAGTTCTTATTGATCATAAGATCTATGAATGATTCAATCAAAGATCTGAGATTTTGAATGCTTTAACCAGAAATCTTTGGGTTTAGCATACTACTAAGATGTTAAGTTGCTAGGATGTATAGATACTGCACAGAACTTTGCATCACTATTTACAGTCCAAGCAATGTGTTTCACTAGTTTAGTATGACCAACACAAGCTCATTGAAACATTGTTGTTGATTCTGCCTATTCCTTTCTTTTTCTTTAATGCTGAGAAGAAATTTGAACTTTTCAACAGGCAATAATTTCTAGTTTCATGAATAAATCCTACACCTACCACTCAACATTAGAATTCATATTTATCGCAAACACTCTTTATATATATAGAACGTGATAGCACATTTTTAAAAGCACAAAAATAACTGTACAGAATATTAGACGGGAATATTAGAAGGCATTAGGCAGATAACTAGAGTTAAGTTATAATTAGTTCCATTGTGAGTTTCAGCTTCAAAGAAACCCAAAACTTCTAAGAAAAAATTCAGCTGACTCTACTAAGCTTTGCCTACATGCTATGGCCTAGATCCATGGAAAGAATTAGGAATCTTAACAGCCATTGTAAACATCTAAGTCCAAAATGTAGATCTTCAAAACCCCAGGTGAGCTTCTGCCTCACCCCAAGGGAAGGTACTTGCCCTCCTAGGCATCTAAATTTCTGCTAATAATGTTCTCTAGATATGTAATACCACATCCAGAAAGATATGTAGTTCTTTCTAGCAGAAATTAGGAAAAAATGCATTTGTTTGTATTGTCAAACTGTAACCCTAAGGATCTCCACTAAGCCGCCACTTGACCTGGCTGGCATTGATCGCACCCAAACAACACTCTCTCCCTAGAAGTTTCTGCCAGAAACGTACAACTTCTCCCTCTGTAAGAACCCTGATATACTCAGTTTAGATCTTAGTCTTGGGCCATGTTTATGTATAACCAACATCCAGAACTTGCTGTTCACCAGTTACATTTTCTAAGGATATGGCTTTACTGCTAGCTAAGAGGTTGAAGGAATAAATTTCTGCATAGCCCACAGTGCTTTATTGTTAGTGTCATCCCTGGCTCTGGTTTGGACTGCTCCTAATAACTTCCCACCAGGCTATGCCTGCAAAACGTTTCTGGAATCAGCCTGCACGTTGGTAGGAAACACTGCACCAGGTCTGTCCTGTTCCAGCCCACACGAGACAAAGTACTATCTCCCTCATCACTGACTCAACAGGATTTACACACTTAAATATAGTCACATCTTCCTCATGATGATGTCTAGGACAAAAGGACAGCCGTAGTCTTGGACAATAAAGTATAGAGATTCCTGTCTACTTCAAAAAATGCAGTATTTCATTCCCATTTTCATAGATCTGCCACACAGTGTCTTCAACATGTTAGTCTGCTTACTATCTTCTCATTCTACAAACCTGCACTCAGACTTTCTTTGACAGCTTTTTTTTTGTGGGGTGGGACTACTCAGACCTAAGTTGCCAGAATAGTTTTTGAAGTGCCCTTCCATTTGATTTAGTCCATGAGGGAAACACAAGAGCTTAGTTTCTGTGGGAAGTGGAAGTATACAGCACAGTAAAGAGAAAAGTCCCATGATAATGCATGCTATTAATGATTAATGGGTTTGCCTGCAAAAACGGTTTCTAATTTACACTCCTTTAAGTCTAGAAGACAGTTCAAATGAAATACTTACATTTCTTTTTGGTGTAGAAGAAAAGAGCTAGCTCATGCTTTAGCGGAGAACCCTGATAGGTGATTGTGTTCTAACAGAAATGGAATTTAACTTTTTTCAGTATTACATATTAACTTACCGACACTCGCAGTTTCTCAAAAAAACACCAAAAGTTTGATCCTTTTCCCAGACACCAGAGTTAATAAATCGAGAGACTCTGGCTGAACTCTATTCTGATAAAAGCTTATAAGAAAACTGTTAGAGAGGTTAATAAGAGCAAAGCTAGGCCAGTGTTGAAAGCACTTGCAGATCTCCTATTACTTACATAACTTTCTCATTTAGTTTATTTTGCCTTTATAGAATGAAAAATTATTTTGGTATTTTGAACTTTCAGGAAAAAAGCTCTAGTTTCCCATACAGCAAAAATCATACACCATTCCTTCATCTCTTATGCTTACATAATTCTCTTGCTCATATTTATAGTCTTGTTATAATTTGGAGAATTCTCAGAATGGCTTAAATTAAAATCTTTTACATTTTATTTTTTTAAGTAAAGAGGGATGCACAGGCTTTTCTAGGCTAAACCTTGTAACTAATAAAACATCAAAGAAAGATGATGAAAGAGATACAAAGATAGTATATGTAAATGCTACCAAGTGATCATTGGTTATAAGAGGAATTTAGTATAGCAAAGATTTGGAATTGCCAACTGAGGTTTAAAAAATATGAACCACTAAAATCTTACCCTTAGATTCACTGAGGAACTTTAACTATGCATTTCCCTCTAGAACTCTTGGAAGTTGCCTAAATATGTCTCTGCTTGGCTTTCTAATTTTACAGCTGGTGCACACTCCTTGCACATGCTATGCAAAAAGTGACCCAGGACTGCCCTTGTGGTACATTCCTTCCACAGGTAGAACCCCAGAACCTCATCCCCAGCAGTTCTGTGTGGGGCTGATTTTCAGCTGAGATGGGCAGGTATCGTGACCTGCCAGTCTTTGTTGAAATTCTCTACCTACCACAGGGAAATTTATAGAAATCTGCTAAGGGTAAATGGCGCAACTTCTAGCTCTGCTGTGTGATTGCCCTGATCCAATTCCTCTGCTGTTAGGCAGTCATCAATCATTTTTCCACCTCAGTTATGGCCAAATTCCACTCTCAGATGTGCATTTGCAAATCCCGTTGACGTCAGAGGTTAGCAGTGTACCAAAGTAGAAAAATTTAACTCTTCATATAGTTTTCTCCTCTCTCTGAAGGTGCTTCTTGCCTTTCTCAAGACAAGATTTTTCCCTAGCATATCTAGGCTTAAGAGTCATAAAACATTACAAAGGATGTCATTACTACTCTCGACTATCACCTCACAGAGCTGTATTCTTTAAAACTTTCTAAAGCTGATAGTAGTTTCTTTGCATTCCTGTTTTGTTTGGCATGAGGTACTTTGACAGGGAACAGGGTACAATGGCAAACTGAGATATACAGAAGCTTCAAGAAAAAAAAGATAGAATCTTATGTCAGGACATGCTAAAAGGGAATCAAGGAAAAGAGTCTGTTTAAAGGAAGTTACAAACATTTAGCATTTCTAAGCACTTTGCAATAAGATCTCACATCTCCAAAGGGCCCTGTCATTAGTGAGTAGGCTGGTTTTTTTTTAAATAAAAGTTTATTTTATGTGACTGATAAGTAGGCAAAGAACTACATTATCTTCCGCAGTATTTAGTTCCTGTTTCCAAGGGCTAGGATGAGTCCTGGTGTCTCTGAAGGTATTTCAAGGACAGATATATTCTAGTGTTGAGATTCACAATTTTGTTCATTGGATTCTTTCTTCTCAAGCTAGAAAAGAAAATGTTCTTTAATTTCAAATGTGGAAAATATCTTGGCTTTTCTATTCATTCTCAATAGCCCAATTTATGGTTGATTTTAAATAAAGTTTGGAACTGATTCTGAGGCTTGTGGCTGAAGTGGGAAGACATTTTTAATCTTCATACCTCAGATATTCCTCCCAAGCAGTATTACCAACTGGTAAAAAGTAGTCCTTCAGAGCTGGACACACCAGATTTTCACTGGGACACAACAGATTTTCACTGGGATGGTCTCACTTATTCTCAGAGGTCACAAAGTTTTCCAATGAGCATCATCAGTCTCAGGGAGGAAGAAAAGAGAGAGAAGAAATGGAGAAGAATAAGAAGGATTTCATCCTTCATGGCGCCTTTAAAAAATACAGTTTTTTTCTCTTCCAACACAGTTTTCTACTAGCTGAACCTGACTCAGGGCCAGCCACTGAATCCTCACACTGTAGGCTGCAGCTCAGCTGCACAGTAGTATCCTTACATCTGTGCCAGCTAGGGTTATTACTGAGTTTTATAACTTCTACTATAAATAAAGCCTTGTCATCTAAGCATTCAATTTAAATACCTCTCAGTTTATTTTTGAACACTGGAAGTTAATAATAAATATCATCTTTGTTTTCTAATTTTTTTACTGAGTTGATTTAAATGCTCTTGACAGCTCCAATCCAATCCTCCCATCCAAGCTGACAAGCATGACATGCATCTCTGCATACAAGCTCTCAATTATGCATAATCCAATGTTTTCTAGGGTTTTAATTGAATCACTAGTCTCAAACTTGTTATTTTTAATTTACAACATTTGATTTCTGACACCGGCCCCTCTATGTCATAAATTATGCAGGCAAGAGCCTTAGTTGTGTGGGTGATTAAAAAAAAACTAATTAGGCATGATTAAAAAAAAATAAAACAGAGACCTCTTAAATATGTGCATGTTACCATGTAAGAGAGGCTTATTTTACTGGAAATGCCTGGGTGATTTTTTTTTTTTAAGATATTATGTTCAGCTCAGTACAATTTGATTGATTTTGACAGAAATGAAAGAAAATGTAGGATTTTTTTCTTCCTGCATATATACCAGAAATTGCATTACATGGCCCGTTGATGTGAATTTCTCCCACAGCTCATTGAATGTAATTTTGTTAAGTGGGCAGGAAAATGAATATGAAGAAAACTGAAAAGATTCCAACATTTTCCTTGGCACCAGAAGCAAAGCTGAGACATGGCATATATAGATATAAATATATGTGTATATATACATGAGGTACAATTAGAGGGATTAACCTTTTATGCCTCAGCGAATAACAGCAAGAAGGGAAATGTGCAGAATGTTAAACACCACTAAAATGTAGATAGCAGAGGAATGACGTGTCAGCAAATGCTGTACCAGTACTGCAGCAAACTAAAGGAAAATAATGGTTTTCTCATAAATGAATTTAAGTTGTTACAAGTGTACTCACTACATGAACTTGAAGATGTTCATAGTTTATTCACTAACAGCTTAAATCTGGCTAGTTTATATACACCTTGTCAAAAATAACATAAACTCCCCTCTTTTAACATGTTCTTTTTCCAGTAATCACGGATAAAAATGAAGAAGAATCATCACTTCCCTTCAGCAGTGCTACATGATGTCTCTTCTCTGAGCCTCCTGTCCATACACCACAGACATACACAGCACAGCTTCTCTGTGCCCCCCAGATCATGCTGTGATGATAATCTGAATGAGCTAAGGAGTTGCTTTGTCAGAAAGTTCAGGGAAGCATTTCTACTTCTACTCAATGTTGGACCTGTACCCAGTTCCAGCAATGCTTCTCTTCCACTCACATAACCGTATGCTTATACAGTTTGCTGGATTAGGACCAAAGACTCAGATGGAGGTGCCTGAGGAAGAGCTGGCAGATTTGTCAGTCCGAACACCCAGAACAGCTTAAAAATTTATGGTGCTGTTTGAAAATCCAGGATGATCAGCTGATCCTCAACAGAACTCACTGTGAATTCTGCAGCTACTATGACATTTCACCTGTATTCAGTGGGAGGAAAGCGTTTCCTGAGGACAGGGATCTTCTCAATTGCTGACGTCCCCAGAAACACGATGTTGAAGAATTATGCTCCCTTCCCCACAAGGAAGCCAAAGAAGATAAATCTTCTTCATAAATCGAGCTTTAAACTAGTTGTGGAAGCGGAGGGGATTGAGACCAGGCTAGACAAGAGTGAACCTGGACGTGAGGCGCTAATGATTCGGAGGGGGTGTTCTGGA
>WAAB01005840.1:83660-97948 GCA_013389865.1 Piaya cayana | reverse complement strand
CGAGACCGATACCTCCTACCTGCCCCCCAGACCAGATGCCCCCCCCCCCCCACCGGCAAAGGGTTCCTCTCTCTGCCCTCCTGGCCCAGGGCGGGGGGGGACTGGGACCATCCCCATCCACTCCCCATCTTCTGCCTCCAGCCCCCCCTTTCCCTAGTGCAGGCAGGGGCCGGACACCCCCCCCCCCCCCAACTCCTGCCTCAGTTTCCCTAGTTGAACCCCCCCTGGCCGCCCCACCCCCGTCCCCCCACCCCAGCCCCAGTTTCCCTATTGGACCCCCCCTGGCAGCACAACCACTGTCCCCCCAGCCCAGCCTCAGTTTCCCTCGTTGAACCCCCCTGGCAGCACAACCACTGTGCCCCCAGCCCAGCCTCAGTTTCCCTAGTTGAACCCCCCTGGCAGCACAACCACTGTGCCCCCAGCCCAGCCTCAGTTTCCCTAGTTGAACCCCCCGATTTCCAGAGAACTAAATCACGGACCCTGCGGAGCTGCTGCTCTCGGTGTCCCCAGTGCCATCGGTGCAATGAGTTGCGTCCAGTTCTCAGCCCGCCTGGCGACCCGGAATTTTTCTCAGGCTGCGGCTGATTCAGCTTTTCCTGCCTCTCCTCCGCTCCCCGAGGCCGGGAAGGGGATGGGGAGAGTCACCACCTCCCCCCGGGATGGGGGGGGACACACCGGGTTGCTGTGTCGGAAATGAGAGGGGGGGGGGTCTCCAGGGGAAGGAAACTGTGACTCAGCACTGAGTCATCGTCCCCAGGGGGACAGTGAGGGGAGACAGCTGAGCCCCTTGACCTGTTCACACGCCCTCAGCCCCCCAGCTCCTCGTGCTAGCCAAACTCTGGCTAATTAAGCCAAATTAAGTCTCCTCTGAATTAATTCCTCCCTGATTCCCGTGCACTGAGGTGCTTTCTGCCGGACATCAACATCCCCCGGCACCCCGACATCCCGCGGCCCCGAGAGTCGCACGAATCCTCCTGGGGTGCAGCTTTTGGCCGGCGACCTGGAAACCCGCAGCTCGGGGAGGGCTATTCCAGTCCAGAGCCTCCGTCCGGAGATTTATTCCCGGGCTGCAGGGTTTATTTGACCTTTCAGAAATAGAGCGAGTCGCAGAGGCGCTAATTGGCTTGGCCCAGGCTCCCGCAGTCACTCGTGTGATGAGTGGGACCGTTCTCTGCTGGGCTGGGGGGTGTGTGTGGGGGGGTCTTGTTGAGATTCCTGTGCTCATGTTGAGGCTCTGGAGCGAGTCCAGAGAAGAGCAACGAAGCTGGTGAGGGGGCTGGAGAAGAAGAGGAGCAGCTGAGAGAGCTGGGGGTGTTTATCCTGNATTAGGAAAAAATTTCCTGGAAAGGGTCATTGGGCCTGGCAAAGGCTGCTGAGGGAGGGGGTTGAGTCCCCTTCCCTGGAGGGGTTTAAGGGCCGGGTGGACGCGGTGCTGAGGGACATGGGTTAGTGTTTGATAGGAATGGTTGGACTCGATGATCCGATGGGTCTTTTCCACCCTGGTGATTCTATGATTCTATGACTGGTGTGATGAGCGGTGCCATTCTCAGCTGTGGGGGTGCCGGGGGGGGCCCTGGAGGTCAGCTCACCCCTCTGTGCGTATGTCCTGCTGTCCCCCAGCAGCCCCCTGCCCTCCTTCTCCTGGGCGACAGGAGGACACAGGGTTGGTCCCAAACCACCCTGGGGTGCAGGGAGGATACAGCGGGGCAGAATCCCTGGAGTTTGGGGTGTCTGGGTACCCACCTCTAGTCTTGCTCCCAGCCCTGCCCTGAACAGCCAGTGGAATCCCTGCTAATTGCCTGGCTCCCAATTAGCTGCTGCCTGCACCTGCGGAAGGCCTTGCCTTGGCCAGCAGCCCTCTTAC
Source organism: Piaya cayana (assembly GCA_013389865.1). Classification (NCBI taxonomy): domain Eukaryota; kingdom Metazoa; phylum Chordata; class Aves; order Cuculiformes; family Coccyzidae; genus Piaya; species Piaya cayana. The sequence continues at coordinate 96,084 of WAAB01005840.1, read as the reverse complement.
TGGGATGAACTGGGCAAACTGGGATCCTCCCTGGCTTCCTCATCGTCTCCCCTGGGCTGGGAGCTGGCCTGGGGATGCTCCTGCTGAGCGGGACCGCGGCAGAGGCTGGGAAAAGAAATAAAAGCTGGAATAGAAGTAGGAGAGAGACAGATAGGAAGGGGGGATAATTCCCAACGAGTTGTTTTAATTCTGCCTTATCCTGCCCCAGATCTCCCGGCATTTCCCTCCGCTTGGATCCAGGAGCTGGATGATGAGACAGAGCAGGGGGTGGAATGGGCTCAGGGGGCTGCAGGGACCCCCGGGAGCTGGGGGGAGAGCTCCTCGTGCTGAGGGCCTGGGGATGGGAAGGTGGGGAAACTGAGGCACGGGATGTGTGCATAGAATGTGTGCGTATATGCATGTATATAAGTGTATATACATATATGTGTGCATATATACGTGTGCACACACCTGTCTGTGCTCACACCTGTCTATGCACACACCTGCTGTGTGCACGCACCTGTCTGTGTGCTCACACCTGTCTGTGCATACACATATCTGTGTGCACACACCTGTCTGTGCACACCTGTCTGTGTGCACATGCTTGTCTGTGTGCACACACCTGTCTGTGCACACATCTATTTGCACACATATATCTGTGTGCTCACACCTGTCTGTGCGTACACGTGCCTGTGTGCACACACCTGTCTATGTGTGCACACCTGTCTGTGTGCACATGCTTGTCTCTGTGCGCACCTGTCGGTGCACACACCTGTCTATTTGCACACACCTGTCTATTTGCACACATCTGTCTGTGTGCTCACACCTGTCTATATGCGCACACCTGTCTGTGCACACACCTGTCTGTGTGCACATGCGTGTCCGCGTGTACCCACCTGTCTGTGTGCATACACCTGTCTACATGCACACACCTGTGTGCACACACCTGTCTACATGCACACACCTGTCTGTGCACACACCTGTGTCTGTGCGCATCTGCCTGTCTGCGTGCATAAACCTGTCTGCATGGACACACCTGTCTGAGTGCACATACCTGTCTGTGCACACACCTGTCTATGTGCACACACACCTGTATCTGTGCATTTTCTCACCTGGGAGCGTTGCAATCGCTCCTCAAACCTCTCCAGCCGGCACCGTCACCCCCAAAATCCGGTGCCGTGTCCCCCGTGGCTGCACCTGCCCCCGGCCGTGGCGCTGATGCTCGGCCCTTCCCCAGCAGCCGTGGCGCTCGGGGAAGGAAGAGTGGTAATTAAGTTAATTTGCACATGCAAATCATCCTCCGTTTGAATCTGTTAATTTTATAATTTGATGTTTAATGTACATATCTGCTCTGTTTTCCCAGCCAGAAATCCAACATTTTCTGGGTGCTAATGATGGGGGCTGCGCTCTGGGGGCGGGGGAGAAGGACCCCAAGGCTACGCAGAAGCTGATCATGCACCAGAGATTAATAAGTGCCGGTAACGAGCGCACCCAGCGATGTGGGTGCCTGGTGGGGCTGGGAGACAGACCTCACCCAGCCAGGCTTCGCCTTCTCCCCACAGCCCTCGCTCATCCGGGGCCGAGCCGCAAACCCGCAATTTGAGTTGGGTTTTTAAATATTTACAAATCACTACCTGTCAGGGAGAAGCGGATGAGCTGCTGCTGATGCGAGGGAGCAGACGCTGCATTTGCCCCTTTCCTGGATGCAGTGCGGGTTCTTCCCATCCTTTCGGCCGGGGGGGTGAGTTGGGATGTGGGTGGGGGTGAGCGTCACCTCAAGGGCAAATATTATCCCAGGCCAAGCATCTCCCCATCTCCCCAGGGCTGAGCAGTGCCCTGAGACCCAGCATCACCCAACACTGAGTATCAGCACCCCAAGCCTGAGCAACAGTGGCGGGGGGGCAGATATCATCCTGGAGCTGAGCATCACGCCGTGGTCGAGCATCACCTGGGGGATAACATCATTCTGGGCTGAGCATCGTCCTAGGACTGAGCATCATCCTAGGACAGAGCATCATTCTAGGACTGAGCATTGTCCTAGGATGGAGCATCATCCTAGGATAGAGCATCGTTCTAGGATGGAGCATTATCCTAGAACTGAGTGTCATCCTAGGGCTGAGCATCATTCTGGGACTGAGCATCGTCCTAGGATGGAGCATTATCCTAGGACTGAGTGTCATTCTAGGGCTGAGCATCGTTCTAGGACTGAGCATCATCCTAGGACAGAGCATCGTCTAGGACTGAGCATCATCTTAGGGCTGAGCATCATTCTAGGACTAAGCATTGTCCTAGGATGGAGCATTATCCTAGAACTGAGTGTCATCCTAGGGCTGAGCATCGTTCTAGGGCTGAGCATTGTCCTTGGGCTGAGCATCATCTTAGGGCTGAACATTGCCCTAGGACAGAGCATCGTCCTGGGACTGAGCATCATTCTAGGACCGAGCATTTCCCCAGCGCTGAGCATCACCCCGCGCGCTCCTCTGTGCCCCAGCAGCCGTGGGCTGGCAGAGGCCGACAAGCCACATCCCTGTTTATCTGTGATGCCGGCTGGGTTTTTGCATATGCCGGATTTGCAGGTTCCCTTTGAAGCTCCGGCTGCTGCCGGCTCTCCTGCCTCCGTGGAGATAAAGCGGCTCCCCACAGCCACCAAGCCTGGGAAGGAGCTGCCACCGCTTGCTCAGGGCTGGATCCGGCTGGGCGATCCCCAGATCCCCAGCGAGGCAGGGAGCAGCCCTTGGGGAGCAGCGGAGGGTGATGTCACCTTTCTAATGAAAACTAATTGCGATTAATCCCATCTCATTGTTTACTCAGGGCTGATTTAAGCACATTTCAGGCTAGACTGAGCAGTTGAACATTTCTAATATATTTTCCTTTCTGCTTTAATGACCTTGCTCCTGCCACCCCGCTGCCATCTCCGTGCTTCAAGAGGTGAGCGGGGACTTCATCAAGTCGATCTGGCAAGAGAAGAGCCCCCTGGGGCTGCTGTTGGGGTGCCCAAGAAGGAGCCGAGACCCTGAGCCCCGTGGGGACCCACCCGGTGCCGGCTGTGACAACCCCTGGTCCCTGGGAGCCTCACCCAGCAAACTCCCATCCAGCTGTTCCCCCAGGCCAAACCCAGCTGTTCCCACTGCCTGCTTGCCTGTCCAGATGTGCCCTCCTTGACCCTCTCCAAGCTGTTCCCATCGCCGCCCCAGGGTCATCCCATCCAGCTGTTGCCCCGTGACCCCAAACCAGCTGTTCTCCCTGTCACCCAGGTCTCCCCGTCCAAATGTGCTCCCGGTCTCTCCCCATCCAGCTGTCCCATCCCAGTCAACCCCCCCACTTCCATCCCAACTGTCCCCACGTCCCCCATTGGCCTCCCCCCCCTTCCCTCCCAGCTGTCCCCATGTCCCCCATTGGCCTCCCTCCCTTCCCTCCCAGCTGTCCCCATGTCCCCACTGTCCCCCCCAGCCTCCCACTGAGCTGGGGCTATTCTTAACCTCCCTCCTCCTGCTCCATTTCCATCCTGCACCAGTGACTTCTCCACCCTCCCTTTTCCAACCACAAGACTTTCCTGTTCTGCTCCCTCCTCTGGGTAATAAGACAATGCCGGGGGTCTCAAGCAGGTGACCATCTCCTCATGTTCCTGCTGAGGAGCTTTGACACACACACCTTTCCCTCAGAAGAGCTGCTGCCCATTCTCACTCCTCCTCAAGAGGATCAAATCCTTCAGGTTTCCGTGTCCTGCCAAGCAAGAAGAGCAGAGTGAAGGCTTTTGGGGTGGCCAGGGCAGGGGGATAGCACGGTGATGAATCACGTCCCCTCCATCCTCCTTCCAATATCATCATAGAATCACTAGGTTGGAAAGGACCCACTGGACCATCGCACCCCACTGGTCCTCGCCCTGTATCATCTTGTTGCCACCCCATGCCTCAGTTTCCCCAGCTGCCTGATGCACCACAATCAAAACGTTGATATAAGAAGAATCTCTTCATCATGAGAGTGTGGAGGCCCTAGAAAAGTTTATCTAGGGAGGTTGTGGCTGCCCCATCTCTGGAGGGGTTCAAGGTCAGGTTGGATGGAGCTTGGAGCCCCTGATCCAGTGGGAGGTGCCCCTTCCCGTGGCAATGGATCCGGAGCCGGATGATCTTTAAGGTCCCTTCCAACCCAAACTAGTCCATGATTCTATGACCAAGCCCCCCCCCCCCCATCAGCCCAGCTACCAGCTGTCCCCATGGCAGCCGCTGTCGATGCCACCAGCCCCCTGTCTGGATCCCTTTGGTGAAGCGGCTCCAGCCGGGAAGAGCTGCAGCCGGGTCCTGGCTCTGGGCCTCGGCAGCGATTGTGATTTTCCCCTCAAGCATGGCTAACGCCGGCGCCCACAAAGCCAAAGCATTTTTCCCCCTACCCGGGGTAGCTCAGGCAACCCTGGCTGCCGAGACGAGGCTTGGGGAGGGGGTTTGATCCCATCCCACAGCCAGGAGAGAAAAGAAATTGCAAGGATTTCACCCAAAATAAAGGCACAAATTTAGAGCAGGCTGCTGAACCCATTCTGCAATTTATTTGAGGTTTTTTTTCCCCCCCTCCATCAGCTATTTTTCCAGCATTCAAGCCCAATCCTGGAGCTCTGATGTCCCCTCTCTGAGAAGATAAAGCCCAGAGAGCAGGGGACACGCATGAGGCTCTGCTGTTTGAACAACGACCAAATTAACTGAATTCAAGGACAATCAGATTAGAAGAAGCTGCTAAAAAAAATATTATTTATTTATGCTATTATTACAGCAAGTTAGTGAAAAATGATGCGCTCCCGGCTTTGAAATGGAGCAAACAAACCACCCTAAATGGTTAAAAACCCCCAATTAAATTGTGAAAATCCTGCCCTTCCTCCCTGTCTAAGGACTAGGATCAGCTCTTTCCTTCATCTGTGATTTTTTATCTCGATAGCAGTTCTCCCTGGGCTGCCAGCCGGTTGGTAAACGGCCTCTTTTGTCTTTAGTCCTTCCTTTCTCTTCAGGAAAATGGAAACCTGTATTTTTTACTGCTGTGTTATTTATCCATCAGTGGTGTGGTACCCAGCACCGAGAGCCGGGACGATGCTCTGGAGTCGGGGGGATGCTCCGGTACCCCCTGCATCCCAGGGCGAGGGTATAAACCCGCACCAGGTGCCATTCGGAGCCGCGGGGCTGGTTGCTTTGGGCATCAGCCCGTGGCTTGTTTAACATCCCCGTCTGTCACCGCAAGAGCCCGGGATGTGGTCCAGAGAGCAGTTTGTGGTGGTGAAATGCCAAGTCCTCACGCTGCGGGGGCCTGGCAGGCGCAAAGAGGTTTATCAAGGATGGGATGGAATCCAGAGGGACCTGGCCAGGCTGGAGCAGTGGGGCTGGGAGAACCTCATGGGGTTCAACGAGGCCAAGGGCACGGTCCTACACCTGGGACAGGGCAATCCTTGGTTTCAGTACAGGATGGGGGATGATGGGATGGAGAGCAGCCCTGAGGAGAAGGACGGGCGGTGCTGGTTAGTGAGAAGCTCGACATGAGGCGGCAACATGAGCTTGCAGCCCAGAAACCAACCGTGTCCTGGGCTGCATCCAAAGCAGCGCGGCCAGCAGGGAGGGAGGGGATCCTGCCCCTCTGCTCCTCTCTTGTGAAACCTCACCTGGAGTGTTGTGTCCAGTTCTGGAATCCTCAACACAAGAAGAAGTTGGAGCTGTAGGAACGGGTCCAGAGGAGGCTACAAGGATGATCCGAGGGCTGGAGAACCTCCCGTATGAGGCCAGGCTGGGAGAGTTGGGGTTGTTCAGCCTGGAGAAGAGAAGGCTCCGAGGAGAACTTAGAGCAGCTTCCAGTACCNGGTTGGAACTGGATGATCTTTGAGGTCCCTTCCAACCCAAACTCTTCTACAGTTCTATGACTCTACAATTAGGGTTTCCCCTGGCCGAGCGTCACACTGCTGTGTCCCCAATCCTGGCATGTTTTGTCTCCAAAGAGGTGTCTGGGTGGGGGTGTCCAGCACCTCCATGAGCACATGGTGCTGGGAATGATCCCCCCTTAGGCTCCCAGCCCCCTGAGGCTGGATTTTACATCGCTTCGCTCGGGGAAGCCTCGGCCTCGCTGCTGCCCAGAGCTTTGCTCCGATCGATGCTCCAGCCTCTCTTAACACCTCTCAGGGATCGATGGACAAGGCAGGGAATTGCCAGCACAGGGAGGGACGTGGCTAATCCCCCTGGCAGGGCTCTGCCTGCAGCCGCTCACCTTAACCCTGCCTGCGCCGCAGCTCTCTGGCAGCATCACCCACCCCCTGCCCATCACCCTGGCCTCGGGGTGCCCCCATGATGCTGCATCCCCAGGACTCTATCATTTTAGCTGCCTGTTCCCATCCCTGCTTCTCCTCTCCTCCAGCTGCAAAGAGCTCTGACAGCCACCGAGAAAACACTAAAATCCACAAAAGGGTCATTGGGCACTGGCAGAGGCTGCCCAGGGAGGGGGTTGAGTCACCTCGAGGGACGGGTTGACAAGGCGCTCAGGGACATGGTTTAGTGATTGATGGGAATGGTTGGACTCGATGATCCGGTGGGTCTTTTCCAACCTGGTGATTCTATGATTCTAAATGCACCTTAAAATCCTGCTCTGCAAACAGGGGCTTGAGTGCCCACATTCCTATAGGGGTGCGAGTCCTTTCTGGGGCGCAGGGGGCTGGGAGAGGGAGCCCAGGCTATGGGGACCGTGCTGCCCACATGGGGGGGGCACCAGAGCATCCTTAAATTTGAGAAGGAACCAGCTCAGCCAGTGCCAGAGTCCTGTCACAGCTCAGCACATGCACGAGTTCATCACGAGGAGGATTCAGGTCCCCAAGGGGCGTCGTGGCTGGGGACACTGGGGGCCACAACGGAGCTGGATCCCATCCTGGGAAGCCAGCTTTCGAGGAAAAGCAGCGTGGGGAGAGGGAAGAGGAGGCTGGAAAGAATCCAAGATCAGCCGTGCTGATACGAAACCATAAATTATCCTCCCAGCTGAGCCGGCTGCGGGGAGAAGCAGCCCCTCCAAAAAGCTGGGGAAGCGGCACAAGCCGGCGCTGACCCCAGCAGCGCTGCCGTCTCCAGCTGAATCGAAGCACGACGGCTGCCATCACTACAATTTCTCATAAATCCAAAGCGGATAATTAACGGGGGCCGGCGGCCGGGGCTGCTCCCTGCATCCATCACGGCACGTGGCCCCGGGGCCGGCAGGGATGGTGCCAGCTGTAAATCCTGGGCACGGGGGCTCGGTGCCAAGGCACAGCGGCTGGTACCCGCGGCCACCGGCCTCCCAGCACGAGCTGATCCCTTGGTGGAGCAGAAACACCCCCCCCAGATTTGGGAAGCATCCCCCTCAGATTTGGGGAGCATCCACACTGGGACAGGCTGGGACATCCCCAATTCCCTTCATCCCCCTGGGCAATCGTTAGCCAGCGCTGCTTCCCGCCATCCCCATCATCTAATTACACCCAAGACGAAGCAGGGAACGATACCTTGCCTTTAATTAATAGCTCAGCACGGCTGAGAGCGTGAACACCGGGCGCTGGTGCTTCACGGCGCTCAGGTTTTGGGGTGAAGAACCCCAGCACCCTATAGGCACCTTCGGATGCCAAACAGGAGCCGAAAAATAACATTTAAATAATAAATCCCAGTTATTAAGGGGAGGCCGTACTAGAGAGAGCCGGCCAGCGCCGGCGGCCAGCCGGGTAATTAGACCACGGCTGAAATGATGAAAAGATATTTGCAGGCTTTGAGGCCGAGGCTTTGAAGCTGTAAATCCTGTGAAGGCAGCATCCCCGCACGCACCCGCCAGGAGATATTTACCCAGCACTTGCTTTCCACCACCCACACCGAGCCCAGAGCCTGGAAACGAGAGTTTCCCCCAGGAGACGCTGGGCCCAGAGGGCTCCTGGGTTTGGGATGCGTGTGGGGCTGGGTACCCTGAATTCTGCGCGTCTTGCTCTGGGGAAAGGTGGCTTCGGCTCTGGAAAGCAGCAAATTCAGCAGCGGTTCAGCTGGAGGTTAACCCACAGCACCGCGAGTGCCGGGGAGAGCCTGAGCCTCACCCCGCGGGGAGCAGCGAGTGTTGGTTCCTCTGGGATGTAGCAAAAAAAGGACTCAGGGCAAACCAGGGGATGGGTGAGGGATGCTCGCCAGCAGGGAAGGGTTGGCATTGTGGGGAGCTCCCTCAGCCTCTGGCGCATGGAAAGGCTTCGACTTGGAACCCCCTGGCACCGTGTTTGTGCACACACAGCCCGTAGGCAGCTGCCTCTGCACGTTCATCCCCTCCACCCTCACCCCCACGTGCTCCCCAGACCCCCACAAGCAGCAGCAGCAGCAGCAGCAGCGCAGCCTCCCAGGCCGTGGATCCTGCAGCTGGACACACGGACGGGCTCCTCGGGATGCCATCAGGCCACCCCGCATCTCCCCAGCCACAGAGCTGCCTCCACCACACTCACCGAGACCAAAGGCGAGTGGAGATGGAGCTGCTGAACGGGGACCCTTTAATCCTTCATCACCAGCCTGGCCGCGGCTTTTCGTCTAATCAAGTCTGCGATGGAGCCAGGAGCATCCAGGCACGTGGGTGCAAGGCACCTGCCCTCGAAGAGGACAACTATATGGTTACACCCTTGATTTTAGCCTCCCACCTGCTCCTAAACCTCATGGCACAGGGTTCGTGGGCGAGCGGCGCTGGGGGGATGCGGCGAGGGATGCGGGTGGGATCCGTACAGCTGGGCTGGACAACCAGACCCCAGCAGGAGCGAAGCCGCAGCTCAGCACAGGGGTAATTAGCAGCTTGCGATTCTAGATCCTCATTAGGGGCTGGCACCCCCCCCTGCTGTTGCGCTCTGTGCAATTAGTCGCTAAGTAACACACGGATATTTATACCCGGCGAGGAACCGGGCCGGCACGCTGCTGGCACCACCGCGATGCTCCGGCTGGGGCTTGGCCAGCGCAGGTGAAGCAGCATCTTCAGACAATCGGCTGGTCCTTGCGGGTCAAGGAGCTGAAATCGGAGTCTGAGGGGCACCCCTGGGCGAGCGGCGGGGGGGGCAGCACCCCAGGTCGGGCACCCGAAGGAATCCGTGCGGCATCATCACCCTGGGGAAGCAACGACCCTGGCACCGCCACGTGGGATCAGCTGCTCTGAGGGCTGTTTCTGTAGGGAAGATGTTTTATCTCACCTCTCACCCCACCCCAATTAATTGTTTTAATTAAGGAAATGCCACTTCCACTCCCGACTGCCATTTGCCTGCAGAAACGTTGCTAATTATGGCGAGGGAAGCGCGCTGTGGCTTGTTAAACCCGTTTGCAGGCAGCTGGGAGGAGGGTTGCGTGCGTGGGGTGGGGGCTAAAAATACATGGGAAAGGGAAAATAAATGAGCTCGAAGATGCAAATCCCCATCCCGAGGGTGGAACCGTGGTCAGGGGTCCCCTTGCGAGGGGAAGAGGTGGCTGTGGTCCAGGGCCGTGCCTGGAGATGGAGGTCTGGTTCCTCAGCCGTCACCTTCGCGCAGCACTAACGAAGCTCCCTTCGTTACCGCGTCGCCCAGGTAGAGCCCAGCTGGAGAACGGGGGATTTAAACCCCAAGCCTGCAGATGCACGGAGCTGTCACCAACACCCCCTTCCCCAGCTTTGTCATCAGCAGCCAGGAGCTCATGTTGCTTTCTGCTTTTTTAACAGGTTTCATGAATTTTAATGGGCAGTCGCTGGCGGGTTTCTCTTCTTCCAGTTGCTTTTCCCCTGCCCTGCAGCCCTCTGGGTCACCTTTCTCCTCCCCAGGGCATCTGCAGGCTCATGGCCAGCCCTTGGCATCCTCCAAGCCCCAAAAAAACCCCTTTTCCAGCATCTCCAACAGGAGATCTCACCCCAAAGGCACAACCACCAGCACAAGGTGTTTGCACCAGTGCTGTGGGTGCAAGGAAGATGCTGCTCTGGCCGGCGTCTCCAGGAGCTTCGGTGGCTTTTCCCGAAGTTCAGTGGATGTAAAGGCTCCAGAGACGCCACTTCAGAAACATCCGTCTTTATTACCAGCTGTTTAACACCTCCCTGAGGGACCATAACGAAGGGATGCAACTTAATCACCGTCATGCAGCGAAGTGCGGGCGAGCACGAGCACATCTCTCCCGGCCGTGGCTGCTCCCACCACCCATGCTGCTGCTTCCCAGGGGCTGTGGTGTCCTCTGCTGCTTCCATCTGCTGACAGCGTCCACATCGTCCCACCCAGCGATGACGATGGCCCTCCTGGTGTCTTCTGTGGCTCTGATGATGTCTGTCCTGGTCCCACGTGGCAGCATCCCTCCTGGTCTTGAAGTCATAGAATCGTAGAATCACCAGGTTGGAAAAGATCCATCGGATCATTGAGTCCAACCATTCCCATCAGTCACTAACCCATGTCCCTCAGTACACCCGTCCCTTAAACCCCTCCAGGGAAGGGGACTCAACCCCCTCCCTGGGCAGCCTCTGACACTGCCCAATCACCCTTTCCAGGAAATATTTTTTTCCTAATGTCCATCCTGACCCTCCCTGGTGGAGCTTGAGGCCATTCCCTCTCGTCCTGTCCCTTGGGAGAAGAGCCCAGCTCCCTCCTCTCCATGACCTCCTCTCAGGTAGCTTGAGAAAGCAATGAGCTCTCCCCTCAGCCTCGTCTCCTCTCCAGGCTGCATCTCAAAAGCTCCACATCTGAGCCATTGCGGAAATTCCTCGGGAAGGGAGGTTGAATCCTTCTCTCTTCGTCAGGGGATTTGAGGTCAAGGGCCAGCGTGCTGTGAAGTGAAGGGATTTAGTTTTGGACCTGGAAGGGAAAAGCCGTGGGGTTAGAGGGCCACAGCTCCCCAGACTCCCTGCCCCAGGAACACTGGGAACAGCTTGTCACCAGGAATGTGGTGGCACCTCCAGAGCACCCACAGTGAGGGGATCACAAGAGGGTGAAGATCTAGCCCTTCCAGCCCCTGACATCTCCCACCGTGGCTCCATCCCACCTCCTGGTGGCTTTCCAGGTGGCTTCGCACCCACCCCACAGCCCCCCATGAGACCCCAGGGGCTCTCCCTGCCTCAGACCACTGCTCGTCCTGCCTGGATGGATCTTGCACGAGGGGAAAACTGAGCCAGGTTCTTTCCCTTCCCCACCTCCTTGGTATTTGGGTCCATTTCTGAACACAAAGCACCCACTTTGAAACGAGTTGCGGTTGCCGAAGTGATCTAAATAATATTTTCTGGCAAAGATTTCACTTTGTTTCTTTAAAAAAAATGCTGCTTAGAAATCGCTCGGCGCTGTCAGTCCCTCCCCTGCCATCGCCAAATCCCTGTAGATTTTGGAATTGATCCCGTCTGGCTCCAAAATTCCCTATTTTTTGAAGGTCAGGGGGAATTTCCCAGCTTTATCTCCTCTCCCTGAGAGCCAGTGTTGGACCCAGGTGACTTTTGGGAGGGGTGGAAACAAGCCCAGGTTGCCGGTGGCTCAGTTTGGCTCCTTGGGCTGGGAAAAACTTGTTCCAGGAAGGAGGAGGAGGATGGAAGGATTGGGAGAATCTGGATCCATCCTCCCTGAAGCTTCTGCCACGTGCGATGCTAAGCTGGGTATTGGTGTCCTAGCAGAGCGGTTGCCACTGAGAAGCGTCCGTCTTCCCATCCATGGTCACTGAACCTCCCTGGCTGGATGCAGGGAAATTCAGGGATGTGGTGGTTGTAGCTACAGGGAAAATGGAGACTGTGGTCACAGGGAAATGTGTGTCACGGCCATGAGGAAATAGTGGTTGTGACCACGGGGTTTGCGCCAGGTGCTTGAATCTGCAGCTGGCTGATCTGCTCCTGAGAAGGCAGGGTCACAGCCCCCATCTCCTGTTTTGGAGCCTCCACAGGCAAAGCAGGGTGAAAAATGGGTCAAAGGAGGGAAAAATTTGAGGTGCAGCAAAAGAAAGCTTCTTGCTCGTGGTCCCGTTGCCAGAGGATGCAGGTATGAGCCGGACTGAGCCTTCTGCTCCCCATCAGCCCTCCCCAGGGAGGATCTTCACCACCCCCAGCCCTTCTTTCATCAGTGGAGCCCTCATCTCCATCACCCCCAGCCCTCATCTCCATCACCCCTAGCCCTGCCTTCATCCCCAGCCCCCATCTCCATCCCCCCCCCCCCCTCCTTTCCCCTTCTTCCCCCCCCTCCCCTCCCCCCCCCCCCTCCCNTCTCCATCACCCCCAGCCCTTCTTCATCAGTGGAGCTCCCATCTCCATCACCCCCATCCCTGCCTTCATCCCCAGCCCCTATCTCCATCACCCCCAGCCCTTCTTTCACCAGTTTAGCCCCTTTCTCCATCACCTCCATCCCTTCTTCATCAGTGGAGCCCTCATCTCCATCACCCCCAGCCCTTCTTTCATCATTGGAGCCCTCATCTCTATCACCTAGCCCTGCCTCCATCCCCAGCCCCCATCTCCATCACCCCCAGCCCTTCTTTCATCA
>WAAB01005840.1:63330-74082 GCA_013389865.1 Piaya cayana | reverse complement strand
AATATAAAGAAAAGGAGAAAAAAAGGAGCGAAAGAAGGGAAAAAAGAAAGGAGGGGGAGAGGGGGAGAAAGGAAGAAGGGGGAGAGGGGGAGAAAGGAAGAAGGGGGAGAGGGGGAGAAAGGAAGAAGGGGGAGAGAGGGAGAAAGAAAGAAGGGGCAGAGGGGGAGAAAGAAAGAAGGGGGAGAGGGGGAGAGAGAAAGAAGGGGCAGAGGGGGAGAAAGAAAGAAGGGGGAGAGGGGGGTGGGGAAAGAAGGGATGGGGGAAAGAAGGGGACCAGCCTGAACCCCAGTAACGGCACCAGTTCCCGGTAACGGCACCGGCCTGGACGCCGGTAACGGGACTGGCCCTTAGTAAAGGGACTGAATTGGCTCTGAGTAACGAGAGCGGTTCCCGGGACCGGGACCGACCCCCGGTACCAGGACGTGTCCCCGGTAATGGCGCCGGTTCCCGGTAAGGGACGGGACGGGACGGGACTGGCCCCCGGTAACGGGACCCGCCTGGCCCCCGCGGCCCCGTCCCGGCCCGCCCCGCTCCCATTGGCGCCTTCGTAGCAAGCCCCGCGCCGCCATTGGCCGCCGCCCGCCCCGCCCCGGGCAGCCCCGGCCGAGCTCCCGCCGGCAGCGGCCCCCGAGCCCCCNGATGGACATTAGGAAAAAATATTTCCTGGAAAGGGTGATTGGGCAATGGGAGAGGCTGCCCAGGGAGGGGCTTGAGTCCCCTTCCCTGGAGGGGCTTAAGGGATGAGTGGCTGAGGTGCTGAGGGACATGGGTTAGTGATTGATGGGAATGGTTGGACTCCATGATCCAGTGGGACTTTTCCAACCTGGTGATTCTATGATTCCATAGAGTCCATAGAATTCATAGAATCCTAGAACAGTTTGTGTTGGACCTTAAAGATCCTCCAGCTCCAACCCCCTGCAGCAGGCACCTCATGGCAGAGCTTGGCACCGAGCATCGCCCCCATCCCACAGAGCAGAATCATAGAAAGGTTTGGGTTGAAAGGGTCTTAAAGCCCATCCAGCTGCAAACCCCGTGGAATAATGGAATTCCACGTCCCACTGGAATGATGGAATTCCTCTCTTCCCGGGGAGAGGACTCCTTTAGGCGAGGCCAAATCCCACCTGGAGCAACAGAGTTGGGTGTAAAACTTCCCAGCTCTCGCCAACCGAAGGCTTTATTGGCTCTGGAGCGGGGAGGGATTTGAGCTGTAAATAGTCTTTGCTGTCCCCAAGCCCAGCAGCGGATCCGAATTGTCCCTCAGAGCTTTCCTCCTGTCCCGGAGCAGCTTTGTCCTCTCCATCCCCGGGGAGGAAGCGTGTGGTGCACCAAGGCCTCGCTGCGGGACTGACAGACGGACAGACAGATGGTGGTTTGCTCTCTGTTCCCCCTCCCCAGCTCTGTTTTCCGCTTCCCCACGAGTCTCCTGAGTCTCCGTCTGCTCCGAGCGAAGGAGAAGGGAAGTTGGTGCCGGAGAGAGCAGCTTGCTAGAACTTGAAAAAAGAAAAGGAGGAAATGGAAGGCGAGACAGATGTTCCAAAATAAACCCCCGTTCCTCCTCCTCTTCCTCCTCGCCGAGCTGCAGCTGCCTCCCCTGGCAGGCACCGTAATCCCGAGGGGATTCCTTGATACGGCGCCGGATTTGCTCCCCTCATCCTGAAGGGCACCAGGGGTGCCCCCCCCAGCCCTGTGCCGCGGCCCCCACGGTTGGCATCGCTCTGTGAGCCGGGATCCCACGCAGGATTTGCCGCCCACGCCCGGGATTGGCATTGCCGGAGCCCCTTCCCATCATCTGCCTGGCTCCTTGCACGGACACGTCGGAGCTGCCGGGGCAGATTCGTTCCCAGACGTGGGTGCGAAGGAGGAACGACAACAGCTCCCGCTCCTTCTTGCAGGTGAAGGTGTTCGCGGTCCCCGTGGGAAAGAGATTGTGGGATAGAGGAGTTTGGGTGCCAGGTACGGTGGGGACAGTGACAGGGATGGGGCTGAGTGCTTGGCAGCAGCAGCGTACCAGGAGCGAGCCGAGCAAGATGCGCCGTGCGGTGCTGGCCGAGGCGATGCCAGCGCTCCCTGCAGCGTCCCTGCTCCCGCTCCAGCCTGGAGCTGCAGCTTTTGCCACCCTTGCCAAGAAATGAGCTTTCCCTGGGACGAGGTGTTTACTCAGTGGCTTCCTCCCTGGCCTCACCCTGCTCGGCACACACGCGCCGGACCCGGCGGCTCTTGGTGCTGTTTGCGCCCATGGCAACGTGCGAGTGAAGGCTCTTGCGAAAGGCATCGCGGCTCCTTCCTCCTCCTCAGCGCTGGTAAAATGGGGTCTGGAAGCTGGAGGGGTCACGGATGGGGGGGGACGGGCTGGTGACAGCAGTCGGGCTCTCCGGTTACAGCCCCGTGCCGTGCCGGCACTCTGACCCGTCTCCTGTAATCCAGCGCGGCGGCAGGGTTTAATTAATTAATAGGAGCTGGCGGCGTAGAGAGCTGGTGGAAAGCGATGCCGGGGGATGGAGAGCGATGGGATCCCAGCCACCCCTCTGGCATCGGGCCGAGGATGTGGAGGACCAGGGATGCTGGGATGCAGAGCAGGGGTGTTTTCTGGAGCTGCACGTGGGATGGAGGGAAAGCTGGGAAGATTTCCACCATTAAATATTTGCTTTCAGTGTTGGCCCCGGCTGAGGAGGTCAGAGGAGAGGAGGCTGAGGGGAGACCTCATTGCTCTCTGCAACTACCTGAGAGGAGGTTGTGGAGAGGAGGGAGCTGGGCTCTTCTGCCAAGGGACAGGGGACGGGACGAGAGGGAATGGCCTCAAGCTCTGCTTGAGGTTCAGACTGAATATCATAAAAAATTTTTTCACAGAAAGGGTCACTGGGCAGTGTCAGAGGCTGCCCAGGGAGGGGCTTGAGTCCCCTTCCCTGGAGGGGTTTAAGGGACAGGTGGACGAGGTGCTGAGGGATGTGGTTTAATATTTGATAGGAATGGTTGGAGTCGATGATCCGGTGGGTCTTTTCCAACCTGGTGATTCTATGGGGAGCATGGAGCTCGTTCATACGGCCCCGGTGAGGAAGAGGAGGCGAGGTGCCCCTGCTCTCACTTCGCAGAGCCCTCCCCTCGTGCTGCACTCCTGCTCTGTGCTGCCCCATGAATTATTTAAGAGCTTTTGCTTTCCTGCATGAAATATTCCGCCCACAACTGAAGGAGCTGAGAGGGAGCGTGGGGGGCACGAACCCACAGAGCTGCTGGTGAGTATCAGGTGATGGGGACGGTGGGGTGAGGGGTCTTTGGGGCAGGTGGAAATAATCCCAGATGGTGTGAGTGCTGGATTCGTCCCCTCAGCTGTAAATGAGCTCCTGTTGGGTGCTCGCACAGTGGTTCTGCTTTGGCACGTGCCAGCACCACCGGCCCTGGGTGCTGGCAGGATGATGGGAGCTTTAATTGATGCTGTTTAATGAGATCACCAGGCTCTGCTCTTGCTTGTGAGGGGACTGGAGACCAGGCCTTATGAGGAGCGGCTGAGAGAGCTGGGGGTGTTTATCCTGGAGAAGAGGAGGCTGAGGGGAGACCTCATTGCTCTCTGCAACTACCTGAGAGGAGGTTGTGGAGAGGAGGGAGCTGGGCTCTTCTCCCAGGGGACAGGACAAAAGGGAATGACCTCAAACTCCACCAGGGGAGGTTCAGGCTAGACACCAAGGGAAAATATTTCATGGAAAGGGTCATTGGGCAGTGTCAGAGGCTGCCCAGGGAGGGGGTTGAGTCCCCTTCCCTGGAGGGGTTTAAGGGCCGTGTGGACGAGGTGCTGAGGGACATGGGTTAGTGACTGATGGGAATGGTTGGACTTGATGATTCTATGATTCCATGATTGTGCCGGCCATGGGGTAGGAGATGTTTGATGGGCTCCCCTGTGGGATGGGGGTTGAATGAGGTGCTCATGGGTGCTGGTGGAGCTGCTCATCCTCTACCAGTGCTGGATTTAGCCCCCAGCTCCCATCCCTGCGGCAGTGGGGATGCTGCTGTGCCCTTGCGCAGGGACTCGGTTGTGTCACCGCATCCCAGCTG
The DNA here is from genome assembly GCA_013389865.1 of Piaya cayana. NCBI lineage: Eukaryota > Metazoa > Chordata > Aves > Cuculiformes > Coccyzidae > Piaya > Piaya cayana. The sequence goes on along the minus strand of WAAB01005840.1, from coordinate 70,038 downwards.
AGTGCAGGACATCCAGATAGATCCCCCAACCTTGGCCCCAGGGCTGCTGCCCCCCCTCGAAACCTGAAAAATGGGTGGAAACCCCCCAGAAAAGGGCTGTGACTGTCCCAAAGCCACCACTGGCACCACAGCCCCGACGCGCTTTTCCGGAGCAGAGAGGGACTCGCAGAAAGCAACGCCTGGCTGCTCTTTTTTGGTAGAAGAAGCTGGGTTTTGAGGGCGTTTTCATTAAAAAGAAGAAGAGGGGAGGGAAAAAAACAAGCCCCGAGTAGGGCTGGAAACTTCGGTGACAGGAAGGAAACGGGGTGGTTTATTTCAGTCTCGAGTTTGCTTCTCAGGGCAACGTTTGCCTCTTCCGAGCCCCAACAGCAGCCCCTCAGCGAACAATGGGGTCGCGGGGCCCTTCCCGGCAGGAAAATGGCTCGTTCCGATGAAACCTCCTGGTTTGGTGCTGAGTCAGCAGGTCTTGGTGGGACAGAACGCGGTGCGGAGGGCGCTGGGTTCACCAAGCCGGTGCTGAGCAGCTTCGAAGGTGGTGGGAGGTGAGCTCGAGTTTTGTTGGCGTTTGCCGCGAGCAGCCTTGCAAGGTGCTGGAGGGGGAGCAGGTCACGTTTTTAGGGTTCAAGAAACATCCTCTTCTACCCCTTTGTGTGCCTCAGTTTCACCTATGAGTGATGCTCATCCCCCCACATCGTGCTGGAGGGGGAGCAGGTCACGATTTTAGGGTTCAAGAAACATCCCCTTCTACCCCTTTGTGCCTCAGTTTCCCCTACGAGCGATGCTGATCCCCCCATTTCATAGCAGGAGAGGGCTGCGAGGCGTTATTCAGTGCTGGGAGGGTTGACCTACTGTTCCAGTCGTTATTTGGGAGCTGTGAGCGTGCGGGGCAGCTCAGAAGAGCCAGCGGTTCCTATTTTTTTTGTGGGATCCATAGGTTGAGTTTGCACTCGCTTTTTGCGGTCGCCGAAGAGAGAGCTCAGGCGTGGGAATTTCTGTTGATCCGGGCACGGCTCCTGGCAGGGAGCCCTGGATACCAACCGCCGTGGGATGCCAAGGAGGGGAATTCCAGGAAAAAGCAAAATCCCGCTCCTTCCGGCTGCCTGTGGCGGGCAGAGCGGGTTCCCCTTGCAGCCACGAGAGAGAAGATGGAGCCGTGCAGCCTCTGCTCATCCTGCTCATCCCTCTGCGCTCGGCTCCGGCTGCGTCTCGTGCATGGGAGCTGCTGGTGGCTCTGCCAGAGCGGCCTCGGCTTTGCCATTTCTGTCTTAATTAAGCGCCAGAGCCTCGGTTCAAAGCTCACGCCGGCAAAAGTCAATGTTATCGCGTTGGAGGAAATGCTTATTACAAACCTCTGTTTTTCCCAAGGGCTGTAAATAACACCTCGTGCTGCTGCTGCTCACGCGGGGACAACGGCTCCGTTACCGCCTGCTTAAATCACACCCTCACAGAGACTCAGCTGCCCTGGGGCTCGGGCACCGTGGCTCGATGATGCCTGGGAAGCTGGGGCTTGGCTTGCCCCCAGTCGACCTTGCACGACCGGCTGTGGGAGACGGGGCCTCGGCCTCCACGGGGTGAGCGGGACAGCACCTGGGGAGCCCACACCCTGTGTCCTGTGCACGAGAGCTCGTCTCCTGGGAGGCCTCAGCTGGAGTGTTGTGTCCAGTTCTGGAATCCTCAACACAAGAAGGAGATGGAGCTGTTGGAACGGGTCCAGAGGAAGATACAAGGATGATCCAAGGGCTGGAGCATCTCCCATACGAGGACAGGCTGAGAGAGTTGGGGTTGTTCAGCCTGGAGAAGAGAAGGTTCCAAGGAGAAAATAGAGTGACCTTCCAGTACCTGAAGGGGCTGCAAGAAACTGGGGAGGGGCTGTTCACAAAGGCTTGGAGAGACAGGACGAGGGACAATGGGGATAAACTGGAGAGGGGCAGATTTAGACTGGAAATAAGGAGGAATTTCTTCCTTATGAGAGTGGTGAGGCCCTGGAACAGGTTTCCCAGAGCAGTGGTGGCTGCCCCATCCCTGGAGGGGTTCAAGGCCAGGTTGGATGGGGCTTGGAGCTCCTGATTCAGTGGGAGGTGTCCCTGCCCATGGCAGGGGGGTTGGAACTGGATGATCTTTAAGGTCCCTTCCAACCCAAACTATTCTATGATTCTCTGTGCTCTGTGGCAGTAGGAGCAGGATCAAGGATCCCCAAAGAGGCTCTGGTGGCTCAGCCGGTGGGTCTACAGGGCTGCCCGTGATGTATACAGACTCGATTCTGCTCTAGGATATTCAACAGGGCTGTGGATGAGGGCCCCCTCCTCTTTATGAGGAACGTCTGAGAGAGCTGGGGGTGTTTAGCCTGGAGAAGAGGAGGCTGAGGGGAGACCTCATTGCTCTCTGCAACTCCCTGAAAGGAGGTTGTGGAGAGGAGGGAGCTGGGCACTTCTGCCAAGGGACAGGGGACAGGATGAGAGGGAATGGCCTCAAGCTCCACCAGGGGAGGGTCAGGCTGGGCAGTAGGAAAAAAAATTTCTCAGAAAGGGTGATTGGGCAGTGGGAGAGGCTGCCGAGGGAGGGGGTTGAGACCCCTTCCCTGGAGGGGTTTNGAAAAGACACAGACACAGTTCAGCCCATGACCCCATCCGTTCTCCTCCCCATCGTGCTTTTTGAGAGGAGAAAGAGCGTCCCAGGCCAGCAGCAAAAGCAAGAGGAGCTCCCGGAGCTCAGGGCAGGCAGGAGCTGAGCTCACATCCCGACTCTTGTCGGTGCCACGAGTTACAGGGTGTTCCCACCTTCCTTCCCTGAGCTTTGGGGAGAAGCTAAAGGGTCTCGGGTAGCGTCAGAGGCGAGTGAAGTCTCCTTTACCTGAGCATCGCCCGCGATCTCGTCTCTCTCCCGTCTCCCTCCTGCCCGGCACCGCCTTCCTCCCGGTGCGGGGCCGGCCTCTTGCCCCATCGTTTTAACATTTTTCTTCCTTAAAACCTGACTCACTTCCTGCAGGGTGAGCTGGGGAGAGCCCAGGTGACGGCTGAGTCACCCGTGGCAGCCGGTACAGTTTGCAGCACCCAGGGCTCTGCTCCCACCACGCCGCTGGAGCTCACGCTCGTTCCACCGCCAGCTCGGCTTCCTCCGGAGCCACCACGAACGTGGTGGCTCCGGAGGAAGCCGAGCTGGCGGTGGAACGAGCGTGAGCTCCAGCGGCGTGGTGGGAGCAGAGCCCTGGGTGCTGCAAACTGTACCGGCTGCCACGGGTGACTCAGCCGTCACCTGGGCTCTCCCCAGCTCACCCTGCAGGAAGTGAGTCAGGTTTTAAGGAAGAAAAATGTTAAAACGATGGGGCAAGAGGCCGGCCCCGCACCGGGAGGAAGGCGGTGCCGGGCAGGAGGGAGACGGGAGAGAGACGAGATCGCGGGCGATGCTCAGGTAAAGGAGACTTCACTCGCCTCTGACGCTACCCGAGACCCTTTAGCTTCTCCCCAAAGCTCAGGGAAGGAAGGTGGGAACACCCTGTAACTCGTGGCACCGACAAGAGTCGGGATGTGAGCTCAGCTCCTGCCTGCCCTGAGCTCCGGGAGCTCCTCTTGCTTTTGCTGCTGGCCTGGGACGCTCTTTCTCCTCTCAAAAAGCACGATGGGGAGGAGAACGGATGGGGTCATGGGCTGAACTGTGTCTGTGTCTTTTCCCCCCTGCAGAGATGGACACCTTCAGCACCAAGAACTTGGCCCTGCAGGCCCAGAAGAAGCTCCTGAGTAAGATGGCTACCAAGACCATCGCCAACGTCTTCATCGACGACACCAGCAGCGAGATCTTGGACGAGCTCTACCGGGCCACCAAGGAGTACACCCACAACCGCAAGGAGGCCCAGAAGATCATTAAGAACCTCATCAAGATCGTGGTGAAGCTGGGCATGCTCTACCGCAGCGGGCAGTTCAGCGCCGAGGAGCTGCTGGTGATGGAGCGTTTCCGCAAGAAGGTGCACACCTTGGCCATGACGGCCGTCAGCTTCCACCAGATAGACTTCACCTTCGACCGCAGGGTCATGTCGAGCGTGCTGACCGAGTGCCGGGACCTGCTGCACCAGGCGGTGAACGGCCACCTGACGGCCAAATCCCACTCTCGCATCAACCACGTCTTCAATCACTTTGCGGACTACGAGTTCCTCTCGGCTCTCTATGGGCCGGCGGAGCCCTACCGCACCCACCTGAAGAGGATCTGCGAAGGGGTTAACAAGATGCTGGAGGAGGACAACATATGAATTTGGCCAAGATGGGCCCGTCGGCAGCAACCGCCGGACTCTGCCTCCTGTGGGACTGAGGACAGGACGTCTTGACCCTCACCAGCCCTGACGTCCTCTTCTCTATAGTTCTAACTCTTTTTTTCCTCGTTTCTACAAAAGACTGAACCTCTTGACTTTTCTAACCCTTGCCCAGGGTCTGCAAACCCCCCCCTGCACTGGGCTGAGCCCTTTCCAGGTGATCCCGGTCTTCTGGATTCCTGCTGTACAGTTTGATTTCCTTTGCCCACCAAGTGCTCTTAACTCAGAGTCCAAGGACCCCCTCGCCTTGAACTCTGTTGTAACCCTCCTGGGGGAAACTGAACCAAAGACTTGTGGGGTGTGAGGCCTCTAAGGTGCCTCTGAGCGGGTGGGCGGGTGCTTGGATGAACGGCTGCGAGACCCTTTTATCGGAGAGGAGCCCCGTGGTTGCCTTTCAGCAGCTCCACAACATCATGGGGACAAATCACTGTCCAGACTTTGGCTGCCCAGGGTAGAAAGCAAACCAGAACGGGCTTCGGCCTCTTAAAAGAGAGAAGCATCCAACCTTGCCCAGGCAAGCAGCTGTTCCCCGGGGTAGGGAGGGAGCTGGAGGGACACCCCTTCATCCAAGCCTCAATCTCCCACACCAGCCTCCTGCAATGGTACCGCTGGGATGGCTCTGACACCTTCCTCCAAAGCTCACCCTACGATTTGATATGTTTTATGTGTCTTTGACTGAGTGATGGGTGTTTTTTGTTTTTTTTTTAGCAAACTGTAGCCCTGATGAGTTATTTAAATAAACTCACCTGTTTGGCCCGGGCGCTCCACGCAGTCAGTAAAAAGGCGGCTTACGGCAATAAAATGGGTGCTGGGGGCAGCTGGGTTTGTCTTTTAAGTGGTGGCTGCTCTCTGCAGCCTGGGGCTTGCACTCTGTTCCCTGCTCCTTGGCACAGCAGCTCTGGGCTGAGTCGATGCGAGGAGATGAGGCTCTGGAGCGTGTCCAGAGAAGAGCAATGAAACTGGTGAAGGGGCTGGAGAACAGGCCTTATGAGGAGCGGCTGAGAGAGCTGGGGGTGTTTATCCTGGAGGAGGCTGAGGGGAGACCTCATTGCTCTCTCCAACTACCTGAAGGGAGGTTGTGGAGAGGAGGGGGCTGGCCTCTTCTCCCAAGTGACAGGGGACAGGACAAGAGGGAATGGCCTCAAGCTCCGCCAGGGGAGATTTAGGCTAGAGATTAGGAGGAAGTTTTTTACGGAAAGGGTCATTAGGCATTGGAATATGCTGCCCAGGGAGGTGGTTGATTCGCCTTCCCTGGAGGTGTTTAAGTCACGAGTAGACGAGGTGCTGAGGGACATGGTTTAGTGTTTGTTGGGAATGGTTGGACTCGATCCGATGGGTCTCTTCCAGCCCGGTGATTCTGTGATTCTGTAAAAGTCAACACGGAATGGTTGGACTCGATGATCTGGTGCGTCTCTTCCAACCTGGTTATTCTATGATAAAGCCACAGCAAGGGTCTGGGGGCTATGGGGGACAAATCCTGCACCCACTCATGCTCCTCTGCGTCTCCACACTGCACAGCGGGAGCTTTAAGCACAACCGGCAGCGAGCAAATCGCAGAATTCACTGCAGGCGTCTCGTAAAAGCATCGCGCTCCCAGAACATGGATGCCCCAGCCGTGGCCGGCTTCCAACAGGCTGATCTCGGCTTTGAACACCAAAAAAATTGCCCTTTTAGCATACAAAAACGCCGTACAATCTCAGCCGGCCTTATCTCCATGACCTTCTTGTGCCTCGTGTTCCATGGGATGTCTCCAGGCACAGGAGGCTGCCAACGCTCGTGGGCAGAGAGCGTCTCTGCTGGTTATTCCCTTTCCACCACTGGCTCGAGGCACTGATAACTTTCAGCCTTAAAGACATATATAAAAAAAAAAAAGAAAAAGAAAAAAAAGAAATAAAGCCTCTCTATCTGTCATTTCACAGGCCTGGCTCCAACTGGCACAGCTAATTTAATAGCGCGACACAGCTCAGGGTGGAGGGTAAAGCACATTTATAGGTCTGCACGGAGAACACAGCCAAGATGCACTGAGGAGATGGTCCCACTGGCCTTTGGCGTGCGGCATTTGAGAGCAGCCGTTCCCGTGCCCCCCGGGCTCGTGGCAGCTGTCAGGTATGTGCGGAAGAGGAGCTGGAAACAGCTCGGTGGGGTTATTGGCAGATGCAGAGAGCCGGCAGAGCGGAACGGGGCTGATGGATTCGGTGGCAGCAGCTGCTGCGCTGACAGCCAGGAACGCGTCGCTGTTCTCAAGGTGTGTCGGCACCAGCTGCAAGATGCTCCTTAATTGCACGAAACATCTCTGCTCAGATGAGTCCGGAATCCTGGCTGTTCCTTTTGTCCCCAAGGTCTCACATCCTAGGACCACGCTTAACCCTCTGGTGCCTGGCACCAGCTTTCCTTCACATGCAGGTGTC
>WAAB01005840.1:31432-57003 GCA_013389865.1 Piaya cayana | reverse complement strand
ACGGGGACAGGGTCATGGGGACAAGGAGTCCTGGGGACACAGGGACAGGATCATGGGGACACATGGACAGGGGCTCTAGGGACACAGGGACAGTGTCATGGAGAAAAGGAGTCCTGGGGACACAGGGATAGAGGCTCTAGGGACACTGGGACAGGACCCCTGGAGACAGGAGCCATAGGGACAAAGGGACAGCAGTCCTGGGGCACAGAGTCAAGGAGCTGTCTGGAAAGAGGGACAGGGAGCCCTGGGGACAGGGACAAGACCTCCAGAAACACCGGGACAGGAGCTCTAGGGACACAAGTGACTAGCCCTGCATCACAGGGACAGAGTTGTGGGGGTTTGGGTTGTGGGGACTTTGGCCATGGGGACACAGGGACAGGAGCCCTGGAGACAGGGACGGCAGCTGTGGGGACACAGGGACAAGGTTGGATGGCCCTGTCCATTGCAGGGGGTTGGAACTGGATGATCATAGAATCATAGAATAACCAGGTTGGAAGAGACCCACCAGATCATCGAGTCCAACCATTCCTATCAAACACTAAACCATGTCCCTCAGCACCTCATCCACCCGTCCCTTAAACCCCTCCAGGGAAGGTGACTCAAGGTCCCTTCCAACCCCAACTGTTCTCTGATTTTCCACCAAGACAAGGACCGGCCACATCTGCCTTTCCTCTGCCACCAGGCCGAGCCCAGCCCCGCTTGCAGACACAGAACCATCAGCTGCGCCACTTTTAATTGCTCCTCAGCACACACACACAAACAAAAGCCCCTTTCCTGAAGAAGGCAGCCGTGGATCCGCAGCCGGGACAGGGAGAGGCACCCAGGAAGGGTGGGATGTCCTGGCTCACAGCATGGGGAAGCTGGCCTGGCTGGCCACCCCGCACTGGTTGCCGGCGTCCTTCAGCAGGCGGATATAGCCCTGCTCACCCCACACCTTCGTCCAGCTGCAGGAAGAGATGGAGAATGGGCACATCCGTCATCCCACACGTGGAAACCAGCCTCGCACAGGGTGAGTGAGACTGGGATAGGAGCCAGAGCAGCCCGAGGAGGCTCCTGCAATGTCCCTCTGCACGGCTCTGAGCACCATGCACAGGGGTGGAATGGGTGGTGGGTTTAGGGGCCGCTCTCAGCCCCTACCTGTTCTTCAGGATCCAGTAGCTCACGTTGCGCCCCTGCTCCTGGCTCGTGCCGTAGCCCACGACCAGCATCCCATGGTTCACCCGCTGGCTGCAAAACACGCTGCTGAAGATGCCTGGGAAGAGCAGAGCCAGGGTGAGCTGGGGGCTGGCCTCGAGTGCTTCTTCTCTAGCTCAAAGCAGGGTGGTGGATCCTGTTCCCCCTGGGCTGGGTGCCCCGGGGAAACGCTGGGGCTTAACAAGGGCTGAACAGCCAGCCACCCCCCTGGCCCTGCCTCAGGGTCCCCAACCACACCACGAAGAGCGAGGCAGTACCCGACTTGTAGAAGCGGAAGTGGAAGCTGTTGGCATCCACCGCCACCGACACGGGGCCCACAGCCGCCACCGCCTGCTCCAGCGCTGCCTCGCTGCCCGGGGCCACCAGCGAGATGGTAGAGCAGTTGGCTGCCCTGTCCTGGGGGTTGTATCGGCAGCTGGAGGTGTCCTGAGAGGAGGGAGAGGCTGAAGCCGGGGCTGTGACCCGCTGGCATCGCTCTGCTGCATGCCCAGAGCCACCCGCCATCCCTTACCGTGGCCGTGTAGGGGTAGATGTGCTCTGAGTTCAAGCCGCCGTTATCGTGCACGTACTGGAAGGCCCGGGTCATGTAGCCACCATGGCAGCCGTTGTTGCCCAGTTTTCGGGAGCAGTCGATGAGGTTCTGCTCGCTCAGCACCACCAGCTTCCCTGTCCGGTTGAAGACGAGCCCTTCCAGGGCTCCTGTGGCACTGAAGGCCCAGCACGACCCGCACTGCCCCTGAGCGAGATGGGGACAGTGCAGGGGTCACCGCATCACCCCAAAACCCACCAGAGAGGGAGCACAGAATCACAGAATCACCAGGCTGGGAAAGACCTCCTTTTCTCCAGGCTAAACACACCCAGCTCTCTCAGCTGCTCCTCTTCTTCTCCAGCCCCTTCCCCAGCTTCGTTGCTCTTCTCTGCACTCGCTCCAGAGCCTCAACATCCTTCTTGTGCTGAGGGGCCCACAACTGACCCCAGGATTCAAGGTGAAAATTCGAGGATGCTGTGACCCCCAGCACTGCTCTCCATCTCCTCAGCTGCAACACTGCAGTGGCCAAAACTATGGAAGCTGCTTCTCTGGGTTGTCCAGAGAGGGGTTTTTTTTTGGTGTTTGGGATGCTGCTGCTGCCTGTTTCTGCTGCCCAGAGTCCCGATACCCATCACACAGCCTCAGCTGGACTGCTGCTCCATGCCCACCTGGTCCTTCACAGGCGTCACATAACCCTTTGCCCTCCAGTCCACCTCTGCTGGGGTCTTCAGAGCTTCTGATGCCTGGAAGAGCAGCACCGGCTCCTCTCGCTCTGCTGGGATGAAGCCGTTCAGGTGCTGGTTAAACTCCTCATCTGTCTGCAGGTTGTCAAGGGAAAATTCATGTGATGCCACCAGCACCCGGCCAGCACCACCACGACTCCCCACCGACCCTTGGGATGCAGCAGCCCAGCCCCAGGAGCACCTGCAGCTCCCAGAGAAGTGGGCTGGGGAGAAACCGATCCCTGAGTTCAAGATCATATTGGGTAGAGCTCTGAGCAACCTGATCTGATTGAAGACGTCCCTGCTTACTCAAGGGGAGTGGAATAGGTGACCTTCATGGTCCCTTCTGACCCAAACCATTCTGTGAGTGAGCCCTGGGTGCAGGGAGGGGTCCCCAGGGAAGGTACCAGGTCCCCGTAGTGGTTCATGGCCAGGCGGAAGGCGTGCTGCCCCTGTGACTGCTCCCAGTTGTGCTGCTGGATGCGCCTCAGGTTCTTCTCCCAGACCTCCCTGCGGGTCGCCTCGTCCTCCTGCCATGGGGCAGAGCAGCAGCAGGATCAGAAATGTCCTCCAGACACATGGGGACACGGGACAGGGTGGGTGCACAGAGGTGACATGGGTGAGACGCCCCCAGAGCCAGCACGTGCCAGGAGGCTTGGGGGAACAGGACCTACCCCTGGGTACTCCTTGGCGTAGAAGCTCTTCCATCCTTTCCAGGCTTCCTCCAGGGTAGGGTCTGGGGCTGCGGAGAAGCCCAGCAGGGCCAGCAGCAGCCCCAGCAGCACAACCACCATGTCCAACTAGGGGGAACAGCGAGAGCGAGGTCAGGGGATCCCAGGCTGAGCCCCACAGCTTTCAGCCAGGGCTGGGGGCACGATGAGTCTTTCCAAGCCTGGATTAGAGGCGAGGGGGAAGCAGAGAAATGCAAACAGAGCAGGTGGAAGAGAGGCTGATGTGTTCCTTCAGCTGGACGGCCTTTTGTGCGGCCGCGCTGCTGCTTCAGCAGGAGATTTAAGAGGCCTTAGCCATCCTTTGGGTGGCATTAACTGTCCTCTCTAGGTGAGGAATGAGCAGCTTTCTGAGAAGGCAGAGCTTGGACGAGGCAAACAGAGGAAAGGGCAGCGAGAACAGCAGGGACGGCGCTGGCTGTTCCCCCTCCCTGCCCCACTGTGCTCCCTAGACAATTGTTTTTCCCTTCCTCCTTCCCCCAGCAGCATCTCCCTCCGCAGCTGCTTGAGAGGAGGCACAGGTAACACCCTTCCTGGGGGACTCTGCACCCCGCAGGACTGAGCCCCAAAGTAAAAGGATGAGAAGGGAAGGCAGGGTCATATTTGGACCCCTCCAGAACGAGGTTTGCATGTTTGCTAGTGACAACTTGGCCTCCAAGCTCCAACGCGGAGCAGCTGTGGGTCTCAAGGCTGAGCAGAAGAGCCCAGTGGAGCAAGAGCTGCAGCCACTGGGCCAGTACAAAGCTGTTTTCACTTGAAAGCTAACAGAAACCTGCACCAGCGGGAATCTGCAGCAGCCTCTGAGCAAGGGGCTCGAGCTGGAACTGCAGATAAGAGGTGTTCAAGGCCAGGTTGGATGGGGCTTTGCAGCCTGATCTAGCGGGACGTGTCCCTGCCCATGCCACAAGGGCTGGAACTGCATGATCTTTAAGGTCCCTTCCAACCCAAACTATTCTCTGATTCTATAAGAGGCTTTTCTAGAGGTGGAGGAGCTGCCGCTCTGCGACCATGACTGAAGCCTCGCATCTGTCCCAGCACGACGGCAGAATGCCCACATGTACGTGCTTCCTCCAAATACCTCTGTGAGGATTTTCCAGTATCAATTTACACCCTTTCTTTTTACCGGAGTCTGCACGCAGCCCTGTGCCAGCCCCCTCCACCCCAGCCATTTGTCTTCCTCACATCGCAGCAGCACACTCCACGCTGCCTTTGATGGACCCCGGGAGTGCTGAGCGACTTCAGTTATTCCGCGCGGCAGAGAAGGGAGATCAAATGCCCGAGATGCTCCTCATGACCCAACACAGACTTTGCAGCGACAGTGGCTTCCCAAGAGCAAACCCATTGTCACACCTTTATTCCACACACTTCAGGAATGGAGATGTCGGTGCTTTCAATTCAAGCATCTTTCCAAGCTAATTTTGTAGCTGTGTTTTTTGTTTCAAAAATAAGTCATCAAGAACATCTGCTCTCCCTCCACCTCCTCCGCCTGTAAATAAAGCCCCACATGTTGGGTTTTCGTGGGAGAAAGGTCTCCCCAGCCACTTTGTGCTTAATCCCATTTCTTGAGGAAGAGCCCTTTTTTTTTCCTCCAGTTTCCCCAGCACCGGTTTCGACGCCGGCTGCTTCCTCCGACCATTACTGCTTGCTCAGGAAATTAACTCAGCTTCTTGCTACAGCTGCAAATCCTCCATCTGTGAGAGAAGCCCTGAGCCCAGCTGCACCGCGCTGCATCCTCCCATCACCTTTCCCACAGGAGAGCTGGGCAGGGGCCTCCCGCATCACTTGGATTTCAGTTCCCAGCAGAGCCTGTTCCATACCGAAAAGCTCAGGACGGCAGTAGGTAATGACTCTTAGGATTCTCAGTCCCCAAAAGAAGAAAACCAACCCTTTTTATGGTGTCAAATAATCCTACAGCCTCCGAAGCAGGCTTGGAGGATCAAAGGAGCTGACAGATCTCTAAGCGCTTCTAGATGAGAGAATATTAAGAGTGCATTGCAGTCATTTTTAAGAAACGTTTGCTCTTTTGGGACAGGGAAAAGCAGTTCAGATGGAGACTGAAAAGAAACAAGCCCAGCAAAATGAAGCATCTTACCATCTGCTGGCAGAGCCGGCTCTAAAGGTGACAGGGAGAAAGGGGAGCGACTTTGCTGTCAGCAGGTTTCTCTCAAGGAAACTTCAGAGCTGTGCAACTTCCTCCATCCCAGCTCTTTTCCGCCCCTCCGACCTCAAACGCTGCACCAGAAGTTACTCAACAGGGTGAAAAAACCCACAAGTGCGAGAGCTCAGCCACTTATTTGGGCAGAGGGAGGAGAAGGGGGCAACAAATATTCAGAAAGCAAAATGCTCCAGCTGCAAGATGCTTTGCATGTAAACCAGAAGCCTCCAGCTCCCATCCGCAGGGCATTTAACAGCGCTTTAATTAATGCCCGACTCTCACCGAGGAAGGCAAAGAGCACGACCAGGTTTTGTAAGATTTAAGCCGCAGAGGGCGAGCACAGGCAGGCCCAGCACCTGCACGAAGCAGCTCTGTGTTTTCTAGCGTGGGATCAGAGCTGCGAGAGCTTGGAAGCTCTCGGATGGGAGCAGCTGCTTTTCCCCTCGGAAGTCGGGGTGCTGGGTGAGGACCAGAAGGATTCGCTAGCACGAGACGTCCGACTCAAGGTCACACGGAGCCTCAATGGCAGAGCTAACAGCACGGTCCAGGCTTCCCAACTCTCCACCCTGCATCTTCAATTGCTTGGATCATACTTCCCCTGAGAAACATCAGGGATTTAATATTCTCTCCACTACTCGGCACGGAAAGCGAAGAGAGCGCTTTGCTTCCAGAAGACACGGCTGGGGCTGCTGGGTGGCAGCTGCCGGTCCCTCCCCAGCCCTCTCCCGCGCTCCAGCACCAACGCCAGCCAGCCTCTTTCCAATATTTTAATGAGTCGCTACATCTTACACTCAATTATAAAAGAATAAGAATCCATAAAAATATTTTCTTTTCATAATACGCACTTAAAATACTCCAGGGTCAACGTGGTTCATTTGGGTGGGTTTTTTTTTTTTTTCCTTTTTTTGCCCCTGGCAGAACCCTTGGCTTGAGGGGGGGAACGTGCTCCCCTGAGGTGCGATTGCTCAGTCCCCCCTCTCCAGAATTGCAGTTCCTATTGACCAGGTAAATATAAACCAGAAGAGAGCGTTTGCTGAGTAGACGGGCACGGGGAGCAGTCACTGACCCGCAGAGAACTGAAGCACAGCCAATTTCAGTGCACATCCGAAAGCTCGGGGCGCCGGGGAAGGAGAAGGTGGGAGCGGGAGAGGCAGGACAGAGAACGGAGGGAGGGAGGGTTTGCATAAATATCACCCAGCTCGTGTTGTACAATCCCCAACTGCTGCTGTGTTCTCCGGAGAGAAGAGCTCTCTGGTCGTTGGCACAACTCTGCTTGTGAGCGGCCATTAGAGAAAGGGAGCAGGGGGCGCAGGCACCGACCCCAGCCGCTTCCTCCATCTGCTCCGCAAATTGAAACTGGAAGATAGGCAAGGCTAGCGTCACGTAGAGCGCTCTGCACGCAGCAGCCCAGGGCTCCAAGGCTGTCACGGCAGGGCCAGGACACAGCAGCAGTCGCCATCAGCTCCCCCAGGGCTCCACAAAAGGTAGTTCCCTCGTCCCTCCCGCTCCCGGCTTAAGGCAGCTTGCTGATTCGGCTCTTCCGTTTCCAACACAGGCACTGAGTTCTTGCAGGTAAGAGGATGGGAACTGCAGAGGCGCAGCGGGAAGGGGAAAAGGATGAGAGGGAGAGAGATGGACACCAACCTCAGCCTTGGGAGACAGAGCACTGTCCATTGATTCCCAGGATAGAGGGAGTAGCAGCAAAAAAAAAGCGTTACAGCCAGGCTGGAGGAGAAGAAGAGGGCGAGCAGCCGAGCAGGGCGAGGCTTCCAGCTTGGAAAGTGAAAGAAGGTGGCACTGTCCAAAGGGAAGGTGCCCTCCAGCCTCCCCCCTCGCTTTTGGGGGGGCGATAGACCCAGCCTGAGGCAGGCACGCAGCCGTTTGCGCTCTGGGTTCGATGGCTGTCGAGGGAGGCGGCGGCGGCAGGGCACGGGAGGGGACGGTGAGCTGTCAGTGTCCGGTTTGCAGAGGCTTGTGCTCTCAGAGGTATTCTTGTAGAAAGTGCAGCAGCGTGATTTCGTAGTGCTCCCCTGACTCAGGGCACCGAATACTGTGTCTCTCGTTGGGGTAGATCTGGACAGGAGCAGAGAGATGGGGCAGTTAGCCGGGCACAGCGCCGACAGCCCACCCCTCACATCAGCCCTGTGCCCTCAGCCCAGTCTCCAGCAGGACAAAGAGAATCACAGAATCATAGAATCACCAGGTTGGAAGAGACCCACTGGATCATCGAGTCCAACCACTCCCATCAATCACTAACCCATGTCCCTCAGCACCTCGTCCACCCGCACCTTAATCACCTCCAGGGAAGGTGAATCAACCCCCTCCCTGGGCAAAGAGGAGCCAGGGAAGGTCTGGAGCTGCTGGGCTTCTGGGCGAGTCACTCTCCTCTGCTGTCACCAGTCAAGAGATGGTGGCAGCTCAGGGAAGGAAAGTTCCAGGCCAGGGCAGGAGCCCCAACAGAGAGAAAACAGCCACAGTGCCACCTCCCGGCCGCCTCCCAGCGCTCAACCAGGCACCTCATGTCACCTACCCCACAATGAGAGGTGGGAGCATCTGCCTGCAACCTCCCCCTGCCCCCAGAGCACAGCAGAAAACTCTCTCTTTCCAGATTTAAGGAACCGTCCCTCTTCACTCTTGTTCCTCCTACCTGGAGCTGGTAAGGTTTTCCAGCCCGGATTAGCTGTGATACCAGGAAGTTGGTGTGAAAAAAGTGCACGTTTTCGTCCAAAAAGCCGTGGAGGATCAGCAAACGATTTGGCCTGGAGGTGGGATGAAAGACTGGATGAGAAACCCCATGGGAAGCTCTGCACAGAGTCTCAACAAAGAGGCGCCCGTCGTCAAAGCAAAAGGGAGCAAAGGACAGGCAGCCAGAGCAGCAAACGGCCACAGACGTGGTCCTCAGCCCCTCACGGAAACGGGGCTGGAGTGACGCACCCCGGCCTGCTGTGGAAGGCAGCAACCTTCTGCAGCACGCGAGTTAAAATTAACCATGCGAGCTAAAATTAACCACGTGAGTTAAAATTAAACGGGATCAGAATCCATCCACTCTTTTGGGATTCAGCAGGGGTGCAGCTGGTGGCCCCAAGCAGGACCTGGAAGTGGGTTTATCCCCGATGGGCTCGACGCCCCAGTACTCACTCGTTGGGAAGCTTTTCTACGTGTAATGCCACGGAGCCCGCCTCGTAACCCTGCTGGTTGTTCTCCGGGATATCCATGTACCGCTCAGTGTAGCCGGTGTCGTATGCCATCCAGACTGTGACAGGAGCACCTGCTATCGCAATCTGTCAAAGAAATAGGTGGCAGGAGACAGCCTTGATTATCATGTGCTAAAGAGCTCAGTGTTCCTTCTTCTCCTGAAGAGGCAGGAAGAGCAGGCTCTGTAGAACCAGAATTCTTCTACAGCAGAAGCACACAAACCCCAGATTTTTAGACTAGACATAAGGAAGAATTTCTTCCCTATGAGAGAGTGGAGGCCCTGGAAAAGGTTGCCCAGGGAAGCTGTGGCTGCTCCATCCCTGGAGGGGTTCAAGGCCAGGTTGGATGGGGCTTGGAGCCCCTGATCCAGCTGGAGGTGTCCCTGCCCATGGCAGGAGGTTGGAACTCGCTGATCTTTAAGATCCCTTTTAATTTAGACTATTCTACGATGCTGTGATTCTTCCTTATGCTGTTGATTTTATAGTCACAATGAGGCAAAATCCTGCACAAAGGCTTCTCCTTTTCAAGGAGGAAATGTGGAATGATCCAGAAACTGTGCTGGGGTCTTGGGAAGGGGATTAGTGCATCAATCCTCCCATCTGATGCTAGGCTAAGTAGTCCACTGGCAGCCCCTGGCGAATAACTCTGTCCTCATCTCACGTCTCAGACAGGAATGATCTGTGAGCAGAACGCAGAGCTGCAGCCAGCAGCAGCTACTGGCAGGACCACGTGTCTTTTTCACCCATCCTTCAGAAATATTGAGCCCAAAAGCCAACTCCCTGTGCCAGGAGTGAGACAGAAGCTGAGCGCGCCGTGTCCCAGGATGACAGCTCCATGTCCAGCCTCACCTTGAAGACGTTGGGTTTGCAGATAAGACCCATGAGGGAGAGGAAGCCCCCGTAGGACCAGCCGTGTATGGCCACCCGACTCAAGTCGATGAACCCGTATTTTTCTGCTACGTAATGTAAACCTTCCACCTGGTCCTCAATCTCCACTTGACCCTACAAGGAAACAAGGGAGCTCAAGTGAGTCTTACTAAATGGAGACACCTGAGATAGAGAAGAGAAAAGCAACACTCACAAGAAACGTGCAGCCAGGCAGCCTTAGAAAGAGCAAATGAGCAGAGATTCATCAACAAAAGTACGTTACCATTTGGTTTTTCAGGGCCCCTTCAAACTTGAGTCCTCGCTGGCACGAACCCCTTCCATCAATCACTACCACAGCATAGCCTAGCGATGCGAGCGTGTTTAACCGCAAGTACTTGATTCCTTTGAAGGAGTTATTCACTAGCTGCACCTGCAGGAGGAGGGGAAGAATTTCAGAGCTGAGCAGCTGCCTACTAGTGCCTCCCTCTGTCTGTCCCAGGCTGTAGCATCCCGAGCTGGACAGCAGCCACTAACTGAGCTGTCAGAGCCATGTAAGCCACACTAAATGCTGGAAAAATCATCTGAGGTTTGAAGCAGGGGTCAGTACAGAGGTCCAGTGCTCACTGCTAATACAAGTCTTGATGCATGATGAAGCTACCCAGAGCTCAGCCCCGGGCAAGCAATCCCGTGCCCAACACCAACAGTTAATCTAGATGATATTACCTGAGGGCCCCCATATACAAAAAGAACTGTGGGATGCTTCTTCCCAGGTTGGACGTCGTGAGGTTTGTAGACCATCCCATAGAGCTCAACGTCTGACTGGGTGCGGAAGTGAAAGATCTCAGGTGGGACGTAATCTGGGGGACAACCTGCAGAAGGAAGCAGGGACACTCCCAATGCAGGAGCTGGCAGGGAGCTCTGCCTCCTACCTAGCCTGGCCGAGCTACCCACCGAGGATGCCTTCAGCCACCTCCCTCTCCATCGCCTTTGGCTCCCACTTGCAGCAGGAGCATCAACCCCAAAATCTAGCGTTGGCACGTTCCACGGGACTTACTGGCTGCCTCCATCATGCTGGCCCAAAACTTGGGCTGCTTGTGGAGCGGGTCCTCATCGGAGCCACTGAGCTTGTAGACGTGCACGCAAGGCGGAGTGCTGACGCTGCTGTAGTGGCTGATGAACATGTCAAAGTTCTGCAGGTGAGAGAGAAGAGTTAGAGGAGCAAGGTCTTTCATTTCCCACATCTCAGCTCCATGCAGTTCTCGGATGAGAACTCCTACAACTCAACCAAGCCAAAAAAGGCTTCAAGAAGACTTCAGGACTCATTACCGGTCATGATTCATTATCATTCCCAGCCAGGACCCCTGTCAGTTGGGAGACATGGGTGTCTTGTATTTAGGAATCATAGAATCACCAGGTTGGAAGAGACCCACTGGATAAGAGTCTAACCATTCCTACCAATCTCTAACCCATGCCCCTCAGCACCTCATCCACCCGCACTTTAAACACCTCCAGGGAAGGCGAGTCAACCACCTCCCTGAGCAGCCCGTTCCAGTGCCTAACGACCCTTTCTGTGAACAATTTTTTCCTTATGTTGAGCCTGAACCTCCCCCGGCGGAGCTTGAGGCCATTCCCTCTCGTCCTGTCCCCTGTCACTAGGGAGAAGGGGACAAAGCAACAAACCTGGCTCATTGAACAGCTGTGGGAGAAGCCCGGTGTGGTGAGCCGCACAATTTCTCCAGGAGACTCATAGCTGACTACATAGAGGTGGTGCTCCAGCGGGGTGTCCTTTGTGCCTTGGAAATACACCAGCTTCGTGGCCTCGTTGACCCAGATCTATGTGGAGAAGAGAGGGCTCAGTGACAGGAGGCTGAAAACTCCTGCTCCTCTGCCAGTTCAAACAGTCTGTACTGAGGCAGAGCCAGCTTAGCACACACAAACAGACCACGACAGCCGGCTTGCGACACTGGGACTGCACCCAGCGCCTGCTGGCGAGGGGCTCGAGAGCACATACGCAGCGCTTGGAGAGCTGCCGACAGCCCAACAAAGTCACAACCATCCCAGCTTCGAGAGACTCAAGGTGCCGGCTTACTAACAAGCAAAGAGAGTTGGATTCTTCCCCAGAGATGAAACTAGGAAGATCCTGTCCTTAAATACGGCTGGGTTATAAGGGAATACGTGTATTATTTCCTGCAAGCACGACAGCGAATTCCCATCTGTGGAAGGATCAGCCTAATGGCTCCAACGCTACCAAACTTCAAGCCACATTAAAATATGTTTTTTAATGTCCAGATGAAGCTGCTTCTACAAACCGCTCAGCCAGGAAGAGAGAGACTACAGCTTTAAAATACTGCATTGATCCAGCAACAGTAACCAAACTGTTTTCCACCTTACGGTGTCCAAATGCTATTTCTGGCTAACCCGCAGTTTGAAGATCTCTGTGGACAGCAGAGGGAAAAAATATCCAACTCAATTGGCCAGGAAAACCGGGCAGAGCCCTGCGGAGCAACAAATGCATCAAAATAATTGCTGCTAACACAATTTTAGCCGTAACACATGCAGGGAAGAGCTGTGGCCAAAATCAACAGCATGTACAGCGAGAATCCACATGGGGAGGGACAGCAGGTTAATTGCAGACTGAGGAANAAAGCAACAAACCTGGCTCATTGAACAGCTGTGGGAGAAGCCCGGTGTGGTGAGCCGCACAATTTCTCCAGGAGACTCATAGCTGACTACATAGAGGTGGTGCTCCAGCGGGGTGTCCTTTGTGCCTTGGAAATACACCAGCTTCGTGGCCTCGTTGACCCAGATCTATGTGGAGAAGAGAGGGCTCAGTGACAGGAGGCTGAAAACTCCTGCTCCTCTGCCAGTTCAAACAGTCTGTACTGAGGCAGAGCCAGCTTAGCACACACAAACAGACCACGACAGCCGGCTTGCGACACTGGGACTGCACCCAGCGCCTGCTGGCGAGGGGCTCGAGAGCACATACGCAGCGCTTGGAGAGCTGCCGACAGCCCAACAAAGTCACAACCATCCCAGCTTCGAGAGACTCAAGGTGCCGGCTTACTAACAAGCAAAAAGAGTTGGATTCTTCCCCAGAGATGAAACTAGGAAGATCCTGTCCTTAAATACGGCTGGGTTATAAGGGAATACGTGTATTATTTCCTGCAATCACGACAGCGAATTCCCATCTGTGGAAGGATCAGCCTAATGGCTCCAACGCTACCAAACTTCAAGCCACATTAAAATATGTTTTTTAATGTCCAGATGAAGCTGCTTCTACAAACCGCTCGGCCAGCCAGGAAGAGAGAGACTACAGCTTTAAAATACTGCATTGATCCAGCAACAGTAACCAAACTGTTTTCCACCTTACGGTGTCCAAATGCTATTTCTGGCTAACCCGCAGTTTGAAGATCTCTGTGGACAGCAGAGGGAAAAAATATCCAACTCAATTGGCCAGGAAAACCGGGCAGAGCCCTGCGGAGCAACAAATGCATCAAAATAATTGCTGCTAACACAATTTTAGCCGTAACACATGCAGGGAAGAGCTGTGGCCAAAATCAACAGCATGTACAGCGAGAATCCACATGGGGAGGGACAGCAGGTTAATTGCAGACTGAGGAAAAGCAGCAGAAACCAAATGCAAGGAGCCGTAGGCCGTTTAAAAAGCAAGAAGTGAAAATCCAGCCTAATTGGAAAGGAACAGACAAGGTCTTTATTTTGACAGAAATCACCCGAGAGCATTAAAGATCAGACTCAGTTAATACCTGAAGCAAAAATGGAACTGGGTTTCTACAAGATTAATAAAAATTCATTTCTGGCTCTTCCGCAACCAATAACAGATCCAGCTTCTCCATGTTCTAAATTGCTCTATGCTCCCCAGCTGCCTTCTTTCTAAAGGCTTTACTGAGGAATCAGCTGGAGATCCAGAGTTCATTCTAAGCACTAGGACATATTTCCAATTCCCAAGTACTTATTGGGGTTAAAACGCTCTGGCCAAAGCAGCAATCCCAAGCTTCTCCACAAAATAGTTGTTTGTTGCTCTTGAACCTCGGATTTGTGTCCTTTTTTATAGCCTGACTCGCTCATGGGATTTACCTAAGGAGCAATCCGAAGTCCGATTAAACCGGCAATCAGTTCAATACGCTCCGGACTACGGCACTTGTGGGAGAGAGGCAGCAATAAAAAGGAAACAAAATGAAGCTTAAGTAGTTCTAGCTGGTCCCAGGCGTACAGAGGGCACAGGCCAGGACTGCGAGCAGACAAAGCAGAGCTCTAACACTGCAAGAGAGAATCAAAATAACCACTACCTTCGATCCGTGCCTCGCCAACACCTCCCACTCCCCACTGGTCAAGGCAATTTCCTCCTTGATGGGACATTTGAAATCATCTAGAAGAAATAACACGAGAATAAGCCACTGCCTTCCCCAAGAGGCAACAAGCAAATCAGAGAGAAGCTCCCAAAGCTGAAAAATGCCAAGTGAGGGCTGCTCTTACCCTCGCTGTGGACATAGGGCTGGACCCAGTTGTAGCTGCCTTGCTTGAGGACCGCAGTGACTCTGTACAGGTGACAGAAACCTGTCTTGCATTCGTTGGCTCGGATAAAGCAGAGCTCTTCCTCCTCTCCCTCCGGTTGGATGAAAGGATAGAAGATATCGTGAACCTGTCACATAAAGCAAAAAACCCTCAGATGAGCAGCTAGAGCAGTCATTCCATTCTTTCCTATCACCACAAAGAAACTTGGGGTCCACGCAGCAGATACCGTGCTCTGGGCTATCCATGCCCACCAGATGAAACTAGATGCTTAGTCTTAAGAGGCTGAAGTTTATTCCTTGCCCTCCATGTTACCTATCAGTATGAATCCCACGGATTAGGGTTGCTCATGCTTCAAAAAGCTGTTTAATTTTGTAAATGCCCCCCAAAAATGGCAATGTTACACCCAAGAACGTCAGTGTTCAAAGCGCCTGTGTTCACCGAGAGCGTTAGCAAGAATTAAATGAACAGTTCCCACGGCAAGATGGTGGGATTCTCATCTCTTCTAGTGCTGGCTGCATCAAAGCCCTTCTCGTGGCTTTCCAAACCCCCTGAATTAACATCAAAATCTGGCACCGCTGAGTAGCAAAGCAGCCTGCTGGAGCAGAGACTAAACCGGACACTCAGCCAACAGGAAAATGGTTAACTGGGGAGGGGGAAAGAAGGGGCAGCCTGTGTTCTCCCAGCCCCGAGCCTCTTACATTTATCCACACATCAGTGGTTTCTTCATAGATGACAAATGGCTGGACATTTTCTGGCACAGTTTTGGCAAGTTCAGCACGCTGCTCCTCGCTTTCTGGGACTGGGATAAAGAGCGCTGGAGGCAAGAGGATTAGCTGCAGCCGCTGCTGAGGTCTGTCTAGGAACATAGCCCAGGCACTGGGGAAAGAAGGTGGAGGCGAACGTCAGTACCACAAAACAGACGCGTCTTCCTAACGCTCGGAACACGCAGCCCTTTCCCCTCAACTGGCAGAAAGGATTTAGGCATCCGAATGCAAAGCTTTTCTCATCGTTGCTGCTTTCTAATTTCCTGGAAGCTCTGCCAGATCTCTCTGGTGTCTCACAGGGGAATCGTTCAGATGAGATGCCTGAGGGATTTGCTCTTCCAAGGGACCACGGCTAACCAAACCCTGTCTCCAGAATGTAACTGCTCCTCGGACAACCTCTCCATCACAGAGCACTGTTTGTCTCCTAACAAGCTCCTAACGAGCTGACGTGATCCATTTGCAGGTTCCTCATAGCAGGGAAAGGCACAGACCTAAGACAACTGCCAAGTGAAGGAGTCGCTTCGGTCTCGGCCTCGCTGCTCTCCAAGGAGAGTCACTTGAAGCAGGGCTGCACTGCAGGCCCCTCACCACGACAGACGGCAAGCCGCCGCTGCAAGTGAGGCTACCCCACGGCCTGGAAGTGCATCGAGGGAAGTTTCATCGTTAAGACAGACTTTCAAATGAGCCACTTCTCCCCCAGCATCTCAGTGGCTGTGGATTTCAGAACTGATATATTCAGCACATTTAGATAAGCTCTGGTGCAGAACAGAAGAATCACCTATGGGATTACCTTCTGTAAAGCTGTAGGAGTTTCGTTTCCAGAGCAGAAAATTAATGATGAGTTAGAGAATGCAATCTTCAAAGACAGCTAAATCACCTTAACTTGATCTGGACAGAAACCAGCCAAGCAAGATTTTGTGGGGGAAAAGATTAAGAGCTTTAAAATTCCAAGCCAATCAGATTTGGCGTGAATTCTGTAACCCTTTAGGCAAGGCTGCGTATCGCATTTAGGGTCACAGCGAGCTACGGGAGCACATGGGCCCCAGAGCAATCCTTCCCCTTCTACACCCCACACGAAACACTTGGTACCACACAAACTGCCCATAACTTTGGCGTTGATCACAAACTGGACCAACAAACACGATAAAACTTCATGGTATGCTCTCACTCTCAGCAGGAACCACATTGTACTTGAATGAAACATCTTAAATTCTAAAGAATTCCCTAGGACCGCCTGCTTAATGTATCAATGTCATTTAACTTTCCGGTTGTGACTTCAACCCTACAGCTTGTCCCTCTGGCCTACATTTGATTCATTCCTACTTTTAGGACGTTCTAACACTGAAGAGGCCGAAGACTCATGTGCCATTTCTGGCACTCGTGGCTTGAAAATCAAAACCAGGTTGTGACTACAATAGAAAGCACGCAACAGTTCAGCCAGGGAAGCTCTCAGAAGCATTAGTTTGAGAGAAAAACTGTACTATTTGCCATCTCGGGTCCATCCAGCACGGGCGATGTATTCCACGGTCGGAAACAACGCAGCAAACGGTTGCACCAGCTCCTTGTCCTGAGCGCACACGATCTGCAGGAAAGAAAGGTCCAATATCACATCAACACTGCCATCAGGCCTCCTCGCCTCCTCCTACAGAAGCTCAGTGGAACGAGAGAATAAGGAAGTTTAAATATTGGCACCAGCAAGGGTCAGGCCGGGAGAAACAAGCCTTCGTATGAATGGCAGGAAGAGAAAGGAAAAACAAAGCTTCAAAGCAAAATAATTTTGGCATTCAGCCCCGGACGAGGATACAGCCAGGAACCGAAGCCCAGGATTAGATGGGGTTTCAACCCTCCTGCTCAACTATTGACAGTGTGGTCTATGCCAGGATAACCCTGCTTCTTGCATCCCGTCCCTCTCCCAGCTGCTTTTCTGCCACAATAATAATTCTCACCATTTTAAAGTTTTTTTCTGGGATAAACACATTATAGAACCAGGTGCTACAAAAGGATGAAAACAAAGGCTAACGCTATCTCGGATCTCTCAGAGACCTTGTTTTCATTCTAGGCATCTTCACAAGCAGCCAACCCTCCTGTGCAACAGCCCACTCTGAGCTGCTATCGCTTACCTTCCCCTTGCTGTCTGTTTTAAATTCTGCCAATTTTAACGTGATCTTGGGGTTTTTGCTGCCTGCAAAGGAGTGAAAGAACACCGAGGTGATCAGCTCGAACGCTTTACGTCTTACACAAAACAGCTTCTAAAAGAACCGACCCCGGTCCTACTAAAACAGCTGTGTGCGAATGTTCAAATATCACACTGTGTTTGTGAGCAAACATCTAATCACGCGTCACTGTGGGCACGGGGAAAGTTTACTTTTGCCTTGCCTAGCTGGCCGTGCACGTTCTCAGGAGGAAGAGGGAAGAGAGGATTCAAAATGCATTCCACGATCTGCCAGCAGACATACCCCATTTCCTCAGCAATCCTTTCATTTACGCTGAACTTTAAATCCCATCCCTTTCCTGCAGCAGATTTTGGACTCAGAGACTCAATTAAGGTCTCAACGCTTACAAGCGGCTTCTACATCCTAGCAAGTACCCAGATTAATCATGCAAAGTTTATAGCACAAATTCCACTGCTGCTGCCAGCAGGAGTTGCGTTAGCAGCACCACGGTGCTTCATTTACCTGTCCTGGGATACCGATACGAGTCTGTTTTTCTCTCCTCAAGGGCAGGCGAAGGAACATGAATTATCTCCACTTCTGACTCATCCACTTCCTCATACAGGATCCGCAGAGTTTTTAAATCCTCTGAACCTAAGGCAGACAGGGAGCACGTTTGCTGCAGTGTTTTCCAGCTGTTCCCAGCTTGCCTAGAGCACTGCGGCAGAGTGCAGAGCACACGCCTCCTGCACGGCCACACGGCCCCTCATGACCACCCGCACATACTCATCACAACTATCATTTCTCAAAGGTTTGTTTCTGGCCTCCCCAGAAACAGGCCAAACCCAGGCCAAAAGGAAAACCTTGCTCAAAATATCCCCTGTAGCAGGGACTGGGAGCAACAATGGTGTCAGAATTTGATGAGCAGAACACCGACTGACCTTCCATGGAAGCTGTGGGGCACCACCAATAGCCCGTGAACCGATCAAACTCTTCCTGAATGACAAAAGTGGCCACGCCAGCAGATTTGGGGTCATCGAGAACGTTGGATAAACCTGGAGAGGTTAAAAAAACCAGTTTGTATTTATACACCCTTGGAAAAAAGCTGATCCAAAAGAATGTACGTGTAAGAAACCAGCCATAAAGACACGAGCCCTTCCAGCCCAAATTTGTCAGAACCCACTTCCTTTTGAATCTGGAAAGGAGCACCAGTTACCTTTGTGGCAGTACGTCATCCGCTTCTCCTCTCCCGTCTCAATATTTGCTACCCACAGATCATTGTTATTGATGAACGAAAAGAAGGCCGGGTCGGCAGGGCAGATCTTGGGATCCATTCGTGGCCCTGTGCACTGCGTCTTGATCTCCAGAGGCTTCATTGGAGACACCTACAGCAACAGGAGAAGAAACAGCTCTGTACAAATCACCCTCCAGCCTCCCACTTAAGGGCCTAAACCATGGATATGGCACAGCTCATGGAATGACAGCAAACGCAGTCCTGACAGGACAGTGGAAAGGACCATAATGAAACAGACGTGCAGCATCTCCAAACCAAAGCCATTAAGTCTCTTTCAGGTGACAGTCATAAAACTGTTAGCAGACTCACCATGAAACCATTCTTGCCTCCATCTCGACAGTGAAAGAGGCTGTTGCTGGCCTGGAAGAGGAACAGGCCACTCTCTCTGTGGAAATCATACGAAGTTATACCAAAGACACCAAGTCGTTTGCGTTCCCTCAAGAGTTCCTCTTCTCTAGAATACATCCCGTGGTGAGGTGTTGCCTAGTATCGAAGGAAAGAAAAATCTGAAAGACTCTGCAAGGAGAGAAGCATTCAGAGAACAGGAACGCTCCAAAACTTGCACCAGCTAGTCTGAAAATGCCCAAACTACAACTTACCAGCCCAAACCAGACAGTGGTTTTACCATACAGGCCCATAACCACTGTACTTTAGGGTACAGACACAGCCCAGGAGGACTGAGCCAACTGCATGCCCTAAAGCTCCCTCTGCATAAAAGGGATGAACCGATGATCCGTCATTCCTGCAGTTGGGACTCCAGTGTGAGCTGAGGGCAGCTGCACTGGCTCTGCTTATGCAAATCGATGTAGCCAATTAACTTAATGACGTTATCTACAGCCTTCACAAGCAGTTTCCATGTCAGACACTGCAAACAAAAGCTCTTCCGGGCATCTTGAATTACCCTGAAGGGGACTAGCAATCCAAACGGGGTTACGACAGCTAAATTCTTTTCCACTAGGAGCTTTTTAGCAGGGAAGAAAGACCAACACCCTCCACAGTCCTCTTCTATCAATGTTGTTGGTGACAAAGGACATTAAGGTAGGACACTGGGGAGGGGAAAATTCACCCCCTTTCTGTTTCATTTGTAGCAGAATGTAGGCAGAAGCCACATTAAATTCAACTTCCCCGACCTCCTTAAAAGCAGGGAAGATGGCCGGCACTCCACAGAGAACACTGAGCAGCCCAGACACCCAGAAGAAAGGTGCCCTGGCCTGGCAGTCAACACTGAGGCTCATGGATAGCTCACGTCGCTAGATCAGCCTTCGATTTCCTCATCCACTGCTGTTGGATGTTGCTCCCTGCCAGCCTTGCTGCACACACAAGTAACCATCCCGTATTACAAAGCTATTCTCAACATGACGTTCCCACCAGAACCATTCTCCATGCCATAATCTCGATGCAGCCGTAGCCACGGTTCCAGCCCTACAACACCAGGCAGGTTTCCCAGGCCTTTCATCCATTGGCTTACCTGAAAGTGATCCAGCATCTGCTTCCATGACAAGAGCAGCAAGGCCTCCTTCCGTACCTTTTTGGGAATTTCTGAGTAAAGAAGGGAGTTTTCACGGCTACCATATGGCATCCCTGGTAGGAGAACAAAAGCGACACCCGCTTAGGATTGGTCAGCCAGGACAGAGATGACCAAGGGCAAACTGCAAACCAAAAGCCTGATCACAGAGGGGTTGAGGCTGTCCAGAGGCTTTCACCAGCCGTCATTCCCGAGCAACAATGGGTTCAATGACAGAATAATACCTAAATTATTCAAATTTAGACATCCACTTATTCAGAAATTTCCCTAAGGAGGATTTGACACTAACCAGCCTCTTCAGAGCTAGTCACATCCAACTCTCCTCTGTGGACTGTTCAACCCACGCCCTAGAGCCACTCTAGAAAAGCCACTCCCGGGATGGGTGACTCAACATTACTCTCCAGGTTTCTCAGCCAGAAATTTCCTACAGGGACCTCATCCCGGCCAAGGCATCAGCCTGCAGGAGGGGAAGAAAAAGCTTGGAGGCTGTAGAGAGTCTGAATGCGAAGCTGCACTCCACAGTCAAAAGCCCCTGTGACTTTACACACGCCTCGGACTGTGGTTGTCAAACACACGGTTGGTCTTCATCCAATTTCCAAAATGACTTTAAAAAGTAAAATATCCCAACACAAGATTCTGGCAGTTTCAACAAAATTGAAAACCGTGAACTTGCCCTCTACGTACGCTGTAGAGACACCCTAAATCAGAATTTCGTACCCTGGCATTGCCTACTCAGCACATTTTTTTTTTGGTGCAGAACAAAGATTTCTGAGCCGGTTGACCCAGCAGTACAGTCACATAAAATTAAAACTGAAATATTAATAAGTTCTCAGGAAGCAGAGCAATATGTGAGCATATAATCCTCCGAGATACATAAACACCAAAGTGCTGAGCATGTGGTGTTTAATATAAGCAGCATCTGCCACGATACTACATGAAATTCTATGGGGACAGCCCAAGAGTGATTTAAAATGGCCAAACGGAAAGAACTGCAGATAGAACAAACCACTGCAGACACACGCGTTTGACACTCGTGTGACTCTGACCTGGACCTCCTTTCTCCTTACTGTATCAGTAATTTCTACAGTGACCTCAGGGTGACCACAATCCATCAGCATTTACAAGAAAAATATCACCTTCCTCTCCAAAAGACAATGAACTTTGCTCCATGCGAAGAAAAGCGTTTGACCTCTACAGCAAAATTCTTCTGAAGCCTTCACCCCACTCCTTGGTTTGCAGGAATCACATAGAAACCTCAACGTGTAATTTAACTTTCGGGCAGTTGGAGCACATGTTTAACACTTACAAACTGCTGAAATGGGTTCCAAGTATCGAACAGCACAAGGGATGCAGCTCAGAGATGCTCAAACCAAGAAAAAAAAAAAATCAGCGTTCACCTTTCTTAGGAACTCCTGAGAAGAATCCCAGCGTTATCTGGTAGGTACTGATCCAAAAGAATGGTTCAAGCTGCTCTATTCCCTGTGTGTGTCTTTAAAGGTGCTTGATAAGGTGCTTGTGTGTCACCATTCCTGGTTGTGGCCCCTACGCGGCTCATGCCCAGCCCGTAGCTGGTCCGGCTGCCATTTCACACAACAGAATTAATGTTACATTTCTTTTAGAGCTGCTTCTTCAGTCATCCAGATCAAAACCTGCAGTTCTTCAGTCATCCAGATCAAAACCCCGATCAAAGCCAACCTGGTCTTGAAATCCAGCTTTAAACCAAGTCTCGCTGTTCAGACTCAACAAGAAAAAAATACGCTAACTCTGGATACTGCCCTTTAAAGCAGCACTCGTGTCACAAGAATGTGTGAGGAACTACAACGAACGGAGTCACTAACACACAAGGGTTGCTTAATGACAAAACAGATTGGTCTTCAAAGCCAACATCTGATGTCCTACAGCGACCTCACGCTCAACAACTCAAAAAAAAAAAAGAAGAAAAGAGCAGGGTAACTCCAGGAGAGCAGTTGCTGTATGGAGCTGCACATCAGGCAATTTCTTTACTGGCCCAGTGACAATCAGCTCATGCCCCAAAGCACAACAAACCCTTTACAGTCTATAAAGTCTATAAAGTCTGTGTTACCAACCACAAAACTATCCAGTTACTAAAAATCCAACCACTCTGTCACTAATTAAATTGTAGCTCTAACTACAATAAAGGGACCTGTACAACGCAGCATTCCACCATCTCCTCCATCCTGCTGCAAGGAAGAGGATATTTCCCTGTGAACACCATTAACAGTTCATTCCCACCTAGCTTCACTCCCCTCTCCTTCCCTCTTGAAAGCATCCTGCTTGCACGGTAATTCACAAAGCAGGGGGACACCACCACCCTGTCATTAATACCTACTAAATATACACTGCAAGTTCTAATTACTGGCAGCGAATTCCTTAGAGAGTCGGTCTGGCTGATCAATCAGGTAAATCCCATTTCTCCTAAGCCACAGAAGCACAAGATAGTCCTGAGTCTGAGGAACATCCCTTCTCTTGCCTCACCACCTGGATTGACCTGACTTAGAGTCATAGAATCATAGAATCACCAGGTTGGAAGAGACCCATTGGATCATTGAGTCCAACCATTCCTATCAAACACTAAACCATGTCCCTCAGCACCTCGTCTACCCATGCCTTAAACACCTCCAGGGAAGGGGACTCAACCACCTCCCTGGGTAGCCTATTCCAATGCCCAATGACCCTTTCCGTGAAAAAGGAAGGGGTCTTGCTGAAGGATACCACTTCCCCTCATCACTGAGCAGAAAGGTGGTGGTTTAAACGCTTGTCTGGGACCGGAGAGGTCTCTGCTCACTTCCAGGCTTCGCTACAGATTGAGCATGCAAATCCTGAGCGACGTTACTGAAATCTCACTTCCCTCATCTCTCAAATGCAGAGAGATACCTAATCCTTTCCCTTGCCTGTTTGAATTGGAAGCTCTCCCGTAACAAATTCACACCCGGCATCTGGCATGCTGGCTTACCCAGGTAATAAAGACGATGAGAGTGCGGGCTGGACTCTTCCGTTTTCCGGACAAACTGGAAATCATGGGGAGCTTTGTTCACTATCATGCCCGAATACTTCCTGCTGCTGTGAATAATGTCACGCAGCCCATCCCAAGAATGCTTTTGCACCTGGAATTGGGAAGGCACATCCTCCATCTCGACCACTTCAGAGCTGTCCGAGAGCGTGTCCACTGCAGTCATCCTCTCTTCCCCTTCAGAACTGGACAAAAAACTGAGGGAGAAGTTGAGGGAGAAAATTAAGCTGTAAAATCAAACAAGCACAGTTTGGTGCCTAGAGAAAGCTCTAAGCATGCAACAAGCTTGAGAGAACAAGCGCTCCTTAAACCACAGATCCTAGGATTCTCTTGCATTCAAATATTACATTTTAGACATACATCGATGTATTGAAAGGAAAAGTCCATCTCCACCCGGCATCAAATCCTGTCAATGAAGATATTAACCTCAGAAAACTCACTCTCCCAGGACCAGTTCCAGAAAGAGGCTGTCGAAGCACAAGCAGCAGACTCTGGTGCAAAGAATCAGCTTGACTCAAAGGAAAACCACCCCAGGATGAATAAGTCAAAGTTATGACCTATTGTAAGGGCACAAAATTCTGCCCTGGAAGAGCACAAGAATGAAGTCCTTGTCCTGCCCTACAGGAAAGCCTCTTCACCGCTTAGAGAGGCACCTACCTCACTTACCTGAAGAGCTATCGCAGCCAGGAATGAAGGAGGAGAGATGGTAAATCAGGAAGAAAACAGCACGACCGTCGTTGCCAACAGAAAGAAGATGGAAATAACCGACCCTGGTTGTATCCTGCAAAACGCAGCACGCGTTCCTCATACGCTTCCTAGTTATTGAACGAGAGTCTACCAAAACGCCTCCACACGCAGCTAGAGCAAACGTTAATTTGGGGAGAGGTGGACTCTGAGACTTGCGCAGGGTCAAT
This sequence comes from Piaya cayana, assembly GCA_013389865.1. Lineage (NCBI taxonomy): Eukaryota > Metazoa > Chordata > Aves > Cuculiformes > Coccyzidae > Piaya > Piaya cayana. The sequence goes on along the minus strand of WAAB01005840.1, from coordinate 33,403 downwards.
GATTTAATCTGCTGCAAGGCAGGAATGAGCCCAGGACCAGGGAAACCAGTTCCTGTCATCCCATCTGAGAAGCTGGGTTTCCCTCCACAAGGACACCTCAGCAGTTTCGGGAGCATCCAGAAGAATGTACAAAGAATCCCAGAACTACTTCAGTTTACTGGAAAAAAAGAGGCTGGAGAAGTTCGCTTCACAGAGATGGAATCACTGGCTTTGGCACAGCGTGAAGAGGCAAAGCAGTGATGAACAACTACACCAAGAAAGGCCTTGTCCTCAGCAGCCCCATGATTTACATTTTCAAATGAGATGTTTCCTGAACGCCGCGGGTCATTTGGGAAGGTGACCTGCATTCTGATAGGAGAGCAGCTCCCGAGATGAAGGATTAAGCAAGAATTACACAAAGGAAGGCATCAGCCTCAGTGAGATGCTCAATTCCTTTCCCAGCAGATAGAACCAAGGGGAAGGAGGAGGAGGACGTTTGTTTATCACCACAAGAAAACCCTCATCTCTGCCCATTTTCTACTGTGAGTATTTTTCAGGAGAACTCCGAACGTTCCTCGAGGATTCCCTGCCGGTCTGCGCTTTGTAATGAACTCTCCAAAAGGAAGTTCTCACCTAGTTTGACATATTACACAATCGTGGCAGGAGATGAGCAAACCTAACCCGAAGTACTTCTGGACTTCCTTAAACTACAGGCAGACAGCACAAGGGCTGCAGAACTACCTCTTCAAACTGCCGAGTGCCTGATTGTATGGAATGTGTGGTTTTGTGAGGAATAACGCAGGAATAAGGACTTGAAATAAATCTGCAGGTAACTCCTCCCCAGTAGTAAATCCACAGCCTGAAAATGAATAAAGAAGAGTATTTACCAATCAAAGCTGGGCAGGAAGCCCAAGTGAAACCACAAAAAGAGAACGTGACGGGATGTCCTGAGACTGAGAGAGCGTCTGTGCGTCTGCTGCCTGTATCCAGGGTCTCTGTTACAGGAACATCAGATCTGAAGGCAAAAACATCAGGAGTGTGTGACAGGAAGACCCAGAATGCTACGACCTGGGTACAATTCTCTCAACTCAATCCCATCGTAGGTCAAGTCAGTCAAAACAATCTGGCTTTGGCTCAAGGCACCTGACCCTTAGGTTACTCCCCTCGAGCTGGTGAAGCTGTCTTAGCCATCTCAACTCCTCCCGAGGGGGAACTGCACCTTTAAGGGCTCGGAGCGCTCCACAAATGTAACGCTGGCAGCTGTCCCAAACCGAGCTGGAGCCTGGAGCCCCTTCCAAGCGATGCTGCCATGGTTTTATGATTCACTAGGTAAGCAAAAGGCACAACTTTCAGCTTGGTACTGTTCTCACCCCGGTGATGTTGACACGGGAACAAAGCGAAGCAGCGGGAAAAGTGAAGCAGCCATCACATAGTTAGATGAAAATGTTGGGAAATGCCGCTGTCACGCGGGAGCCTCACAAAACTTCGATCCTGACACCACGCAGAGTAAAAAGAAAACCCAGTTGCTTCATCCACGGTCACAGCTATCTCTCGGACAACATGATGCAAGTCTTTGGCAACGCCAAACAGGTCAGTAAACAAGTATCAGGAGTAACTTATCTATGTGAAATGATAGGGTGAGCATGAGGATGAAATTACTCAAAGGCAAGACTGATCAAGACAACATTTAACCATCTTATTCTTACGTGGTCTCAAAACCTCAGCATCGACACAGCACACCTGAGGCTTCCACCTTGCAGGAAAAGCATAGAATCATAGAATCACCAGGTTGGAAGAGACCCATCGGATCATTGAGTCCAACCATTCCTATCAAACACTAAACCACGTCCCTCAGCACCTCGTCTACCTGTGCCTTAAACACCTCCAGGGAAGGGGAATCAACCCCCTCCCTGGGCAGCCTATTCCAATGCCTAATGACCCTTTCCATGAAAAACTTGCTCCTAATCTCTAGCCTAAATCTCCCCTGGCGGA
>WAAB01005840.1:0-22056 GCA_013389865.1 Piaya cayana | reverse complement strand
GGTGCTGGCCTCTTCTCTCAAGGGACAGGGGACATTAGGAAAAAAAATTTCACAGAAAGGGTTATTGGGAAGTGCCAGAGGCTGCCCAGGTTGAGTCACCTTCCCTGGAGGGGTTTAAGGGCCGGGTGGACGAGGTGCTGAGGGACATGGGTTAGTGATTGATGGGAATGGTTGGACTCAATGATCCGGTGGGTCTCTTCCAACCTGGTGATTCTAGGATTCTATGAAACAGCCTGGTCTAAGGCAGAGTCCAGCCCGAGAACAGGGCTATCGGTGTAAGAGGTCAGGATGTTGTTTGGGAAGCCCTTGATTCATATACAAGAAGGAAGCAGGTTGGCTAAAGGGTAAATCTGGTGTAAAACTTCACAAAGAGCAGCCTGCAGGAGAGGTGCCAGGAGCAATAGGCATGTGAGCCTCGTCTGTGATTAAATGATTAGTGCCTGGACTGCTGAGAAAGACATGGTGTGTTTGGTGGAGCTCTTCAGCGCTGACCTTACCTGGAGCCAAGTTCTGAGCATCCTGAATTGAGGGAGGGGGGATAACAAGGCAGCAGCCTGCCTTCTAAGACCCAAGTAAAGGTGATTTTCAGGGTGCCTTTGTCGTCTGGAATCCTAGTGAGCTCAGCTTACTCAGCCTCGGATTTTCTGGCTGTTCTGGAAAAGCTCAGCCTTAATGCTCAGAAATGTCTGAACTGGCCCTCGTGCTGGGCTCTTCACCAGCTTTCAAAGGCGAAGCTGGCTAGACAGAAAGGGCTGGAGCGAGGGACCAGTGCCATGCAGCTGCTCCTTCTGTCCTCGCTCAGGGCATAAATAGTCTCCATCCACCAGGGATGTGGAGAAGTGTCTCTAGACAGCATTAAGTACACACAAAACCAGCAAGTGAGACCAGCACCAGTCAAGATTGCTGCAGCACGGCTGATGAATGAACTTTGCTCACTCTTTTCTAGGTTCTAATACTGAAGCCTAGTATCAAGGACTGCAGAGGATATCACGCAGCCGTGCGCTAGCACATGTTTTCCAAAAATCTTAGCCTCAGAAGTCGGGCTGGCGAGGTCGCGCTCTCTTAGGTTGCCAGGTTAGGCAGCCAGTGCTCTAATGGTGTTTGGTGAGCAGAGGGCACGGAGAATTACTTTATCCGGTCCCCTGAGGGTTCCCATCCATAGAGGCTCCACCTCGGGATGCTGCCTGTGTCAGCTCCGCAGCAATCAACCTAGAGGCAGAAAGTGGAAACTTTCTGGTTGCAGCCACTTAGTTTCATTAGAAGCATCAAAACAGAAAACAGGCCTCAGGTGGGACAGTGAGAGGCAGAGACACGCAGGAGGTGGGGGATTTGCAGCTTTGCTTTCCATGTTTGTTAGCAGGTGAGCTTCAGCTAAGGGCTGGAGAAGGGAGGCAGGAAAGAGGGGCAGAGACAGCCTGAAGTGAGAACCTGTCACCCATATGGTTCAAAGAGCTGTCAGGAGATCACACGGCTCTGTAAAAACTGCTCTAACTGTGTTTCACGAGACCAGAAATACGTTTTAGCAGTCCCGTCCTGCTGCCCTAAGGCCGTCCCCATGCCTCACATCCTTCCTGGAAGAATTTTGGCTGAATTTCTTTGTAAAAACCTTATGCATCAGAAATTGTCTCCCCGTCCCAGTTCTCCGTTCCAGCACATAAATGTCCGTATCACTGAAAAGAATTTTCCCCGCTATGTAGCCGAAGTCTTCTTTGTTCAACACAAACATGATACTGTGCAGAGGTAGAATATTAAAAGCTGGAGTTTCTACCATAATAACATTGGTTTCAACAAAGCCGAGCTCAATGGAGAGGAGTCCAGGGAGGTTCTTCTCCCTCTGCACTCGGCACTGGTGAGACCGCTCCTTGAATTCTGGGATCAGTTGTGGGCCCCTCAGCACAAGAAGGATGTTGAGGCTCTGGAGCGAGTGCAGAGAAGAGCAACGAAGCTGGGGAAGAGGCTGGAGAAGAAGAGGAACAGCTGAGAGAGCTGGGGGTGTTTATCGTGGAGAAGAGGAGGCTGAGGGAAGAGCTCATTGCTCTCTGCAACCACGTGAAAGGAGGTTGTGGAGAGGAGGGAGCTGGGCTCTTCTCCCAAGGGCCAGGGGACAGGATGAGAGGGAATGGCCTCAAGCTCCACCAGGGGAGGGTCAGGCTGGACATCAGGAAAAAAATTTTCACAGAAAGGGTGATTGGGCACTGTCAGAGGCTGCCCAGGGAGGGGGTTGAGTCGCCTTCTCTGGAGGGGTTTAAGGGCCGGGTGGACGAGGTGCTGAGGGACATGGGTTAGTGACTGATAAGAACAGTTGGACTCGATGATCCGGTGGGTCTCTTCCAACCTGGTTACGTTATGATTCTATGATTCTATGAGTCGTCCCAGTCTTGCTCCATCCCCTTGTGCCCCTAGAGAGTGTTTTGTGTTAGATAAAATGCCTCTGTAAGCGCATCTCTGCCTTGCTCAGTGTGAGCCCTTCTGCATGGACACGTTGAAGCAGGCGGGGCACAAGATTGGGCCTGTAATCACATTTCCTTTTGGCAGGAGGGATTTTATCAGCCTTGCTCTCCCTGGGCAGCTGTCTGGCTGCCTGGCTCTCTGGCACAGACCTCACAGGCCAGCTGGGCAGGAATTCCTCTGCCAGCAGCTGCCCTCTACTCCTTCCCTTCCATTTCATTCATGTCCTCACTCAGAAGCAGAAACGAATTCAACTACACACCTCTAAGCCCTATTTCCCTGCTTGGATTTTTCATTAAGCCATGTCAAATAAAGTCACACACGCACCCCAGTGACTTTGGGAGGGCTCTGGGAGTGGGATGGAGCTGTTGTTGGGGGTTTACTCTCTGACCAGAATTAGTAGCTGGGATCGTGAACCGGTGAAGATCCATTGTTTGATGACTGTCCATTGTGGTTAATTCTGCCCCAGAGTATCTGCAGAGCCGGATCCTGCATCCAGCTCCCATTCCTCTGTGGACAGCAGCATCTCTACCCTTTTTTTCCTGCTGGAAATGGATCTCTTTAGGTAGGAGGGGAGCGCAGGTGTAAACAAGATGCTGTAGGTGCTGAAGACGAACGTTTGCATCTCTAGTTCTCATTGTCTCTGCGACAGCTTTCCATAAGATTGAAAAGGAGAGCTGAAGGTTTGGCGATGACCGTGACATCGCAGAGCTGTGACTGAGCTTGCAGTTGAACTAGAATTACTGAAACAGAAGGCAGAGCTCAGAGTGGGGTTGTTAAATACTGCAGTAGCTCCTGGGTTCTGCTTCTGTTTCCTCCGGTGACCCTGGGCAGATCCTCTTGCCTTTATATTTCTCTTTGTTTCGTAGGAAAGCAGAGATCTGTGGCCAGGGAGCAGCGGCTCTTTTGATAAATAAGGCCGGAAAAAATGACCATGAGGTCCCAGAAGAGCAGAACCTGCACTCCAGAAGTCTCACTCATGAAAAACTATTGCCCCTTGTCTCTGATCTGTGCCTGGTCTGCATACACAGATGTTCTATTATTCCCACATGGATGAGCAGTTGTTTTTATGCGAGTTCCTGTCCACGAGCCGTGCATATTGTGGTCAGAAGGGCTTGTTTGCCAGCCTTGGAGGTTTCAGCAGAAATGATCACGCTTGGAGAAAGCTGCCCCGTTCTCCAGCGAGCTGTGCCCTGAGATGAAGAGGAGCTTGGACAGGGAGCCAGTCAGCCAGGAGATGGAGCAGCTTGCCTCCTCAGCGTGGTGCAAGCAGGGGACTAGAGAGAGAAAGCCTGGGCTCTTAGCAGGGCTGTTCTCTTTGATGAAGCAGATGTGGCCGCTTTTTTATGCCACAACCGCTGTGTGTTTGCAAAGAAGCAAAAAAGGCTCAGATTTGTGGCTCAGGGCTGGGATGCGGGGCCTTTCATTTCGTCGAGGGCTCTTGAGGAAGATCTCGTCGTACCTGCTTGGAATTAATTCTGCCAATCCCCAGTCTGACCCCAGCCTCCCTCCCCATGCTGGAGTGCAAGAAGTGCTTTCCATTTTCTTTCTTCTGCCTGGGACAATTGATATCCCGGGACGGAGCTGCATCAACAGCCAGGTCCTGATTCTAACGAAGGTGGCGTGAGCCTGGCTTGGAGCCTCCAGGAGGTGGATTCTCCAGGTCTCCCTGCAACAGCTTTGTCCCGTTCCCTGGTGGGAATCCCTGTCCCCCAGGCCCAAGGACCCCCTCTGTGCCCCATCGGCAGAAAGCACGGTCCTGTTTGGGGCTCCCTCAGAGCTGCTGGCACAACAAAGCTGTTTTGTTTTTGGCTGAGCGCTCGGCATCTGAGCTCTCGTGTGGTTGGAGCCCGTTTTGTTTTTTTTTTTTTTGCAAGAATGAAAACAGCGGATTAATGAGCTGCTTGTGGCTAATGTGCAGGGTTTCTCAGAACTGGTGCTATTAGAGCCCAGCGTCATGTAGGAGGTAAATGGCAGCACATGGTGAATAAAGCAGTGATATAATAGGTTTAAGTAGTCCATTTCCCTTTGGAGTGTTACTGATAACATGCCCAAATGCATACAAGGCCATTACCTTAATGAATAAGACCACTCTCTGGCAGAGCACACGCTGCAGCTCCTCACAAGGGGTTTATTTTTCATCGTTTTCATCCGAAAAAAAAAAAAGGCTGGGGTGTTTGAGTTGGAGTGGGGTGCAGGGAGGGTAGGACAGGGGCAGGGGGGGAAGAGAAAGGAAGAAGAGAAGCAAAACAGATGAGAGTGGAAGGCAAAAAGAAATGAAGAAGGAACGTGAATAAATGCACGACAGGCATGTTGTGGTTCCACCAGTATGGTCTCCAGGAACTCCAGTAAGAGGAATCCATGCGTACACGCGGAGAGAACAATTACCAGATATTTGATCTTGTATATTGGAAAGGACGTGTTTTGCTTTGGAAGCATATTTGTCCGCTGCCAGAAGTGAAAGACTATGAGGCATACGGACGTCAGTGGACCAGCGCTCGCTAATCAGTGCCCGAGCATTGCCGTTTGCCTCTGGTAGTCCCGGTCTGTTCAGAATTAGTATCAGTTTTTTTGGTGATTCTACCCACATCCACGGTGTTCCTCCTAGTGCTCCCTAACCGCCAGGCTAATTCTGCAGTAGTCGAGCATCTGTCAGCTTGTTGGAGATACTCCACACTGACTCCGCTGCCTGGGAGAGCAGAATTTGCCTCTACGCCTTTCAGAGAATCACAGAATGGCAGAGTTGGAAGGGCCCTCTGGAGCACATCCAGTCCGACCCCCCTGCTGAAGCAGTATCACCTCCANGGGTGGACGAGGTCCTGAGGGACATGGGTTAGTGTTTGATAGGAATGGTTGGACTCGATCTGATGGGTCTCTTCCAACCTGGTGATTCTATGATTCTATGTAGAGCAGCTTTGCATGAAAAGCCTTCCAAGCACAACCACCACATGTTTTCTGAAGCTGCTGCTAACCAGCGTGGTGGGGTTAGACTGTCTTGTTATGCAGTAATGTGTACTCCTGTGCCAGCTAATGCCTTGTTTTCAACACCTTCTTCTGGAATCAATCTGCAGAGGGGATGCTGGGTTCAAATCCAGTGTCAAATGACCTTGAATTAACCATTTGGAATTCACCATATGAAGTGAGCTCCGCAGAGGTTTAGTTCTGCTGGTGTCTAGTGGCAACAGCATCTGATTTGTAGCAGAATAAACAAGACGAGAATCAGTACGGATCAAGATTCCTTTATGATTGATTATTAAGATCCCTCTGAGAGTCTAAATTGGCGATTTTTGGTATTTTCAGGATTATAGGTGTGGGCATCCACAGCAGAGGAGCTCCCGTCCCGGCGTGCTGGCCCTGGTGGGAAGTAGAGGAAGATGCTCGGAGCAGCGTACGCGGGTACAGAAAGGATGAGGCTTCTCCTACCTGTAGTTTTGTAGCTTCCAGCAATCTGCAGGGACTGCCTGGATGTTGCATCCAGACTATTCAGTTTAATCGCCATTGATAGACCAAACCTCCATGAACTTGTCTAAAACCTTTTGAACCTATTTATACTTTCGGTCTACATAATATCCTGTGGCAAACCAGCTCCAGAATTTAATTATGTGCTGTGTGGAAAAGCACTTCTTTTTGTTTGTTTTAAACTTGCCTGGTAATTTCGCTGAAGCACCAGCTTCTCTTATTGTGAGAAACGGCGTCCAAGGGACATAGAATCCCAGGTTTTATTGAAAGGTCATGTGATTTTGACTTCTATGTGTTAAATCCCCTTCTGAAAATGGAGCATAGGTTCTGCTTTTAATGCTTAGGAAAATATCGCCTCCGGTGCTCTTGTTTGCTCTTCAACTTGTTTTTATTTATTTTTAACTTTAACCTCTGCTTACAAGCTGCTCCAGCCCCTGACAGATCCCACTCTGGAGCTTCTTGTTTACCCAGTTGGCTTTATTTTTACTGTATTCTCCTTTTTACCTGCTTCAGCAGCTGACTCTGTTGCTTGAGACACGAACACAAACTCGGCTAAGGAGAGGCAAGTTTGTCTGAGTGACCTCTTTCTCCTCATTATATCCGTGATAGTCTCGATGTCACAAGTTCAAGTGCACGTACATGGGGTTTAATACAACACGGAGATAAAGGCAGGGAAATAGCCTTCCACACTCTCCCCTGAGGCAGGAACGTGTTCTGCTGCTACTTGAATGTGCCTTTTGCAGACACCTCATTAGAAGCGTGTTCATTACACACAAACACCCTCGTACTTTCGCAGGCGTGTGCGCTCACACTCGTGCATTGAACGCGGGGAGAGGCAGCTCACCCTGACACAACTATATCTAATTCCTTATGTATGTTCGTACAGAGACCTCGACTCTAGGAGGTGGTTGTACATCGCTAGCCTTTTCTGCCCTGTCTGGAGCGGAGTATTCCTGGTTGCATTGTTAAATTAGGCTGTTGTATGTGCAGCTTTGAACATGCTTCCTTGGAGCTTAGTCCAAGTAACATTTCTGCTCTGTCTGATACACCTCCTGTATCGAATGTTCTGACGTGCTGTAAACCTGAGTTAAGAGGCAGAGGAACCTGACCCGCTGAATCTTTCCCTTCCCATCATGTAAATCCAGGTTGCTACAAGAAGCCGTTCACATCTTATGTTCTTGCGGGCACGTGCTCTAGTCTGGGAGATTAGAGAAAATACAGTGCATAAACAACTGCTGAAGGCGACGTGTTCAGAGAGTTAGAGAGGACGCATTGTCTTCCTAGGAAAAAGGAGGAAGGTCTGGGGAGGTGAGGGCTGTCAGGAAGCTGAGCATGTCTGAGACAGGTTTCCCTGAATGTTCATGTCCTTCAGCAACGCAAATCATTGTGTCAGCGGGGATAAATCAGTGTTGCGCTACAAAAACAGCTGAATGAAGCTGACTCTCTGCTACCAAGGATCAGGTGCATGCGAGATTTGAATTGGAGGTCTCCTGGCACAGCGCTGACAACCTCTGGAGCCTCGTTGCGGCTAATGCAACCATGACTAACAAAACCAAACAGCGTTAAAAAGCTTGGGAAGTTACTGTTAGAGCACAGAGCGCAGACACACACACCCTCTCCATCTCCCTCCTCCGTCACAGCGAAAGGGAAAAGGGGAAAGACAGGCTGTTGTGAGACTGTCGGGTATATTTGGAAGCCTGGTATTACAGAACAGTGCTGCTTGCCAAGACAACTGTGTTTGCTAGTTCAGGGACTTTATTTTTGCTGCCAAGAACTGCTGGCCTGTGTACACGTGTATCGCACATGCTAGGCTTGTGAGACAAAGCAGACACAACCCCTGCAGCTACCAAGAAGGGGAGAAGGGGTGACGGGGTTCATGCAGGTGGAACCCTCCGTCAGAGGCGTCGGGCTGTGCTGGTGGGCACCGTGTGTCCATCTAGGGATGCAGGGCCAGCAAGCGCCCCAAGATGTGCATCCCTGGCTGCAGAGAGGAGGGTGCTGGCCTCTTCTCCCAACTGACAGGGGACAGGATGAGAGGGAATGGCCTCAAGCTCCACCAGGGGAGGGTCAGGATGGACATTAGGAAAAATAAAATCACAGAAAGGGTCATTGGGCACTGGAACAGGCTGCGCAGGGAGGGGTTGAGTCACCTTCCCTGGAGGGGTTTAAGGTGGACAAGGTGCTGAGGGACATGGTTTAGTGTTTGATGGGAACGGTTGGACTCGATGATCTGATGGGTCTTTTCCAACCTGGTGATTCTATGATTCTGTGATTGTGGGGAGTGTGGAATGAGAGCGCGAGTGTGTCTGCCCGTGTGTGAGGGTGTCTCCATCTGTGTGCAAGCAAGCAGGAACGTCTGCAAACAAGGATGGGAGTCTGCAGAAGTGCATGCACAGAGGGAGACGCCTGCGAGCAGCGCAGAGCGTGTATGTGTGTGAGGATGTGTGTCTAGAAGGGAGGTGTGAACAGGGGCTGTGTATGTGGAAGCCGCTGCGCCTCTGTGTAGGCAACACTTGGGTTGTGTGTGGGGGGAGAGGGATTTGGGGGAGGGAGACGAGGTCGGTGTACGTGGGAGCTCTCTGCCAGTCTGCACAGGTAGGTTGAATTGGTGTCTGCGGTGGTGGAAAGATTTCTAGGGGACTGGCTCTCTGTCCATAAAGGTCCAGAGGAAAGAGAAATTTTAAACACATCTCGGGAAAGGGGCCTCAAAGATGTGCTAGAGCTCCTCTGCGAAAAGAGGAAAATACACGGGGACTGGGAGCGTGTCTCTGCCTGCACGTAGCTGTTGTTTTGTTTGTGATGTCTTAGGTTTGATGGGGCGTGTGTAGGATTTTGCATGAGCGATGCGTGCGTGGGCTGGGATAGGTGTGCAGCAGCTACGGCTGCGAGCACGAGGGAGGGTGTGCGGGAGAGGCGATGGGGAGGGCTGAGCAGTCCCATGGCTCGGGGATTCGAGCACGCACCGCGGGGCTCTGCTCAGAGGGCTTTGTCCGAGCCACTCGACTGCCGAGCGGCACTAAATTTGGTGCAGGCGCTTTCTATTTTGGGAGTTTCTCTGCGCACCTTTGCTTCTGTCTTCTGCCTGGCTGGCCGTCAGGCCCTCTGAACCGCGGCTCCTCGGCACTTGTTGAGGAGCATCGGCAGGAGAAGGAGCGGTTCCCTTGGAAACCTCTGGATGCCCAGCAACAAGTCGCTGGCGGCTGCCATGTGACCAGGTGCATTAATCAGACATATTGTATGAATCAGGTCAGTTGGGGCCAAAGTCCACCTTGCTCCCCCTTCACTTCGTTGCTAATTACCGAGCCACGAGAGCTGCTCTGAGTAGGGGGTGGAAAACAACTTGAAATAATTAAATAAAACAGTGACCTTCCATGTCGTAGCTTCTAAGTTGATCCCAGACTTTCTACACGAGAAAAATTTGTCCAATCCCCTCTTCCACTGAAATGAATCTAGAATGCAAATGAAGACGGAGAAGCCAGAGAGAGCAAATCTCCCATAGATGTGTTGTGTTTCCAGGTGTCTTCTTGCAGTGAGCACTACATTTCAAATGCATCTTCTGAATGAGTAGCTCAGGCTTGAGGCAGTTCGGTCCTGACTCAGGAACACCTCGTGTTCACAAGTCAGATCCCTTTGAAAATGGAGTTTCTGAAGTTTCCACTGGCCAAAACCCCTCGTTGAATTACACTGAGAAGCCTTGAGTACAATTTTCTGCATGACACCTCTAAAAGAAGAGCCTACAGCTCTCAGGTAGGCAGGCAGCGCCTGTGCACTTCTCGTCCTTTGAGGACTCACCATGCTAGGGAACGGCTGCTCTTTAAAGATACGCAGCTGGAGGGTTTGTTCTTCACCACTTGTTGTGGCCCATTTCCTTAACCTCAGTGGGGTTTTTCTTCATTTGACTCAAGAGCAGAGGAGTCAAAGGCAGAAGCTGGAGGAAAATCAAAGAGAAGGTTGGAGCTGCACCACTGGCCTGGGGAGAGCAGAAGTTACCACACTAAGACTGAGCTGAGAGCAAACTGGGAGAGTCCTGGTGAGCAAATGAAGTAAAGGGAAAATTAAGGATGTGGAGAGGCTGCTGGGGTGATAACGACTGTACGCACCGGCCTCAGTCCTTTAGTCAGGGTTCTTTTTCCAGTCGCCTCTCCCGAGGGAGTTCGATCAAGCCTCACTGCCCTTTGGATGCAAGTTCTGGAGGACCTGGACACCCCTCGCCATTTTCCATCAGATGCTTTTACATTTTCGGCTTCTGCCCTTGTCACGTTTACCCCAAATTCCTGCTTTGCCTGGGTAAAGCCAGAGCTAAAGCTTCCAGGTTTGGCTCCTGAATGAAAATCTCTCACTAGCAAGGCTGTAACATCTTCTGCCCTTGCACCCATCTGCATTCTGTGCTGTGACTAATGCCTTGCAAGGTCATCAGGTACTGCTCCATCTCCATCTCCTCCTTCAAGAGATCAGTGTTTGAGCCTCTGAGGGTATTCACTGATTCATGTCGAACTCGGGTACATTCTGCTCAAAACCGTCTTTTATCTTGGGCAACAACAAAACCGTCGCAGCAGCCAGTCGGCTACTTGGCTGTTGTCAGCCAGCCAAAGGGTTTGGCCCATCATCAATGGCACTGGAGACCAGAAAATGAGAAGAGTTGGAAACAGAGCACCTGGCTTTGTTCTCACCATGCTGTGATTTGAATAGCATCCAGTGCCACTTGAAAACAAGCTCCCTTCATGTCACCTTCTTTTTGAGGTTGTGCAGAGGAGGGAGCTGGGCTCTTCTCCCAAGTGACAGGGGGACAGGACGAGAGGGAATGGCCTCAAGCTCCACCAGGGGAGGTTTAGGCTGAACATTAGGAAAAAAAATTTTCACGGAAAGGGTGATTGGGCAGTGTCAGAGGCTGCCCAGGGAGGGGTTTGAGTCACCTTCCCTGGAGGGGTTTAAGGGATGGATGGATGAGGTGCTGAGGGACATGGGTTAGTGATTGATGGGAGTGGTTGGACTCGATGATCCGGTGGGTCTCTTCCAACCTGGTGATTCTATGATTCTACAAGTCCATGATTTTAGATCCAGTTCTTAGAGTCCAGTATTTACCCGCAGGAGATCCATTGCAGGCAGCAATTTCCCCAAATTCGACCTGAACATGGATGTCGAGTGTTACTTTGACCACGCCTTTAACCTGAGACTATTTTGATTTCTAGCTGATTAACATTACAGTCATTTATTATTTTTCCTTTGGTATCACATGTTCATATACCCTGTGCCCAGGATGTACAGAAGACAAAGCTCGACCCCCTAGGACACCTGAGAGCAAACACGGTGTCTGCAGGTTGTGCACCTGCAGTCTAACAGCAGCAGCACAAATCCACCCCAGCCCACACCCCCAGGCAAAGTCAGAAATGTGTTCCTGGGTCTCAGGGTGAGGAAATGAGTTTGTTTTCAGTGGTGAGTGATTTGTTCTTCTGTAGACTCAAGGGACTAACTGAGCTCCCAGCTCTATGGACTGAAGAGAACCAAATGGATCCTGTACACACAGATTGATCTGACCGTCAACTCGGGATCTCTGGGAAGAAATGAAGGACTGGGGGTTTTGTGTCGGCTCTGAAAACAGGATGACAAAGGCTGAAACTTGGCTTATCCGTTGGGCTGGGAAATCAGAGGGTACGAGCGGTAGGATGGAAAAACCAGCCCGGCTTGGGTTCGGTCCCGGGAAATAACGGAGCAACTTAAATCCACAAAGCAGAGCGTGCAGGTCTTTGCTCAGAACCGAAGCACGGGAGCATCGTCGGCTCTCGCGGCTCACGAAGCTCGTGTGGCCGGCGGGGACACCTCCTTCCCCGGCTCCCCCCTTCCCGAGGGGACAGAACCTGTTGCTATCTGCCCGCGCTCGTCCGACCCGCCTTTACGCGAGGAGGAGACTTTTACACTGAAGCGCAGGCGGCTCTCCATGATGTAATCTGGGCGATCTCGGCGTTTGCAAAGGGAAAACGGGCTCCCGTTGGCCGAGGCGCCGCTCCCCGCCCGGGCGCTCCTCCCGCCGCCCCCCCCGGCGGCCGATAAAAGCCCCGCGGCAGAGGCCGGGCAGCTCCCCCGCTCCAGAGGCGCCCGCACAGGTGAGCTCCGCCGGGTGGAGGGCAGGACGGGGGCTCCCGGCGGGGACCGGGCAGAGGGACCCCCGGAGGGGACCCCAGAGGGACCCCAGAGGGACCCCAGTGGGACACCAGAGGGACCGGGGTCCGCGGTCTGCGCGGAGCGGAGCGGCGCTGCCTGCGCTGCGCCCGCCGATCAGCACCACGGACAGCGACACGGGGAAGGGGGACCGGGAAGCGGGAATGGGAAAGGGAACCGGGACCGGGAACCGGGCACTGAGACCAGCAATGGGGACCGGGAACTGAGACCGGGAATGGGGACTGGGAACTAGGTACTGAGACTGGCAATGGGACTGGGAACCGGGACCANTCTCCGCGGAGCGGAGCGGCGCTGCCTGCGCTGCGACCGCCGATCAGCACCACGGACAGCGACACGGGGAAGGGGGACCGGGGACCGGGCACTGAAACCGGGAATGGGGACCGGCAGTGGGACCGGGAACCGGGCACTGAGACCGGGAATGGGGACCGGGAACTAGGTACTGAGACCGGCAATGGGACTGGAAACCGGGGAGAGAGACCAGGAATGGGAACCAGGAACCAGGACTGGTAATGGGACCAGGAACCTAGAACTGGACACCGAGACCAGCAATGGGGACTGGGAACCAGGAACACAGGCTGGCAATGGGGACTGGGGAACAGGAACCCAGACCGGCAATGGGACTGGGAACTGGGAACTGAGACCAGCAATGGGGACTGGGAACCAGGAACACAGGCTGGCAATGGGGACCGGGAACCAGGAACCCAGACTGGCAATGGGGACTGGGAACTGGGAACCAGGCAGTGAGGTCAGCGCCAGGGCCCAGGAACTGGGCACTAGGCACTGAGACAGGGACTGGGAACTGGGCACCGGGAACTAGGCACTGGGACCAGCACCAGGAACCAGGAACTGGGCACTAAGATGCGAACTGGGCATGGTGAACCAGGCACTAAGGCGAGCAAAGGGGACGAGGAACTAGGAATTGGGCACTAGAAACCAGGCACTGTGGACTGGGAACTGGGCACTGGGACCAGCAGCAGGAACTGGGAACCAGGAACATGGCACAGGGCACTGGCCGCTGGGAACTGGCACTGCGCACCAGGCACTGGCACAGGGCACCAGGATCGGGCACTGGGAACCGGTACTGGGCACTGGGAACCAGGCGGTGAGCACCGGGTACCAGGGGCTATGGCGGGAGAGCCGGGGTCTGGCTGCGACCTGGGGCGGGCACTGGCAGCACCAGGAGGGATCCGGGAATGACAACAGGAGTCGGAACCTTCTCCAGCAGTGGAGCTTTGTGCTGAAAAACTCAAAATGATTGGCTTGAAAATGGGGCTGGCTGGTAGTGCGAGGGTAAGTTGCTCTTAAAATTCTCTAGTCAGTAGGAGGAATAGGAACATTCACCACGGCTGCTGTTGAGACTGAATTATTCGATAAATTGTTATTTGAAAATATTTTTCCTTAGTAGCTTGTTCTGTCCGAGGGCTCAAAACACGTCCTGCTCTAGTGATGCTGTAGGGACCAGTGAGATGCTGTAAGCACTGACAGCCAGATCATAGGGGATTTTTTCACTCTTAGAAAAAGAATTGAGTGGGATCAAATTAAACAAAATTTTTCCTTTATTTTTTTAAATCTTGATAAAACAAGCCCCACAAAGCATTGAACCCTGCCTCAAGTCAGACATTTGACCGAAGCTGAAATAAAACATTTATTCCTAGATTATTCAATCATGGATATAATTGAGAGAATGGAGAAGATAAAACATTGAGGTGTTTGGGCACTTTGGGAGTGAAGCATTTCGTGTTGCTGCTGTCAAAGGAAATGATTTGCTGCGTTTGGTTTTTCTCCATTTTCGGAAGCTGAGATTGTTCCTTAAACAAATCCCTCTTCATCGAGAACACTCACCTGGCTCTGTTGAACATGGGTTTAAATACTTTGCTAAACAGGCTCAACGAGCACTATGAGTCCAGGCTCAGACTGTCCCGGCCTCCTGTCTTTACACCTGTATTTTTCTTAAGTAACATTGGCCTCTGAGAGCAAAAGGAAATAAGCCCTTCTCCATTTTAAGGAAATTCCTCTTTCCATTTTTTAAATTAAATATTTGGTGAAAAATAGAAAAACACTTGAAAAGCAAGTTGGTATTTCCTTTAAGGCCTTGGACATACAAGCAGCCCGCAGAGATACACATTGTTGTGGGCTGGAACTAGATGATCTTTAAGGTCCCTTCTAACTCAAACTATCCTAGGATTATCCACTCTGAGCAAACGCATGGTGGAAACATTTGCCTATGTGCTTCGGAGAGAGAAACAACCTTCTCTTATCTATATCTATATCTATATCTATATCTATATCTATATCTATATCTATATCTATATATCTTATCTCTCTCTCTCTCAGTCTCTCTCTCTATTTCTCTCTCTCTCTCTCTTTCTCTAAATCTTTTACAATCTTCCCTCGGTTCTGTGTCCACGCAGGGACTCAGCTGAACTTCCTTCAACACAACCCGACAGGGAGGTTCAAGCTTCTGTAGAGCCTTGTCTCTTACATCCATACAAGGTTTTTCCCCTTAGAAGTTCAGCTGTAAAATAAGTGAAAGAATTCACCTTCCGTCTCCCCTGCCCCGACACGGGAATGCAGAAGAACTTGAGGAGAAGCCGCAAATTTATATTGCACCAAATCCCTATTCCTGCTTTTAGGGATAGATCTCTGCATTCTGGGAAATCACCTAATCAGATCTCATATTTAATATTAAAAAAAAAAATATTAGGACAGATGATATCACAGCCTCAAAGCTAACTGGATTTTGTAGTGAGCAGAGTGTATTGCTTAATCAAAGTCTCATTTCAATTTGTTTAGGGCGTATTTTGTCACCTTCTTTTTTTTTGTTTGTTTGTTTTTGCTAGGAATTTTCTGTAGATCTCAAACCAAATTCATCTCGTAGAAGGACAAAGTCCTGTCTCTTTTCCTTGAAATTCTAACAAAGAGGTCTCTGATGAACTGGGGATTCAGGGTAAGAGCTGAACTTAGCTAAATATAATTCCTGGCCCTTGAAGTATTTAGCAAAATGCACAGACTGGAAATCAGTCTGGCAGGACCTGCCTGCTGGAAGGAAAAATTTTAAGTTGTCCTAGGGGTAAACATGCTATAGATTTTTGTTATTTAATTTTGCCAAAGGCAAGATCCTCCTTCCCCTTTCCTCCTCCCATCAGAGAGACGGTGTGTTCCAGTCTTGGGGCTCTGCACGCCTTGCACAAATATTTGTCTCTGTGTCGCCTGCCACTCCAGTAACAAGCTGCTTTTCCACTGCAATCGTGGCATCGGGCTGTGAGGAGCTGGGAGACTGGGAGGTGCTTGGGAATCTCAGCAGGGGAAAGAGAGTGGATTTCAGACGTGAGATCTGCAACAGCTTTTGAGGTTGGCTAAACCCACCCAGGTTCTTCTCTCTCTGGCAGGGATTTGTTCCACCCCAGACACCTGAGCTTGGCAGGCAGAGGCGGGCGCAGCGCCAGCTCCAGACACCTGCCTTCACACGTAGTTTTGTGTTCAGTCTCTTGAACACCCGCATTCGTGAGCGTTCAAGGTGTGTGTCTGTGTGCGCCTGGCTCGCCGCTGCACTGCGACACGGGCACCGTCCTGCCTGACCGATGTCTGCTCGGGACAGCAGGCGGCTGCGGCTCTGGCTGGGCACTGCAGGATTTGGGTGTGCAACTGAATCGGGGCTGGTGTGAGATCTTAAGGGACAACTCTGAGCAGAGAACTTGGCTTTTCAGCCCGCTGAAATCAGCAGAGTTGTCTCTTTTAAGACACTGAATCCAGACCCCTCCAGAGAAACCCATCCCTATGAAAGAATCATAGAATCACCAGGTTGGNATGTCCAGCCTGACCCTCCCCTGGTGGAGCTTGAGGCCATTCCATCTCGTCCTGTCCCTTGGGAGAAGAGCCCAGCTCCCTCCTCTCCACAACCTCCTCTCAGGCAGTTGTAGAGAGCAATGAGGTCTCCCCTCAGCCTCCTCTTCTCCAGGATAAACACCCCCAGCTCTCTCAGCTGCTCCTCTTCTTCTCCAGCCCCCTCACCAGCTTCGTTGCACTCCAGAGCCTCAACATCCTTCTTGTGCTGAGGGGCCCAGAACTGACTCCAGGGTTCAAGGAGCGGTGCCAAAATAAAAGGAAAGAAACCTGCCATGGAAGTGCCATAAGGTCCTGACAAGGACCTGAGGCACAGAAGGGATGAAAAGTGGATGATAAAACTGATGTAGACACCCTGGACAGACAGGTCTTCCCTCAAAGGCTGTTCTGGTCTCGTGTGACCTCAAAGGTCATTAACACCTCTCTAAAACTGAATGAGTTTAGAACAAACGTGAGCGTCCTAGTGGGATTTATAAAACAGGTCGGCACACACCTCACCTTAACCTAAGTAGGAGGGGGGGTTTCCAAATTAATTGGTAAATTCTATTACAATGATCTGTCTTTAAATGCTGAAATATCTTTGTAAATCATAACCTTAGTAGAACAGATGCTGGGGCTTTAGTAAAATTACCTGAATTTAATCCTAGAGATGAAATAGGAAAAGCAAAAGGAAAAAAAAACAGCTAAGGAACAGTTAATGCAATATTCAATATTGATATCTGTGTTTTAGTACCCTAAGGCAGCCCAGATACCTGGAGTCTTCAGCACTCGCTGAGATTAAAAGGAATTGCCCTCCAAGCTGCTTTGAAGATCTGAGACGTAGTTGACTGCTGGCAAACCAGGACTGAACATTGCTTTGTCCTCACTATCACGCACACAGAAAGCACCCAGCCCAGTTCTGTAGTTACAGGTTTGGCCCCGCAACGGGGAAAAGCCCTTCCTGCCACCTTTTTGTTTGTCTCAGCAGAGGCTGAAGCGCGCGACTCGCTTGGGACGTGTCACACCCCTTGCCTGACCAGGGCATTCCCATCCTGCCGTGGTTCCACGCTCACACCCTGACTCCAGCAGCCCGTGTTTACACAGACCAGATGGCTCCCGGGAGTTTCGATTGCGAGCTGTGGCCCCTTCCTGGTGGGTGATAAGTCTGGAGTTTCTGGTTGTCTCTTGTTTACAAACAAGAGCGCTCAGCTGTGTGTGTAGTGGTGCAGCTGAGGATCGATACCAAGATTTTGCCTTCAGCAGCCGTTCAGCTGCCAGGGGAGGCTCCTACAAGGGCTGCCAAGCAAGGGTTTTCCTGATGGGTTGCTGATTGACCAGGGAAGGAGCTGGGTGGGTTTTGTTGGCGTGATTATTCGTGCGTGTTTGCAGCGTACGGAGTCTTGCAGCCCTACAGCTGCATCACCTGGGTGCAGGAGGCTGTCACCTTTTTGGGGTGTGGATCATAGAATCCTAGAATCCTAGAATCATAGAATAATCAGGTTGGAAGAGACCCACTGGATCATCGAGTCCAACCATTCCCATCAATCACTAACCCATGTCCCTCAGCACCTCGTCCACCCGTCCCTTAAACCCCTCCAGGGTTTAACCCCCTCCCTGGGCAGCCTGTTGTGTTTTGTTCTGTTTCTCTTCAGCACTTAACACAGTCTGTGGCTCAGGCTTGGGGGGTTTATGAAGCGCATCTCGTGGTACGTTCTCTGTCTCTGTGTGTGAGCACATGGACTCGCAGAAAGCCAACGTAGCCTTGTGGGTCCCACTCAGCATCGTGCTGCAGGAGAGAATTTTGCCTTTTGTTTTATTTTAACGCTCAGGCTGACTCAGGAATTGTCATCAAACAAAATTCCAGGACCTTAAACGATATCGGCCCCGCACTTGCAAAACCTTCAGTACTTAACTCCCTCAGGAATCAAACACGTGCCTCAGATTAAGCGCTGAATTGAGGATTAAAGAATGTGTCTGTAATGTTACGCAAAGATCTTCTTTTTATCCTCTGTTACTTCAGGCTCTCAGTTTTCCCAAGTCACATTTAGAAAGAGAACACACCCCTGTGATTTTTCCGAAGCATTTTGTGTGTGCAGGTGCCCAGCACGACCCATTTCGGTGATTTTCAGGGACCCGCCTCTCTGTAATCGCTTCCCTCTCAAAGCACCTCGAACACAAACACAAGGTATCCAAAATTTCTGACTTCTTTCAAAATTTTAGAGCCACGATGAACATTCCACCTACCAGATTCTAGCCCAGATGGAAATTGTGTGGATTCAGGCCCCCCCAAATCGGAAGCGACAGTCAGTGCCTGATGCCGTAGGATGACAATGCTCCCTGCCGTTAAAGCAGAAAGGAGAGCTGCTCTTCAGAAGAAGGAGAAAATTGCATAGTTCCCAGGGAGAACAATCCCAGATCTTTTCAGTTAAACTCACGCAATTATTAATGCTGTGGGCTGTAATTCTGTCTAATCAAATATTCCGTTGCTCCGTGTCGATGGTTGAATGTACATGGAGAAATCAGTGACACAAAGCAACAGGAAACTTTACTCGGGGCCTCCCTCTTGTTGAGATGTCACCTTCTGGAGGGCAAAGGCTCCAGAAAAGAGCCCGGTGCTGCTCGGAACAGACTCAGTCCTTGCGCTGAGCTTGGCAGAAGCGATGGGAACTTCTCCTGAGCCAGGAGAGCAGAGGACAGGTCAGACAAGCTTCCTCTCAGTGCCCTCATATCCCCGAGGGGTAATGAGCTTAGCAGTTGCTCAGACTTGCTCAGGAATAATCTATATTCCCACAGAAGGGAAGGTGCCCCGATCCCATCGCCAAGCGCGCGGCCTGCTCTCAGATCACAGCGTGGTGAGGGATGGAAGGAGAGTGTCTGGCTCTGAGTGCTGCCTGGTCCTCGCAACAAGCACTGTCCGCAGCCGAGGGTGGGGATGGAGACACGGGCTGGAAAAGGGGACAAGGCTCATTCCCACTCTGGCTTGGCAAACAGCGCAGCAGGGAACGAGCTGGAAAAAGGCTGCAGGTCTCCGATTTTACAGTGTTGTTGAGGGACGGCGATGGTTTATCATAGAATAATAGAATAACCAGGTTGGGAGAGACCCACTGGATCATTGAGTCAAACCAACAAACGAGAACAGTTTGGTTGACTTTCCCATCCTGATCTTAAACCCATTTCTATATAACGTGCTGCGGGTCCCTTTTCTGTAAAAATGGACGTTGAAATACCCACCTCACAGGGGCACCGGGAGAACAAATGAAGTGCGATTTGTAAAGCTCAGGAGATCCAAGAGCAAATGGAACTAGAGAAAGGAAAAAGGTTATTATCTTGTCATGTTTGGCCTGGGAGGAAGATTATCCATCCATCTCGCCAGACCTATTTATCGTCTTATTTTCTCCGAGCTTATCTTTTATCATCTTCCTAATCTGCTCCGTCTAATTCAGGCAACATTTTATTTCAGCACAACGCTTGCTCCATGCTGATGAAGGCGCGTTGGCAGCAGAGGCATTTTCCATACCCCGACGAGGTGTAGCACAGGTAGGCAGAACAATAGGAGCCAACTAATGAGTTCACAACTTTTCCAAATAAATTAGCTAATTTTTTTTTTCCCCTCAAAGACAGGCATCGTATTTTTCTGTGAGGGAATAGGTCTGAAAGAACTGCTTTTCTTGCATGTTGACAGAATGGAGTCCGTTAAATACTTACTTAAATATGTATTTAAGTGGATGTAACATATGAAATAGATTTCAGTGATGGGAAATCCTGGGATGTATCATTTAAAACATGCGAGATTCTAAGATACATTTGAGGTGGATGATGCTTTTCAAGTATTGCTCCGATTTGGCTGAACTGACTCTGAGGTAAAAAATGAAGTTCAGGGGCTTCCAGACCCTTACAGGCTTCAACAACCAAATCACAGCATGCTGGAGGTTTCCCTGAATGCCAAAGTCCCTTGCGTTTTTCCTTTTCATCCATAATCAAATGGCACTTTCCCCTCCCTTGTTGCTAGCGAATGCATTAGGGTCTAAAGTTTATAATCTCCCGAGCTCTTTCCTGGAATAGATGCAAGAGGAGAGCTTGGTTAGGGCCAGCCGGGAGGCTGGCGGGGATGATTACCTCCAGGCAGTCTCAGTGGAACGTCCCAGGTTTCCTACAGGCGCAGGCTAATGCGGGACTTGCGATGCTGAACAGGCTCCCATTACGGGGCTGGCGATGTCGCTGCACAGAGGGCTCCTCGTTAAAATGCACACCGGCGGCTCCAAACTACAGCCGCTCGGTCGGGGCTCATTAACAGCCAGATCATTCCAAGGGACATTGTTTCAGAGAGGAAAGAATTGCATTTCTGTCGGGATTAGGTTTTAGTTGCATAGAGCCTGGAGATTTTGTAGGGATTGCGTTGGAAGTCGACTTGGACCGAGGCTGGAGCTTAGCTGGGCACCTCGGTGGTGGTTTTAGCTGGGTTAACCTGAGATACACACGCAGAACCTCTCATACTCGGACTCTGGTTCATATAGGGGGCACCTTAAAATAAATCTGTATTGAAGAGGCATCTTTACAGGGCATGTGACCTGCAGAATCGCTCGGCTCTGCCTCGGAGCGCGCTGCTAACGGAGAATTGCTGCCCGTGACAGCACCAGGAGAGCCAGCGGGCTTTGTTCTGCTCCCAGTTCTCCCTTTCAGCAGGCACAGCCAGACCTGTGCAGCTTCTGCGACGGCGAGGGGCTGCTGTGAGGAGGACGTCTCAGTCCATTTTAATCAGCAGGTATTAAGTAAACAAAAGAATTATCACTAATAGATACAAACGGGTTGCTACGCAGCTTGAGTTCAACTTCCTCGTAGTTGTTTACGAGGAACTACGCACTGGAACACACAAGGCATCTCATGGTTTAGTAATACACTGTGAGTAAACTTCTAATTAGCAGGTCTGAGAGGAGAAGCAGTAAAAACCAACTAGGATGAGTCTATCAGTCATCGTAGCTTTGCTTTCATGTACGTATGGAGTCTTGCATGAAACACGTTCGTAGCCCTTGTCTCTCCTGCATGTCACTGCTTCTCAGGAATAAGCCTGGCGCCTGTTCAATTCAAAGCTCAGCTCTATTTTTAAAATCAACTCTCTCTGAAAGGGCTCTCTTTCAAAAAAAAAACAACCCAAAAATTGTACGGCAAAAGGGACAAAATTGCTTCTCAACAAAGGGGCCTATCAACCGCCTGTCAATAATGTGCCAAAGGCCAGAACCTGCCTTTCAGGGAGGCTCTGCAGCTTCCATGTGTACTTTGAGAGCAATTAAGGGACGTGAGCAACATTATGATTATCTCATGGGTGACATTTTCAGCGTCTCTTTGGGAAAAGAGAGAGATGGGTTTGCGATGCCGTGATCAATGTTCGACCCAGTCCCACACAAATGGCAAGAGAACATGCGGTGGACGGGCCTGGAAAGCAAAATGCGCAAGAAAAGGAAGGGTGGGGGAAGAGATGATGGAGACTTAAGGGCTTTAGAATCCTAGAAACTGAAAGAAAGAAGTGAGAAGGGCACGATCTGAGAAACGAGAGTGGGAACAGGCGTCAGGAGGCTGGAGGATGTCCAGGGGGGTACAGGAGAGGAAGGGCTGGGGGGGTTCCTGCTGGAGAAGTACAGAAAGGAGAAGGGAACGGATACCCCTGAGTGAGGAGAAAGGCCAGAGAAAGTGGCTTAGGCTTGTTGTGCTGGCACAGGGAGTTGTCTCATGTCGCCTCACCATCAGGGTTCTTCCTTTTCTGGTCCTGGGCCCTGGACCAACAGTCAGCATCGTCCCCANTGAAAGGGCTCTCTTTCAAAAAAAAAACAACCCAAAAATTGTACGGCAAAAGGGACAAAATTGCTTCTCAACAAAGGGGCCTATCAACCGCCTGTCAATAATGTGCCAAAGGCCAGAACCTGCCTTTCAGGGAGGCTCTGCAGCTTCCATGTGTACTTTGAGAGCAATTAAGGGACGTGAGCAACATTATGATTATCTCATGGGTGACATTTTCAGCGTCTCTTTGGGAAAAGAGAGAGATGGGTTTGCGATGCCGTGATCAATGTTCGACCCAGTCCCACACAAATGGCAAGAGAACATGCGGTGGACGGGCCTGGAAAGCAAAATGCGCAAGAAAAGGAAGGGTGGGGGAAG